>JAXQQM020063192.1:0-550718 GCA_034641835.2 Pinus albicaulis
AATGTTCAAAGGTCACAAAATGGGTCCTCCATTGTGCAGGACAGGGAATGGTAGGGACGGTGACAAATTACTGTGTAACACCAGTCACGGGGTACTCCTACCACCTGTCTCTGGATGGCTTCAGGCAGATCTTCCACTGCAGCCATAGGTACTTGGCGGGTTAATCCCTCCAAGTTCCTCTGTACAGCCTGGAGGGTTCTGTCTGGATCTACTGTATCCACTTCGCCTCTGCGACGCTTATGTCGTGGGCATCCCTCAGGTCGAACTGGTCCAATATCTGTTTCATGATCATTTTAAAATTGTAAGTCATTTGAATCCAATCAAAAACATGTTGGTTTTTCACATTTTTTCATACATATTGAAAAAATCCACAAAAATTTTATAAGTCAAAAAATTATAAACTTACCGACTGTACCCCATGCTACGCCTGGTGGAAGGACAAGATCTGGATCGCCACGAAAGTCCATCCCAGCATAGGGATAGTCATCCACAGCGATGATTTGTTCTCTCCACCATTGGAAGAAATCATCATCCCAAGTGGTCCGGGGAGCTTCACTTCCCCCCAATCTCTTCATCATGTCCGCCCAGCGGGCAATTCTTGGGTCTCTCGGGCTGCTGATGGTAGAGATCACTCTGGGTCTTAGTACTGAAATCTTCTCGAAGAATAATGTCATCAAAATTGTACCATATCCAAAAAAAAAATTCTTTGCTTAGCGGATAGAGGTCAATTGCTGCTTCATGTTCATTAGTAGGGATGTGCACCAATCATATACATGAGTTAAGCATTCCACTACTATGCTCATTTGCATCCTGGATGCCTGGTGTAGGGAAGCAGATCCCACTACCTTGCCAATGGTGAAAAGGAGGATTTTCATGTGCAAATCCCTTAAATATTTGATTGCAATTTGAGTTCCAACTTTCTTGGAACCTTGTACGCAGTACACGTGGACGTAATCTTCCACGGTGAGCCCTCCCAAAGGCTTACCATGCAAGTCTACTGGCTCCCCCCTCCGGGAGAGTCCAGTGATAAAATTTATATCTTCCACTTTAATGCGTATGGGTATCTGATCTATCATAAAGCAGTCCTCTTCCGGTTCCCAATAGTTCACAAGCATTTCGAGCAACCAGACATTACTCTTCATATTTGGCATTTTGGAAAACTTGAGTAATCCACAATTCCGAAGAATATTCAGTGATGCTTGGTTCTGCATGACTTCATTGTCTATTGCACTGTGTTCGCACTCTATCCATGATATGGTCATCCTGTAAGATTTCAATAATCCATTCATTAGCTACGCATTTTTCATATTGGGCTGCGCATACGTGACTTTATTTGTGCACAGTCGCGTGTATACACGACTTGGTCATTACCAACCCACGTATGCGCAAACCCGTGATTTTTAGCAAGAGATTCTACGATGACAATTCCTAAATTTTAATTTATGAACAGAAAAAATGAATAGCAAGGATGGTTGATGAGCTTACCTGACAAATTCAGTGAAGATTGACGGTCGGTTGCTCCTGTTTTGACGAAAGAAGCTTTTTTCTCCAGAGCACTTTTTTCCAAATCAGCAATTTAATAATGAACCAAATATGAGGTAATTTGTCTATTTATGCCCAAAAAGTTGAAAATTTTCGCAAAAATTTGTTATGCTTATTTTTTCAATCTATCTTAAGCTACATAACCCGGATGCTTGGAAGTGCCCAGTTTGGTATTTTTTCAGGTACATTTTGATGAATTCGAGATTTTTCCCGGTTTTTGATCCATGACTGCTGGCCCGTCATGGCAGGTATATGATCTTCACTGGCATATAGGTTAGGAAATTCACTTTCCATTGCATTTTCCATATTATCCTCCATTCATATCACTTGCCATAAGGTCGATCCCATCAGGTCATGAGTATTACACCCATATTCACTCGCCGATTATTTAATCATGACTTGGTGGTAGAGTCTTCCTTTACATGGGCTTCCTAGTTAGTTCCTCGATATCACTTGTTGCCCATGCTGCGTTTTATGTAGGCTCGGGAGTCATCTTTAGTCCTACCATGACTTATGTGTTGAAGCTTCATTCTTCTTCTTCCTCACTATCATTTTTCTGGCTATTACCCTAGAGGCTCCCTGGTGTTGTTAAGTTGTATTACTGCATTGCATATTGGCTACTTGTTTATCCTGGCCTTTAGCCGGCTTCGTTTGGACTCAATGTCTAAGCCAACTTTCAACCTTGTCTATCTGTACAAGTTAACCATTGCATGCACTTAGATATCGCGACTTGACACCCTTTTACCCATGGATAGAACATTCCTCTGAGTATCGCTTACCAGTTTCCACCACCTTGCATTGAGCATAGGATCGTTCCAATCCCAGGAACTAGTGCATCTGTTGCTTGATACTCATTCTATCCATTGTACCATAGAATTATTTTATTATTTTTCAGGCTTATTATATGAAAAAGACAAAAAAATCAAATATAACAAAAAGAGCGGGAACAGGATGTAACTTCATAATTTGATGGCAGTGCAGTGTCAGTTTGTCGCCCTTGAAAAAAACATATACACTTATATATTTCCTTTATTTGGGATGGTTTTAGTTTTGACCTAGGTTCAACTTTTACCTTGTTTCACTGGTCAGTCCTCCCCCGGTTGGTTATCTCTTCCAATCATATGGAGAGTTTGTTCTACCTCCTGCATAACAGACTTATACAGTGTCACTTTTTACTACCATGGTCATCATGAGTCATGCTTTTGTTCAAGGGAAGTCTAACCAGAGTCGGCCATTCTGTGGTGTCTCTTGACTCATTATTCAGTCGACCTTCCTGTTCTTGTCAGTATCTTGTTCTATCACATCAGATGTTTTGGTCCTATGCTCGTGCTGGTTTGAGAAGGTCTCCATTGACTTCTTGCTGGCGGGTTTGTCTCTTATCGACTACAACATATTGCTCTGAGAGCAAACCTAGAGTCACACCCTGGCCCTATTTCCATCATTGATAGGTGACCTTGTGCTCAGCATTTGATCATCATTATGGGTCTTTGACTAAGTGGTTTCCCCTGTGTTCGACGTCAGCATACATTATCACACTTGGGATTCGTGCAGTACCTTGATTTCCATTTGACCCTATCGGTGGATTTCTCGCCTCTGTGTCAGCTTTCATTATTGGTTGGTTCAGAGGGTTTCTTCCGTGCACTAGCTTCATCTTGTGCATTTTGGAAACGTACTTCAGTTTGGTTCCTTCACTCTCCTTCGTCCGATTCCTTCCAAATCTTGGCCTGCGGGTTACACTTGCGCTGGACTGATGTGGGATGCCTTAATGCCTTCCTTCCAGCAAATATTTTCCCATCGAATCCGACTCATTGCTCTGGGAATAAGGTCTAGAGTCTTTTTGTCAGTACCTTAGGGTTTGCAGTCATCAGTGGCAAACTCTTCGCTATCGACAGTGGGGATTCATAATTGCCTCCTGATTGGTAGATTCTCTCAAGTGTTCGACTTCAACTCATTCATTCGCACTTGTTAGTGTTGTGTAACCAGCTCCAAAAAGAGAAGAAAAGAGATATCAACGCCTTAGAAATAAGCCACTTCGAGGGGGCAACCTCCAATACATTACATAAATGCACAATTCTTGGATGATACAATTTACAAAACCTTCTTTCTATATATAGGAGTCCATGGGGCCATAATGTAATCCTAGTCGGCCACAATGTAATCCTAGCCGACCTAACAATAATAATTTAAGGGCACAATAATAACAAAATGGGGGTTACAAGGGTACAATAATAACAATAAGGGGGGATACACTAACATACTAAGGGGCTACACTATTAATATAGGGACCTAACATGCCCCTCTCCTTCAACAAGTGTTGTCCTCAACGCTTGATTATTTCTTGATGCTTCTGTATAAAATTCTCATCCTCCCATGTGAAATATTCTACAGGAAAGTTCTTCCACTTGCTGAGATACTCTGAAATTGATCGTACTTGTTGAGTTCTTTTTTCTATGACTGCTTCATAACTTCTTTCGATATGATGTTGATCTTCCTGTTGTTTCATTAGATTCTGCACCAAAGTTGGGTTATCCTTTGAGAGTTCGAGAACTTGTTGTTGATGCTCGCTGTGATCTTCCACTAATTTATCATCCATATTAACTATTATTTGATCCTTCAAACCATCCAACTTAGCCTCCATTTCTGATTTTAAACCATTTATTTCATCTTCGGTTGCTCTTCGTAAGATCGAAATTTGTTGCACTTGGTACCGTAATTTTGATATCTCATATTGCAATTCTTCCTCCTCATGCGTCATAGTATATCTTTCTAAGGGCTTAATGGGTATGGAATTATTTTTTTGGAGGCATAATAGAACCCATTACTGATAAAAATTCTTCAATATGCCCTTGGAATCAATTCAACTTGATTCTTCAAACAAGACTTATGCAATTCGGAAAAAACAATACACACCTTTTACTTGCTTTGAGGAGCTCGATATTGAAATTGAATTATCTCTGTAATTGAAAATATTCAATATCTGAAATTCAGCCCTGTAGTAGCCCTCTGAAGCTTCTTTCAAATTCCACAGGTCTGATCTAATTTGGATTCCCCAAGACAAAGTTGTGTCCAATCTCCCACAATGACCTAATTCTGGACTGGTTCAGTAGAGCAAACTTGTAGGACTTGCCACGTGTCACTGTTTCGTCCTTTGTCTCTAAAATTGATAGCCAAGAAACTAAAGTCCATGTAAATTCTACCACTTTTTATGGCACTCAAATCCATTTCCCAGAGAGAGAGTTATTGAATTTTTCCCACGATCACCTCTTTGAGATGAAATTCAGGAGCCTGAAAAAGCACTACCTTCCACAGATCATATCTCCAAAAATATTGCGAACCAAGCTCTGAAATTTTTTGACGAATTTCCTCAGGATTTCAGCTTCACACCATATGAATTTCAGATTCTGAACCTTCGTAGAAAAAAATTTATAGCGAAAATGCCACGATGACCTGTTTAGGAGCTTGAAAAAAGACCTAACTTCCACAGATGATATCTCCGAAAATATTGCGAACCAAGCTCTGAAATTTTTAGAAAAACTTCCTCAAGATTTCAGCTTCGCACCCTAAAAATTTCAGCTTCTGAAACTTCGTAGAAACAAAGTTATAGCGAAAATTCCACGATGACCTGTTTGGAGCAGAGAAACCCTAGAATCCCAAGCTCCGATACCAAATGTTGTGTAACCAACTCCAAAAATAGAAGAAATGAGATATCAACGCCTTAGAAATAAGCCACTTCGAGGGGGCAACCTCCAATACATTACATGAATGAACAATTCTTGGATGATACAATTTACAAAACCTCCTTTCTATATATAGGAGTCCATGGGGCCATTATGTAATCCTAGTGGGCCACAATGTAATCCTAGCCGACCTAACAATAATAATTTAAGGGCACAATAATAACAAAATGGGGGTTACAAGGGTACAATAATAACAATAAGGGGGGATACACTAACATACTAAGGGGCTACACTATTAATATAGGGACTTAACAGTTAGATTGTACTGGGGCACCTTGACACTCATTTTCATTATTGGTGGGTTGTCTCACGTTGGTTAACGGTATACATTATTGACCGGTAATCCAATGATTTCTCACATGGTCGACTTCAGCTCATTTATTCCCATTGTGTAGAATTGTGTCGTAGTGATCGGTGAAGACCTCGGGTTGCATCAGCATTTCTCGGTTCACTTTTGACAGTCCATTCAGTTTCTGCCAGTGATGTCGTTCACCCTTATATCATCCTATATTTTGGCTCCCGAGTTGCGTGATTTTACCATTTATTCCACCTCTTATGATTTGGTACTTGGAGATTCAGTTACTTATATGATCAGACATCTAGTTGCAGCATTATTGATCAACTTTCTATATGTGATACTTGGACATTGATTCAGACTTATATTTCCGGGCCATGCTCAGATGATCCATTGTGTACTTTCAATTCAGCTATACTTGTATACATGTTGGATCCATTCAGTACTTTCTATATGATGTATTTTTACTGAGCATGGGTATGCCTGCCTCAGCATGAGTTGACTCTCTGTTTTCTTTCATTGGTTTTTGGCAGGCTGAAATCTGGTGAAGTCCTCTCTTGTCCTTGCGAAGTTCTTTCTATGTGCATAATACATTTCGGCCATCATGTACCCCTTATAACCTCATATATTAGGGGGCATCTGTTATAGCATCATTTTTCACCCTCTGGTGATTCATGATTGTCTTTATGGCTTTGGGCACCCATTCCTACAGACTTGAACAAAATTCACTAAAAAACAGTGTTAAAATTCCCATACGCGGGTATGCCCAGACTTTTCCACGTGTATACGCGAGTCCACATGTACTTTCCCAGGTATGCCATTAAAATCATTAAAAAATATATAAAAAATCCCTTTTTTCGAGTTGGGTTGATGGTTACTCCAGTAGTTCAACCACCCCAACATGTGGCCAACTGTTTCCAACTGATGAAACTACTTTGAGGGAGTATAAAATCCCCTCATGTGCATGGCCTAAGGGAGAGAGAAATTTTATAGACATTATACTCTGTTGGAATCCCAGTTCAAGTCTGAATCCCCGTGCCTCCTGCACTTTCCTAGATTTATAACAGGAAACCCTTGTTTTCTGGAGATGTTCATCCATTTATATGCCATCTCGAGTGCAAAATTATTGGAATAATCTTAGCGAGGCAAGGGCGGGATGAATCCGGATGACGGTCTGCTCGAAGATCGTGGAAGGATTCAGGTGATCTCTCCACTCTTTATTTCTGTACATGCCATTCGTAATAATGAAGAACCATCTTGTTCCTGAACTTACGTGTTAATATCTATTTTTATATGTGAGAAGATTGATTATTAAGCATTTATTATGGTTTATATAATGTTTCACATGGATTGCACTAACGTTTAGAAGAAGTATATGCTGTACAACTAGGTTTCCATGCACGTTCTTTCTTGTTTTCCAGGTTGAAGGAGGAAGAAGGGTTGTTGGGGATTTCCACCCCGTGGGATCTACATCGAACTTAGGACTACAGGTGAGTTCTACCATCGTTACTACCTAGTTTTTAGCATTCAAGTATGGTTGTGTGTGAGTCCTTCTGAATAGCATGCCTTGATCTGTGGAGGTTTTAACCCAACAAACCTCTAGGGTGATTTTCCCCGAAACAGGGACAAACCAATATTTCTTGATAATGTTAATACTTATATTAAGTCATTCTTAAAAACACAATAGGAGGAAAACATTAAGATAAATCTTATCAGTGAGAGTAGGATACCTTTGACAGTAAATCCTAACTCTATATTTTCTTTTTCTTTTCAGAGAATAAGTGAACAAAATGGAATACATGAAAGGAAAAAAATAACACAGTAAGAAGTACTTCACCAATGATATAGACCAGGATCCTGAGAATTATCTTGTATATTGATGTCAATCCAGTTACATCCTTCAAGTCCAATGTTTCAGTACAACAATCATCTTCTCTTCTCAGCCTAACTTATTTGATTAAAAACAGAGCTTCAAGAGCCTCTGAAGACAATTTAAATGTAGAAATTTTCGAGCACAAGTATTACATCAAATTTCAGCAACCAACCCTTTACAATGTGCTCCTCAAGAATATTTTATAGGAAAATTAGGAGGTGGAAGAGTTTCTAGGGTTCAAGTATCATAAATTCTATAGTTAATGCAATTCTCTGCCTTGAAAACCATGCAAGGCATAAGGCAGGAATACATTCAATCTATATCTCTGTTCCATAACTTTGTTCTGCTTTCTAGGCTTAGTGGATTAAAATATTTGACTTTAAGGCTATTTCTTATCCTTGTAATAACTCTGCTGACAGTTGTAAATAAATTTCTTTGATTTGAAATAACTATTCAGTTGTCTTTGTGTTAATATCTTATGTTCTGGTCATAACTAGGCCTTCTTTGATTGCTTTGAGGCTGCAGGTGTCTTTTGGTAGCAGGTGAGGATTCAATTAGCCTCTGATGTGGTAGTGGAGGATTCTCATATTGATAGATCTGATTGTCCTTCTTTAAAACACTGTTAATTTGCTTTAATTTGTGGGTTAGGCTTAATTAGGCCTAATTTCTGTGTTCTGTTCTTCAAACTGTCTTCAATTGAGAGGATTAGGCTTTAGATAGTCGATTTTTAGGCCGTAATCCCTCAAAACTATGTTAACAATCTTCAAACATGTTCCTGCTTAGATTTCATCCCTGGATACTTATACTCTTTGCTTGATTAATGTTTGTTGTGTTTCGTTGTTGCACAGGCGTTACAAAGGTTCTTATACTGTTATCAGTGCTCATGAGGCACAGATAAATCATGACGTGAACTCTGCAGAATGATCCTTCTTATAAATAATGGCCTGAGGGATCATCATCCCTGGCCTCTGATTTTCTTTTTAAAATAATGGAAAAACCATTAAAACCTGCATAAACAAACGAAATTATAAAAAATCTTGCAGGATAAGGTTTAAACTGCTTTGGAGGTTTAGGTTAGATCATAACCGTTGGATTAAAGCAACCAACGGTGAGGATTGCTCGCTAGGATCAGATAGGAAGGCGGTTGGGTAAATGGCGGTGGGTATTAAGTTTGGGTCGTTGATCTACAAAGATCAATGGTCGAGATTGATCGGGTTTATATAATGCAGAGGGGGAGACTTTATATTTAAATGGAAGAAATTGCAAAGGAAAATGGTCAAAAACCTTTGGCGGAGGGAATAAAGGGAAAAATGAAATTTGGGGTTTACGAAAGATTCTAGGTTGTCAGATTTGATCAACCATAGAGATCAACAGTGGAGATTGATTGATGAAGTCATTGGGAGGATGGGTGGAGGGTGATGAAATAAAAGGCGACATTAAACTGGGACCATTAGATCTCAGAGATCAATGGCAGAGGTTTATTATAAGAAAATTCAATTGAAATGAGAAAGGTGGTTTCGGATATAAAAACCACTGGTGTTGCACGGTTAAGAGGTAGTTTTCAAAATTTCCCAAAAAAAAATGCGATATGGGTCTCTGGCCAAATCGTTTCCTTTAGAAACCACCCATATTGCGTAAATTTTTAGGAATTAATTGTTGGACTCAGAATTACGCAGTATGGAATCTTGGCCATTGGATCAAGGGCGGGGAGATTCGACGGTGAAGAGGAGAGCCCGATAAGACGAGTTATGTGGGTAGAGGAAGGGGGGGCAGATTCAAGGCGGTTTTAATCTGGGCCGTTGGATCAGGGAATGGATGATCAGGATTTATTAATGGGGAGGTAGGTCCCAAAGGTGTTGGGCTTACCCAGTTGAATATGGACCATAGGATCAAAAATATTAACGGCTCAAATTTAATCTTGGGGTTAATGAAACAGAATATGAGGCAGGGGGTCAGGCAGAGATTGGGTAAATGTGGACCGTTGATCTATAGAGATCAACGGTGGATCTTCACCGAAGGAATTACATTGACGGGGCTTTGTAAAATAACAAGGGAAGTCAGGTTAGATCTGGACCGTCGAATCGATGAAATGGACGGCCCAGATTTGATCACAAGGTCATGAATTAGCAGAGGAAAAAAGAAAGGCACAATGAAATGCACCGATGCGATTTAATGCGGGCCATTAGATCTAGGAGAGATCAACAGTGGAGATTTAATTGACAGGTGTAATGGTCAGGGCTACGGGCGGAGTGCGATTAAATTTGGGCCATTGGTTCTTGTGGATTCGACGGTCTAGATAAAATCACAGGAACACATTAGCAGAGGAGAAAAAAAAGGGTGGAATGAAAAGTTGCAATGCGATTAGGTAACGACCATCAGATCAAAAGATGATCAACAATCCTGATTAAATCAGAAATCACATAATCGGGGAAAACCAAGGGATGGAATTCTAGGCTTTGCGCAATGCGATTATGCGCGAGCCATTGATCTAGAAACTAGATCGACAGTGGAGATTAAGTCATGAAGGCCAACAGTGGACATGCGGGCTTTGGAACAGAGTGATGTGGACTGTCGGATCTGGCATGGTGGAGCAGATCGACGGTTGGGAAATAATCGAAAGGTCGCAATTGGAGAGGGGCAATAAACCTTTTAAATGCATCCAATGAATATTTGCGATGCGAGATTCCAACGATCATTGATTGGTTTTAGATCAATGGTTGGTATTTGCCAAAACAACGAACCTTCAGGTTCTTTTGAAAACATAGGAAAGTTGGGTTTTTTCATAAAATACAAAGGAAGTTTGTGTTTCAGGAAGGGTTTTTATATACAAAGGGCTTAATCACAATCAGAAATTTTTAAAAGCGAAAGGTAACAAGACAAGAGGGAAAAATCGATTGCGATTGCACGATTAGGCCTCAGCGCCGATTGCGGCTCCGGGTTTTATGCGGGATAAAGGGGCTAGGGCTAAATCCAAAGGGGCTTAAAGCCTTAATGCAAATAGACTCATTTTTTGGATTTTTCAAGGATTTCAAAGGATTTTGAAAGTTTTCGATAAGGTTAAAAAGGAGTTTTAAACCTTATATAAGGGTTTTTATGGCAGGGAGGAAGGGAAATGAAGGAAAATAAAGGAATTTCATGAGGAAAAAGGGGAAAAAATGGAGGTTAATTATGAGTAAAAGGAGGGGTAAAATGAAAGGGAAAAATGGGTTTTTAGCAGTCTTTTTCTTCAGGAAAGCAACAGATTTTTTAGCTTTTAAGAGGGAAACAATAGTGAAGATTAACTCCAGGATAAGTTATCTTCATAAGACTTAAAGAACTAAAAATTTGGCGATAAAATTGTTTCTTGAAGGCTTTAAAGAACGATTTAGCCACCATTTGATATGAAAAATTTTATAGGTGTCAAACAGTGGCTCCACATGGGGATGGCACCTTCTTGAAGGTGTCAAGAACTTCAGACTTGTATTCTCTGGGAGCTTATCAATGCCTCATCCATTGGGCTGCAACTTTCTTCACTTTCCTCGCCTTCTTTTGCTCTGAAAATGTTAGCAGCCATGAAAAACAATGGAACTCTATAAAAATAAGCCTTCTACCTACCCAATCCTACTGATCTAACATTTTTTCTTCTTTGAGAGTGCATTTGGATTGGAAAACTCTTTTACAAACATTTTATGCTTTTGAAAACATAAAACTAATCTAAGTCTACTTCTTATTTCTCCATGAACTCAGATTAAGCAGTTGAGTTCAGAAGCTTCTCTACCTATCTACTATTTGTTAGGATTAGACTGTCTAACCGGTTTTTATTCTCTAAATTCTAAAAACAAGAAATTTAAAAAGCAGCCAAGTCAGGATTTAATAGTCTAACTTGTTTCTGATCTATGGCATAAAAACAAGTTGCACATAGATTATTATTTGCAGAAAATAAATCAAAATGGTGAAGGCTTAAAATCTAAAAGTTTTAAGAACATCCTTCTCTCTTCTTCAGCTTTGTTTTTAGGCTTGTTTGAGTTGTTTTTTCTTTTTTATCTGGTTCAAGTTTTAGGCATATCAGAACCAGTTTACTTCTATCCTTGGCTCAAGATTTAATCTAGTTAGAGCCATTCTTTGCTTTGGAATTTACAGGTTCAAATTTTGAGCTTGTTTGAACCTTTATTTTTCTATCCTAATCCACCTAACTAATAAGCCAAGATTAAGCTATTTGGAAAATCTATTTCACTAACCTATCAACAGTAAATTTAAAACTAATTAGTCATGATTAGGCTATATGACTAACTAGGAGTGTGTTTTTAGGAGTGGTATTTGGGCTTGCACACTTTCAGATTTTGTTTCTCTTTTTTGGTATGGGGTTGTACCTTTCTTCTTTTTACAATCTTCCCTCTTTTCTCTTTCTATTGTTTTTGTATTTTTTTTTTTATAGCTTTGAATGCAATGATGAGTATGATATTCATAATGAGAAAAAATAAAAAAGGCTTTTCTAATTGATATGGTCAAGAGAAATAATGTTTGAGCATCCTTCCATTGATAGGACCACCAAATAGTTCAGCTCCATTCAATTCCTGCAAGAAATAGGCATTATTACTAGTAGTAAAATGAATGAGGTAAGGGCCAAGCCATAAGTTATCAAAATTTCCATGCTTGCCCTTGTCTTATCTCCTTGAATCCCACTTCAACACTTTGTCACCAATGTTAAAATTACTGGCTTTTGTCCTTCTATCAAAAATATTCTTGATGCTCTCTTGCTTTTGTAATGCTTTGTTGTAGACCTCCTCTCTGGTTGTTGAAGATGTATAGTCTGATTAATCCTTCGGATCATGTCATTGTCTTCAGACTGTACCTCTTGGATCATCTTCATCACTGGTACACCTAGACTGGTTGGAAAAATTGCATCTGTTCCATACACAAGCTGGTAGGGTGACATTCCAATTGATTTCTTAAGTGTTAATCTGTCAGCCCATACTGCAAGTACTAGCTTGTTGTGCCAACGCTTCTTGTTGTCCTCCAACAAATTCTTGATTATGTTTACCAAACTCTTGTTTGAGGATTCTGCTAGCCCATTACCTTGAGGGTAATAAGCAGTAGAAGTACATAATGTAATATGATATTTGTGACAGAACTCAACCATATTTTTGGATCCAAATGCAGCAGCATTATCAGTGATAATCTTCCTAGTACAGCCAAATCTAGAGAGGATATGAGTTTCAATGAATTTTATGATGACAGAGTCATTGGCTTGCCTAGAAGGGATGGCTTCTATCCATTTGGTAATGTAGTCTGTTGTAGTGAGAATCCATCTATGTTGGGCAAATGAAGGTGCATGAATTTCTCCTATGAAGTCTAGACCCCACTATTGAAAAGGAGCTTCAACTATGATCGGATGCAAAGTTAAGGGAGGAAATTTTCTTTTTCCTTCAAAGAGTTGACATTTATGATAGGAAATTATCATCTTATGGAAATCTTGAAAGAGGGTGGGCCAGAAGTAACCAGCTCTAAGGATTTTGTTGGCAGTTGTCTTCCAGTAGAGGTGGCCTCCAAATTCTCCTTCATGGAACTCGTGCTTAACCTTATCTGCATCATTCTTAGGAAAACATTTAAGCAATAATCCACTTGCATTTTTAAAATATAGACATTTATCTATAATGCAGTAATTTACATCTTTTATCTTTAAAAACCTTTCCTTTGTTTTTGATAAACCAGGAGGTGTATTCAGATTGAGCATAACATATAAAATATCAGCATACCAAGAGAAATTTATAAAATGGTCTTAAACAATTTGAGTTGACAATTCATCTTGCTCATGTAATGCATTTATCATGTTTATATCAAGAGCTTCAAAATTAGATTAAGCCATTAATCTAGCGAGACCCGGGCCTTTTATGAGTTTAGTGGGCTTGATTTCTAAATCATATTCAAGTATCAAAACTATCCACTTTCCTCTTTTTCCATCTGGATCCTGTGTTAGGATGTCTTTTACAAATTATTTTGGCACAAATGCAATTATGTGGGAGTGTAGAATATAAAGTCTGAAGTCTTTTAAGGCTTTGACTAAGGCAAAGTCTTGTTTTTCCATAATATTGTACTTCAGAGGTGCATCTCTCAAGGCCTTACTAAATAATGCAATGGGATGCTCTTGTCATTTTGAATTTCTCTGTAATAGGACAACAACCACTGTATGTTCTGCTGCAAAGGAAAAAATCAAGAAATCCTTGGTGAAATTAGGACTTATAAGAACTAGTGTTTTGGTTGATGCTTGTTTGACCATTTCAAATGACTTCTTTGCTTCTAAGGTCCACTTAACCCCTTCTTCCTTCTTCAAAATGTTTGTTATGTTTCTAAGGAGTTCAGCTAAGTTGGGTATGAACCTTCTCAAGAAATTAATATTTCCAATGAAAGATTGAAGTTCCTTGATGTTTCTATGATGATTGATTTGCAATATACCCTCAATCCTCTTTGGGTCTATATTTATCGCCTCTTCTGATATGATGTGTCGAATTAGTTTACCTTATTGGAGACCAAACAATGTTTTCTTTGGATTTAAAGATATCCCAAACTTCCTACATTTCTCGAAGACCTTTCTCAAGTGTTCCAGGTGCTCTTCATCTGTTTTGGAAAAAACAGTGAAATCATCAAGGTAAATAATGATGTAGCCTAATTCTTCTGAGAATGCAATATCCATGGCTCTCTGAAATGTAGCACCAGAATTCATTAAACCAAAGAGAATTTTTACATACATGAAAGTTCCACAAGGTGTAGTAAAGGCTATTTTTATTTGATCATCAGGATGTACTAAAAATTGATTGTATCCTGAGAAGCCATCAAACAAAGAAATTCTTTTAGAACCAACTACCCTTTGTAAAATATGATCCATCTTAGGTAAAGGGTAGTTGTCCTTTAATGAGGCTTTGTTTAACTTTCTAAAGTCAATTTAAAGCCTTATCTCTCTTTTTTTCTTCCTAACTAACACTAGATTAGACACCCACTCTGAATATCTAATAGGGACAATAATACCAACTTCATACATTTTCTTGATTTCCTTCTCAACCAAAGGTAACTGAACAGGGTTTATTCTACGCAGCTTTTGTTTAAATGAATTTTGGTTTTCCTTGAGAGGTATCTTGTGCTGAATTATTTTAGTATCATAGGATTTCAGATCCTCATAACTCCATGAAAAGACATTAGAAAATTCTTTAAACAGCTCTATGTATCTCAGTTTGATGTGATATGGTAAGGTTTTAGACAGTTTGATCATATTTGGTTCTAGTTCACTGTCTATATTACACTCTTCAACTTCAGTTTCAACAGGCTCCAGCTTTGGTTTCTTGGCCACATCATTGAAATCAAACAACTCTTCTAAAGGGACCAAACCCTTTGGAAAACTATGATTATTAGACTGCAGAGTTTCTAAGTCTTCTTTTCCCAAATCTGTATTAATTTCAGTTGTATTTCCAAGTTTGTTAGACAACAGATTTATATTAGCAATCTTTGGAGAGTTTTCCTCTTCATCTAGTAGATTTTCTTCACTAGGATAGTCATCTTCATAATCTGAATCTGAACTTGGTTGTTCAAATTCATTTCTGGACTATAGGAAGTCTTCTATTTGTTTGTCTCCATCAAACACTTGCCAATATTTCTCATTATGAGGGATAGCTGGTATGAATTTAATTTGGGTGGTGCATTGTTTGGTTTCATAAGGTGTTAAGCATGTTCTAGCAGAAAAAGCTAAACTATGGGCAAGGACATTTTGTTCTCTTGGGACAAAAATAAGTTGATATTCCTCAAATGTTTTCAATAAATCCATGACATCATTCCTATAGGCTCTAATTTTGGGGTGCTTGGCACTATATTTGCCATTCACTTGCCTAACAATTAAATACGAATCCCCTTGAACTTGTATCCTTTGGGCTCCTAATTTATTCAATAAGTGGAAGCCCAAAAGAAGGGATTCATACTCAACTATGTTATTTGAACATTGAAAATTTAATCTTTAGGAATGGCCTTCAGTATGATTATTTTCAGTTTTGCGTATCCAGATGCCTGCACCTGCATTGTTCTTAGTGAAAGACCCATCAAATTTCATACTCCAAAGAGGACTAGCCTTGGGTTCACTAGCTTGGTTTTTATCCTCTTCATCTAGTGTTCTTTCAACTTGTTCTTGAAGATCAACACTTTGTAGGATTTGTTTTAATTCCTCAAGTTTTTCATTTTGTTGAGGAATACTCTCTTGACTCTCAAGCTTAAAAAGCAATGGATGGCTGATTTGTAGCTCTAGACCTGTGTTTTGTTTGCTGTAGTTTTCTGGTTTAGCAAACTGCTTTGACACTTCTATCTAGTCTTCCTCTTTCTCTACATCTGCCACTAATTTAGTTAAGGTTACTTGCTCACTGAATGTTTCATCGTTGAAAAGGATAAATGAGTCAAGGCCTGTATGTACATAATAAAGAAGAGATTTTTGTGGTCTCTCTTGGCTAGTAACCACGTATTACATATGGGATTCCCTATAAAGTCTTCTTTTTTGATTAAAAATAGGGATAGTAGCATATGTCATATCCATTTTCATAGTTCCCTGAAACTTAGCTCCCCAAGATCTTGATAACAGCATACCATATTTTGGGGGTACATCATCCACTACAATATCCATCACTAAACACTCAGCTGGAATTTGTGCTAAGCTTACACAGAGGTCTTTGATTAAACCAAAAAATTTCACTCTGCTTGAGTCAAAGGAGTAAAGATCTTTGTATGGTCTGGTGATTTCAAGGCCTAGGATCTCCATTACATATTTGGGCATTAAATTGTGAGAGACCCCTGAATCATGCATAGCGTTGTGTAAAATTTTGTCATGAATCTTTAAACTAACATAAAAAGGAGGAACTGGTCCTTCTTGATATCTACCCTCAATCTTAGGACCGAATAAAATCTCTAGTTGATCATCATTAAGATTGAGAGTGTCATTATTCTATTCTATGTTAAAATCCTTCAAAATTTGGGATCTATAAACATTTTTTGTGGCTAATTCGGTAAGGGGAACAAAGATTTTTATCTTGGCAATTTCCTGCTCCAAACTAAAAGGTAGCTGACTTTTTACAATGTTTGTTCCAGCCTTATTAACCACCATTTTATCAGCAAGATCATCTTATTGATTTTCTCTATTTACATTGGTTAAATTTTTTTTAATAGGAGCACTAGATGATGTGCTAATGCTGCTAAGATCTGCACTCTATTTTTCCTTAATTTGAGTGCTCCTTTCTTTGTTTTTATCAGAATTTACAGCCACTGTTTTGTCCTTCTATTTTACAATTTTGGGTTTATTTACAGGGTTGTTTTGTGCAGAATTGTAAGAGGTTTTAGTTTTGGGAGTTTCCTGATTCTTTCTACTTATAAGGTCATACTCTTTTTGATTTTCTGTGATGACATTTTCCAGCTCTTGATAGTAATATTCATCTTTTGGTATTTTATCATCATAGGGCGTGTAAAGACCTTGTTTTCTATTGTAATTAACATCAAAATTATCGTTTTCAATTCCCAACATGTTTATGTCATCTTCCTCTGTTTGTTCTATTGTTTCATCAACCTCACTTACACAGTTTTGATGAAAAGGAGGAACAATCTGTTGATCATCCTACCTTGGTCTGTTTTGAGGTTGGTTTCTTCTAAAATTATGATTTTGACCTTGATTTCTATTTTGAGGAGCTGACTGGTTTTGACTAGCTTGAGCTCTCTCAAGTATTCTCATCTTTTTCATCATTTCCTCCATCATTCTTTCCATCTTAGAGCTAGATGTGGAAGGTACATACTCTTCCCTAAATGATACTTTCTTTTCATTTCTCATTCTAGATCTTTTATCCATTAGATTAACTTCCACAGCTAAGGCTCCTTTCTACATATCTTCTAGAGTCAGAGGGTCCCTTTCTTTAAGTTGATAAGCCATTTCAGGATCAGATCCCTTTGGGAATTTGTTTAAGGCTGAGCCTTGTGGAGGTTTCAATTCTGGGGGTAAAGAATTATACACACTGTTTAATCTAGTGCAATAAGCTTGAACACTCTCCCCAGTGTTTCTTTTAAGGCTGTTATAATCTGAGAGAATCTGGAGTGGGTTTTTCTTTACTTCCCACTTGTTTAGGATTAGCTGATGAAGGGCTTGAAGGTCATTGATACTATTAGGGGTTAAGCCTTTAAACCATTTTCTTGCCTCTCCCCCTAAAATTCTAGCAAAAAATCTAAGTTTGACAGTTTCATCATCAATCTCATTTCTGTCAAAGTAGTCATTCATCTTATCTACATGTTGTGAAGCAATAGTAGCACCACTGGCATCATACAAAGGTATCTTGGACTGATAGTCCTGTGGAAGATTGACTAAGGGTAAAGGAAGGACCAATGGGGCATACCATGTTGCCATGATAGGAGGTGGAGGTGGACTTACAAGATGTGAATTAACAAGAGGGAAATTGGGCTAAAGTGGAGTGATTTGGACAATGGGTGTATGGGTAGCAGAGGTGGATGGACTAGCAAGAGATTTTTGAGCTGATCTAGGATGAGAGAAACCAAAATTATGTAGAAAATGTAAATCAGGCGGAGTAGTTTCTCTACTACCAAGATGTTCACTTTTATCTTGAGATTAAGGTGAAGACTCTGAATCTAGCTGATCTATATCATCAAGTGGCCTAGTTCTAAATGGATTTCTTAAGTCAACTTGTGATTGTTGAAGAGATGCAAGGTTTTAGGAACAGAATTAGCTCTATGGGGTGATCTGAAAACAGTTGAAGATATAACCTCAGGAGACTGCCTAAGGATTCTTTTAGGGTTATCAACTATCTCAAGGGGATTTGGGTTAGGGTAGGCTCTAGTATGAACCTTTCTAGGAGCCACTATGCTGTGTTTTTTAGACCCAACTAAACAAGAAAATTTTAACCAAATATGACAATCTTTAAAAGGCTAACTAATCTTTTAAACAAAGAACTTTAATCCTAAATTTCTCTAACTAATTTTATATGATGTTATGATGATAATGGGTTTCCCAGTGGAGTCTTAAGATATGTTTAGGATTGTGGAGTCACCAGGTGGAAATTATTAGTTCTTTTTTGAGGTAAAATGTTTTATGGTCCACCACCATGTTTATTTAAATACCAATCTGAAATATTTTTGGGTTTCTCGAGTTTTTTCAGTCCTATGGGTTTTAAGAGTGTCATAAATCTGTTTCAACACTTATCTACAGTGATGAGACAAAGAAAAGTTACTCTTATGGCTAAGCTAGCTGATTCCTTCAAGGTTTGATAAGCTCTTATGAGAATCCTAAAGTTTCCTTAGTTTTTCACTGACTCAAATAAGTTATTTCCTTAGTTTTTCACTGAATCAAATAAGTTATATCATGATTACCACTTGCTTTGTAGTGCTTGAAGAGGGCTACTTGTACTCAAGGGGTTTTTCTAAGTATGTCTAAGATGAAATTTAACTCAGTCCCCAGTGGAGTCACCAGAAATGTTAGCTCCATGTAGTTTTAGCAAATTGGTAAGACCAAAAATTCAGAGAGGACATTGGAACCACTTTGGGATTCTAGGATCTAGCCCTCCTGAATCCAGAGAGGGATCTCTCTAATAATTGCAAATATTGATTTATCTTTAAATCTTGTAGGTATGATATTAGGCTAGTTATGAAGAACAAGGGTTTTTGTTTGGTTTTGGATGGTTGAGCATGATTTTTATTTGAGTGGAAAGTCCTAAAATGAAAGAGTTTCAAAGGGGTGAAGGTGTAAGCAATCAGAACAATATTTTGCTAATAGGATAGATATGAAACTGGTTTTTAGCCCATTGGGCTATGGATTCATAAAAGGGCTTAATTTTGCAACAATTTAAAGAGTGGTCCAAGGGGCAAGTCATCTATATCAAAAGATATTTTTAGATTAAATGGTGGAATGGAACATTAAAAGTGTTGAAAAGGTGGAAAAATTCAATAATTTCAACAAGGATTTATTAACTTTCCAAATAAGAAAAGCCTTTTAAGCAACTATTTGAAACCTACCAAAGGATAGGGCTAACCATAAACTTCTTTGGACAAGCTTGTATTAAAGTTAACTTATTTAGATAAACAATCCAGTAATCCACATGATTACTTTCAAAAGCGATGAAAACAGATAAGAAAACAAAGTGTAGCTTAAGATCAAGCAAGATACTTTTAAATCTAAACTTGCTTCAGCATACTCTTAGGGAAACTTTCAGAACAACCTTTGGAGAAATAAAATAGAAGACAGGGCAAACCATAAAATTTCCTAGTCTAATTCTACTTAGCATATAATGAAAACATCATTCAAGAACTTCCTTTCAAGTTTTGCACATCAAGACAGGGACAAACCAAAATTCCTTGATAATGTTAATACTTATATTAAGTAATTCTTAAAAAAAAAATAGGTGGAAAACATTAAGATACAGCTTATCAGTGAGAGTAGGGTACCTTTGACAGTAAATCCTAGCTCTATATTTGTTGTTCTTTAGTAGAGAATAAGTGAACAAAATTGCATACATGAAAGGAAAACAATAACATAGTAAGAAGTACTTCACCAATGATATAGACCAGGATCCCAAGAATCATCTTGTATATTGATGTCAATCCAGTTACATCCTTCAATTCCAATGTTTCAGTACAAAAATCATCTTCTCTTCTCAACCTAACTTATTTTATCACAAACATAGCTTCAAGAGCCTCTGAAGAATATTTACATGTAGAAAGTTTCGAGCACAAGTATTACATCAAAGTTCAGCAACCAACCCTTTACAATGTGCTCCTCAAGAATATTTTATAGGAAAATTAGGAGGTGGAAGAGTTTCTAGGGTTCAAGTATCATAAATTCTATAGTTAATGCAATTCTCTGCCTTGAAAACCATGCAAGGCATAAGGCAGGAATACATTCGATCTATATCTCTATTCCATAACTTTGTTCTGCTTTATAGGCTTAGTGGATTAAAATATTTGACTTTAAGGCTATTTCTTATCCTTGTAATAACTTTGCTGACAGTTGTAAATAAATTTCTTTGATTTGAAATAACTATTTAGCTGTATTTATGTTAATATCTTTTGTTCTGGTCATAACTAGGCCTTCTTTGATTGCTTTGAGGCTGCAGGTGTCTTTTGGTAGCAGGTTAGGATTCAATTAGCCCCTGATGTGGTAATGGAGGCTTCTCAGACTGATAGATCTGATTGTCCTTCTTTAAAACACTGTTAATTTGCTTTAATTGTGTGTGTTAGATTTAATTAGGCATACTTTCTGTCTTCTATTCTTCAAACTATCTTCAATTGAGAGGATTAGGCTTTAGATAGTTGATTTTTAGGTAGTAATCCCTCAAAACTATGTTAACAATCTTCAAACATGTTCCTGCTTAGATTTCATCCCTAGATACTGATACTCTCTGCTTGATTAATGTTTGTTGTGTTTCGTTGTTGCGCAAGCATTACATAGGTTCATATAGTGTTATCGGTGCTCATGAGGCACAGATAAATCATGACGTGAACTCTGCAGAATGATCCTCCTTATAAATAATGGCCTGAGGGATCATCATTCCTAGCCTCTGATTTTATTTTTAAAATAATGGAAAAACCGTTAAAACCTGCACAAACAAATGAAATTATAAAAAATCCTGTGGGATAAGGTTTAAACTACTTTAGAGGTTTAGGTTAGATCATAACCGTTGGATGAAAGCAACCAACGGTGAAGATTTCTCACTAGGATTAGATAGGAAGGTGGTTGGGTAAATGGTGGTGGGGATTAAGGCCGGGTTGTTGATCTGCAAAGATCAACGGTCGATATTGATCGGGTTTATATAATGCAGAGGGGGAGAATTTATAGTGAAATGGAAGAAATTGCAAAGGAAAGTGGTCGAAAACCTTTAGCGGAGGGAATAAAGGGCTAAATGAAATTCGGGGTTTCTGAAAGATTCTAGGCCGTCGGATTTGATTAGCCACAGAGATGAATGAAGGAGATTGATTGATGAAGTCCTTGGGAGGATGGGTGTAGGGAGATGAAATAAAAGGCAAGATTAAACAAGGACCATTAGATCTCAGAGATCAACGACGGAGGTTTATTATAAGAAAACGTAATGGAAATGAGAAAGGTGGTTTCAGATATAAAAACCACTGGTGTCGCGTGGCTAAGGAGCAGTTTTCAAAATTTCCCAAAAAAAAATGAGATATGGGTCTTTGGTCGACACGTGTCCTTTAGAAACCACCCATATTGCGTAATTTTTAGGAATTAACTGTTGGACTTAGAATTACGCGATATGGGGTCTTGGCCGTTGGACCAAAGGCGGGGAGATTCGACAGTGAAGAGGAGAACGCGATAAGATGAGTTGCGCAGGGGGAATAAGGGGGGGAAGGTTCAAGGCAGTTTTAATTTGGGCCGTTGGATCAAGGAATGTACGATCATGATTTATTAATGGGGAGGTAGGTCCTGAAGGAGTTGGTCCTACCAGGTCGAATATGGACTATAGGATCAAAAATATTAATGGATCAGATTTAATATTGGGGTTAATGAAACAGCATATGAGGCAGGGGGTCAATCGGAGATAGGGTAAATGTGGACAGTTGATATGTAGAGATCAATGGTGGATCTTTACTGAAGGAATTACACTGACGGGGCTTTGTAAAATAACAAGGGAAGTCAAGTTAGATCTGGACCGTCAGATCTATGAAATGGACAACCCAGATTCGATCGCAAGGTCATGAATCAGTTGAGGAAAAAAGAAAGGCATGATGAAATGCGACGATGTGATTTAATGTGGGCTGTTAGATCTAGGAGAGATCAACGGTGGAGATTTAATCGGTGGGTGCAATGGTCAGGGCTGTGGGCGGAGCGTGATTAAATATGGGCCGTCGGTTCTTGTGGATTCGACGATCCATATTAAATCACATGAGCGCATTGGTAGAGGAGAAAAACAAAGGGTGAAATGAAAATTTGTGATGCGATTAGGTAATGACTGTCAGATCAAAGGATTATCGATGGTCCTAATTAAATCGGAAATCACATAATCGGGGAAAACCAAGGGATGGCATTCCAGGCTTTGCGCGATGCGATTAAGTGCAAGAAGTTGATCTAGAAACTAGATCGATGATGGAGATTAAGTAATGAAGGCTAAAGGTAGACGTGTGGGCTTTGGAACAGAGCGATGTGGACCATCGGATCTAGGCATGGTGGATCATATCGAAGGTTGGGAAATAATCGCAAGGTCGCAATTAGAGAGGGGCAATAAACCATTTAAATGCATCCAATGAATATTTGTGATGCAAGATTTCGACGATCGTTGATCGATTTTAGATCAATGGTTGGTATTCTCCAAAACAACGAACCGTCGGGTTCTTTTGAAAACATAGGAAATTTGGGTTTTTCATAAAATACAAAGGAATTTTGTGTTTCAGGAACGGTTTTCATATACAAAGGGCTTAATCGCAATCGGAAAATTTTAAAAGCGAAAGGTAACAAGACAAGAGGGGAAACCCGATTGCGATTGTGCGATTAGGCCTCAGCACCGGTTGCGGCTCCGAGTTTTATGCAGGATAAAAGGGCTGGGGCTAAAGCCAAAGGGGCTTACAGCCTTAATGCAAATAGACTCATTTTTAGGATTTTTGAAGGATTTCAGAGGATTTTGAAAGTTTTCGATAAGGTTAAAAAAGAGTTTTAAACCTTATCTAAGGGTTTTTATGGAGGGGAGGAAGGAAAATGAGGGAAAATAGAGGAATTTCATGAGGAAAAAGGGGAAAAATGGAGGTTAATTATGAGTAAAAGGAGGGGTAAAATGAAAGGGATAAATGGGTTTTTAGCAGTCTTTTTCTTCAAGAAAATAACAGATTTTTCAGAATTTAAGAGGGAAACAGCAATGAATATTAACTCAAGGATAAGTTATCTTCATAAGACTTAAAGAACTAACAATTTAGCGATAAAATTTGTTCTTGAAGGCTTTAAAGAATTATCTAGCCACCATTTGATATGAAAAATTTTATAGGTGCCTAACAGTGGCTCCACATGGGGATGGCACCTTCTTGAAGGTGTCAAGAACTTCAAACTTGTATTCTCTAGGAGCTGATCAATGCCTCATCCATTGGGTTGCAACTTTCTTCACTTTTTTGGCCTTCTTTTGCTCTGACAATGTTAGCAGCCATGAAAAACAATGGAACTCTATCAAAAGAAGCCTTCTACCTACCCAATCCTACTGATCTAACATTTTTTCTTCTTTGAGAGTTCATTTGGATTGGCAAACTCTTCTACAAACATTTTATTCTTTTGAAAACATAAAACTAATATAAGTCTACTTATTTCTCCATGAACTCAGATTAAGAAATTGACTTCAAAAGCTAATGTACCTATCTACTATCTATTAGGATTAGACTATCTAACAATTTTTTATTCTCTAAATTCTAAAAACAAGAGATTTAAAAACAGCCAAGTCAAGATTGAACAATCTAACTTGTTACTGATCTATGGCATAAAAACAAGCTACACATAGATTATTATTTGTAGAAAATTAAATCAAAATGGTGAAGGCTTAAAATATGAAAGTTTTAAGAACATCCTTCTCTCTTCTTCAGCTCTGTTTTTAGGCTTGTTTGAGTTGTTTTTTCTTTGTTATTTGGTTCAATTTTTGGGCATATCAGAACCATTTTACTTCTATCCTTGGCTCAAGATTTAATCTAGTTAGAGCCATTCTTTGCTTTGGAATTTACAGGTTTATATTTTGAGCTTGTTTGAACCTTTATTTTTCTATCCTAATCTACCTAATTGATAAGCCAAGATTAAGTTTTTTGGAAAATCTATTTCACTAACCTATCAGCAGTAAATTTAAAACTAATTAGTCACGATTAGGCTGTATGACTAACTAGGAATTTGTTTTTAGGAGTGGCATTTGAGCTTGCACACTTTCAGGTTTTGTTTCTCTTTTTTGGTATGGGGTTGTACCTTTCCTGTTTTTTACAATTTGCCCTCTTTTCTCTTTCTATTGTTTTTGTATTTTATTTTTTTTGTAACTTTGAATGCAATGATGAGTATGATATTCATAATGAGAAAAAATAAAAAAGGCTTTTCAAACTGATATGGTCAAGAGAAATCATGTTTGAGCATCCTACCATTGACAGGACCCCTAAACAGTTTAGCTCCATTCAATTCCTGCAAGAAATAGGCATTGTTACTAGCAGTAGAATGAATGAGGTAAGGGCCAAGCCATAAGTTATCAAAATTTCCATGCTTGCCCTTGTCTTCTCTCCTTGAATCCCACTTCAACAATTTGTCACCAACGTTAAAATTACTAGCTTTTGTCCTTCTATCAAAAAGCTTCTTGATTCTCTCTTTCTTTTGTAATGCTCTGTTGTAGAACTCCTCTTTGGTTTGTTGAAGATGCATAGTCTGATTAATCCTTTTGATCATGTAATTGTCTTCAGAATATACCTCTTGGATTAGCTTCATAATTGGTACACCTACGCTAGTTGGAAAAATTGCATCTGTTCCATACACAAGCTGGTAGGGTGACATTCCAATTGATTTCTTAAGTGTTAATATGTCAGCCCATAGCGCATGTACTGGCTTGGTGTGCCAACACTTCTTGTTTTCCTCCAACAACTTCTTGATTATGTTTACCAAACTCTTGTTTGAGGATTCTACTAGTCCATTACCTTGAGGGTAATAAGCAGTATAATGACCCAATGTAATATGATATTTGTGACAGAATTCAACCATCTTTTGTGATTCAAATGCAGCAGCATTATCAATGATAATATTCCTAGGACAACCAAATCTAGAGAGGATATGAGTTTAAATGAATTTTATGATGAAAGAGTCATTGGCTTGCCTAGAAGGGACATCTTCTATCCATTTCGTAAAGTAGTCTTTGCAGTGTGAATCCATCTATGTTGGGCAGATGAAGGTTTATGAATTTCTCCTATGAAGTCTAGACCCCACTGTTGAAAATGAGCTTCAACTGTGATCGGATGCAAAGGTAAGGGAAGCAATTTTCTTTTGCTTTCAAAGAGTTGAAATTTATGACATGAAACTATCATCTTATGGACTTGTTGAAATAGAGTGGGCCAAAAGTAACTAGCTTTAAAGATTTTGTTGGTAGTTGTCTTCCAGTAGAGGTGGCCTCTACATTCTCCTTCATGGAACTTGTGCTTAACCTTATCTGTATCATTCTTAGGAAAAAATTTAAGCAATAATCCACTTTCATTTTTCAAATATAGACATTTATCTATAATGCAGTAATTTACAGCTTTTAACTTTAAAAACCTTGCCTTTGTTTTTGATAGACTAGGAAGTGTATTCAAATTGAGAAAAACATATAAAATATTAGCATACCAAGAGGAATTTATAAAATGGTCTTCAAAAATGGGATTTGAAAATTCCTCTTGTTCATCTAATGCATTTATCATGTTTATGTCAAGAGCTTCAAAATTAGACTCAACCATTAATCTAGCTAGACCCTGGCCTTTTATGAATTTAGTTGGCTTGATTTCTAAATCATATTCAAGTATCACAGCTATCCACTTTCCTCTTTTGCCATCTGGATCCTGTGTTAGGATGTCCTTTACAACTGAGTTTTTCACAAATGCAATTATGTGGGAGTGTAGAATATAAACTCTGAAGTCTTTTAAGGCTTTGACTAAGGCAAATGCTTGTTTTTCCATAATATTGTACTTCATGGGTGCATTTCTCAAGGCCTTACTAAAGAATGCAATGGGCTTCTCTTGTCCTTTTCAATTTCTCTGTAATAGGACAACAGCCATTATATGTTTTGATGCAAAGGACAAAATGAAGAAATCCTTGGTGAAATCAAGACTTATAAGAACTGGTGTTTTGGTTAATGCTTGTTTGACCATTTCAAATGACTTCTTTGCTTCTAAGGTCCACTTAACCCATTCTTCCTTCTTCAACATTTGTTATTTTTCTAAGGAGTTCAGATAAGTTGGGTATGAACCTTCTCAAGAAATTAATATTTCCAATGAAACATTGAAGTTCCTTGATGTTTCTAGGATGATTGATTTTCAATATACCCTCAATCCTCTTTGGATCTATCTTTATCCCCTCTTCTATTATGATGTGTCCAAGTAGTTTACCTTCTTGGAGACCAAACAATGTTTTCTTTGGATTTAAAGATATCCCAAACTTCCTACATTTCTCGAAGAACTTTCTCAAGTGTTCCAGGTGATCTTCATCTGTTTTGGAAAAAACAGTGACATCATCAAGGTAAATAATGATGAAGTAGCCTAATTCTTCCGTGAATGCAATATCCATGGCTCTCTGAAATATAGCACCAACATTCATTAAACCAAAGTGCATTTTCACATACATGAAAGTGCCCCAAAGTAAAGGTTGTTTTTAGTTGATCATCAGGATGTACTAAAATCTGATTGTATCTTGAGAAGCCATCAAGAAAATAAATTCTTTTAGAACCAACTACCCTTTCTAAAATATGATCCATCTTGGGTAAAGGGTAGTTATCCTTTAATGAGGCTTTGTTTAAGTTTCTAAAATCAATACAAAGCCTTATCTCTCTTGTTTTATTCCTAAATGACACTAGATTAGACACCCACTCTGAATATCTAATAGGGACAATAATACCAGCTTCATACATTTTCTTGATTTCCTTCTCAACCAAAGGTAAGTGAACAGGGTTTATTCTACACAGCTTTTGTTTAAATGACTTTTGGTTTTCCTTGAGAGGTATCTTGTGCAGAATTATTTCTGTATCATATGATTTCATATCCTCATATCTCCATGAAAAAACATCAGAAAATTCTTTAAACAGATTTATGTATCTCATTTTGATGTGAGTTGGTAAAGTTTTAGACAGTTTGATCATCTTTGGTTCTAGTTCACTGCCTATGTTACACTCTTCAACTTCAGTTTCAACAGGCTCCAACTTTGGTTTCTTAACCTTAACCTTAACCTTGACCTTGACCTTAACCTTACCCTTAAACTTATCTTAACCTTAACCTAACCTTAACCTTAACTTTACACTTAACCTTACCTTAACCATAACCTTAACCTTAAACTTACCCTTAACCTTATCTTAACCATAACCTTAATCTTAAGCTTATCCTAACCTTAACCTTGACTTTACGCTTAACGTAACTTTAATCATAACCTTTTCCTTATCCTAACTTTAACCTTAACCTTAACCATAACCTTAAACTTAACCTTAACCTTAACTTAACTATAACCTTAACATTTACATTATCCTTAACCTTACCCTTGAATTTACCCTTAACTTAAATTTAACCTAACCTTAACCTTAACTTAACCTTAACCTCACCCCCTTAACCTTAACATTAACCTTAACCTTGGCTTTACGTTAACCGTACCTTAACCCCTTAAAATTAACCTTAACTTTACCCTTAACCTTAAACCTTAACCTTAACCTTAACCAAACCCTTAACTTAACCTTAACCTTAAGCTTAACCTTAACATTAACCTTCACTATAAGCTAACGCTAACCTTGACCAAACCTTAACCTTAAAGGTTAAGGCTAAGGTTAAGGTTAAGTTAAGGTTATGGTTATGGGAATGTTAAGATTAAGGATAAGGTTAGGTTAAGGGTTTGGTCAAGGTTAGGGTTGGGTTATAGTGAAGTTTAAGGTTAAGTTAAGGATTAATTCAAGGTGTAACCCTTAACCTTAACTTTACCCTTAAACTTAACCTTGACTTTACCCTTAACCTAAGCTTAACCTTAAATATAATGTAACCCTAACCTTGACCTTAACTTTACACTTAACCTTGACCTCAACCTTAACCTTGACCTTGACCTTGACCTTGACCTTGACCTAACCTTAACCTTAACCTTAACCTTAGCCTTATCTTACACTTAACCTTAACCTTCCCAAACTGTTAACCTTAACCTTAACCTTAACCTGACTAATCCTGTAACCATAACCTTAACGTTAACCTAACCTTAACCTTATCTTAACCTTTACCTTAACTTTGGTTAGGTAAAGTCAAGGTTAAGGTTAAGCTAAGGGTAAAGTCAAGGTTAATGTTAGGGTTAAGTTATAGTTAGGGTCAAGGTTAAGGTTACAGGTTTAGTTAGGTTAAGGTTAAGGTTAAGGGTAAAGTCAGGGTTAAGGTTAGGTTAAGGTTAAGATTAGGGTTAAGGTTCACGTTAGGTTAAGGTTAAGGGTTTGGTTAAGGTTAAGGTTAAGGGTTTGGTCAAGCTTAGGGTTAGGTTATAGTTAAGGTCAAGGTTAAGGTTATGGTTAAGGTAAGGTTAAGATAAGGTTAAGGGTAAGGTTAACGTTAAGGATAGGTTAAGGTTATGGTTGAAGTTAGGTTAAGGTTAAGGTTAGGTTAAGTGTAAAGTTAAGGTTATGGTTAGGGTTAAGGTTAGGGTAAGGTTAGGGTTAGGTTAGGTAAAGGTTAATATTAAGGTAAAGGTTAAGGGTTTGGTCAAGGTTAGGGTTAGCTTATAGTTAAGGTCAAGGTTAACATTAGGTTATGGTTAAGGTTAAGGTTAAGGTTAATGTTAATTTAAGGTTAAGGGTAAGGTTTCGTCAAGGTTAGGGCTAGGTTATAGTTAAGGTCAAGGTTAACATTAGGTTAAGGTTAAATTTATGGTTTTAGTCAGGTTAAAGTTAAGGTTAAGGTTAATTTTAGGCTAAGGGTAAATTCAAGGTCAAGGTTAGAGTTAGGTTAAGGGTAAGATAAGGTTAAGGTTAGGTTAAGGTCAAGGTCAAGGTTTAGGTTAATGTTAAGGTCAAGGTTAAGGGTAAGGTTAAGGTTATGGTTAGGGTAAGGTTATGGTAAAGGTTAATTTTAATGTTAAGGTTAAGGTTAAGGGTTTAGTTAAGGTTAAGGTTATGTTAAGGTTAAGTTTAATGTTAAGGGTTTGGTCAAGGTTAGGGTTAGTTTATAGTTATGGTCAAGGTTAAGGTTATGGTCAAGCTAAGGTTAAGATAAGGTTAAGGCTAAGGCTAAGGGTAAGGTTAGGTTAAGGTTATGGTTAAGTTAAGGTTAAGGGTAAAGTTAACGTTAAGGTTAGGTTAGGTTAAGGTTAAGGTTAAGGTTAAGATAAGGGTAAGTTTAAGGTTAGGTTAAAGTTAAGTTTTAAGGTTACGGGTCTTAACATTAACCTTCACTATAACCTACCCTTAACATTAACCTTTATCTAACCTTAACCTTAACCTTAACCATAATCTTAACCTTAAACTTGAACTTAACTGTAACCTTAACCTTAGCCAAACTCTTAATGTTAACATTAACTTAACCTTAATCTTAACCTAACCTTAACCTTGACCTTAACTATAACATAACCCTAACCTTGACCATAAACTTAACCTAACCTTAACCTTGACTTTACCCTTAACCCTAACCCTAAACCTAACCTTTACCTTAACATAACCTTAACCTTAACCTTTACCTTAACATAACCTTAACCTAACTAAACCCATAACTTGAAACTTAAACTAACCTTAACTTTGATTTTACCCTTAACCCTAACCTTAACCATAGCCTTTACCTTAACGTGACCTTAACCTTAACCTTTACCTTAAACTTGACTTTACCCTTAACCTAACCTTAACCTTAACCTTAACCTAACCTTAACCTTAACCTAACCATAACTTTCCCTAACCTAACTTAACCTTAACCTTGACGTCAACCTTAACCTTAACTTTAAATTTACCCTAATCTTAAGGGTTTAGTCAGGTTAAGGTTAAGGTTAGGTTAAGGGTGAAGTCAAGGTTAAGGTAAAGTTAGGGTTAAGGTTAGGTTATGGTTAAACTTAAGGTTAGGTTAAGGTTAAGGTTAGATTAAGGGTAAGATAAGGTTAAGGTTAAGGTTAAGGTTAAGGTTAGGTTAAGTTAAAGGTAAAGGTTAATGTTAAGGTTAAGGTAAATTTTAATGGTAAAGTTAAGGTCAGGGTTAGGGTTAGGTTATAATTAAGTTTAAGGATAGGTTAAGGTGAAGGTTAAGGGTAAGGTAAAGGTTTAGGGTTACAAGTTTAGTCAGGTTTAGGTTCAGGTTAAGGTTAAGGTGAAGGTTAAGGGTAAGGTAAATATTTAGGGTTAAGGCTAAGGTCAAGGTTAAGGTTAAGATAGGTTAAAGTTAGGTTAAGGTTAAGGTTATAGGTTTAGTCATGTTAAGGTTAAGGTTAAGGTTATGGGTTTAGTCAGGTTAAGGTTAAGGTTAAGGGTTTGGTCAAGTTTAGGGTTATGGTTAAGGTTAAGGTTAAGGTTAAGGGTTAGGTTAAGGGTAAGGTTAAGGTTAGGGTTAGGTTATGGTTACCATAAGGTTAGGGTTATTTTATAGCTAAGGTTAAGGTCAAGGTCAAGGTTAAGGTTAAGGTTACGTTAGGTTAAGGTTAAGGTTAGGTTAAGCTTAAGGTTAAGGTTAGGTTAAGGGTAAAGTCAAGGTTAATATTAGGTTAAGGTTAATATTAGGGTAAGGTTAAGGTTACGAGTTTAGTCAGGTTGGGTTAAAGGTAAGGTTAAGGTTAAGGTTAAGGGTTTGGTCAAGGTTAGGGTTAGGTTAATTGTGAAGTTAATTTGAAGGTTAGGTTATGGTTATGGTTATGGTTAAGGTTAGGTTAATTTTAGGTTAAGGTTAAGGTTAAGGTTAAGTTTAGGTTTAGGTCAAGGTCAAGGTTAAGGTTAAGGTCAAGGTTAAAGGTAAACTTAAGGTCAAGGTAAGGGTTAGGTTATAGTTAAGGTTAATGTTAGGTTAAGGGTAAAGTCAAGGTTAACCTTAACCTTCCCATAACCTTAACCTAACCCTTAAGGTTAGATAAAGGTTAAGGTTAAGATAAGGTTAAGGTTACGAGTTTAGTAAGGTTAAAGTTAAGGTTAAGGTTAAGGTTAAGTTTAAGGTTAAGGTTACATTAAGGGTAAAGTGAAGGTTAAGGTTAGGTTATGGGTAAGGTTGAGGGTAACGTTAAGATAAGGTTAAGGTTAAGGTTAGGTTAAAGTTATGGTTAAGGTAAGGTTAGGTTGGGGGTTAAGCTTAATATTAGGTTAGGTTAATGTTAAGATAAGGTTAAGGGTAAGGTTAACTTAACTTTACCCTTAAGGTTAAGGTTACGTTAAGGGTAAAGTCAAGGTTAAGATTAGGTTAAGGTTAAGATAAGGTTAAGGTTAAGGTTAGGTTAAGGGTAAAGTTAAGGTTAAGGTTAAGGTTATGGTAATGGGAAGGTTAAGGTTAAGTTTAAGGTTAAGGTTAATTTAAGCGTAAATTCAAGGTTAAGGTTAGGTTATGGTTAAGGTTAAGGTTAAGGTTATGGGAAGGTTAAGGTTAAGATAAGGTTAAATTTAAGGTTAAGGTTAGGTTAGGCTAAGGGTTTGGTCAAGGTCAAGTTTAATGTTAGGTTAAGGGTAAGGTTAAGGTTATAGGTAAAGTTAAGGTTAGGGTAAGTTTAAGGTTAAGGTCAGGATAAGGTTAAGGTTAGGGGAAGGTTAAAGTTAAAGATAGGTTAAGGTAAAGGTTATGGGAATGTTAGGTTAAGTTTAAGGTAAAGGTAAGGTTAAGGTTAAGGTAAAGTTTAGGTTATATTTAATGTCACAATTAAGGTTAGCTTATTGTTAAGGTTAAGCTTAAGGGTGAAGGTTAAGGGTAAGGTTAAGTTTAATACCCGTAACCTTAACCTTCACCCTTAACCTTAACCTAACCTTAACCTTAACCTTAACTATAACATAACCCTAACCTTACCCTAACCATAACCATAACCTTAACCTTACCTTAACCTAGCTTAACCTTAACATTGACCTTGACCTTAACCTTGACCTTAACCTTAACCTTACCCATAACCTTAACCTTAAATTTAAGGTTAACCTTAACTTTACCCTTAACCTAACCTTAATCTTAACCTTAGCCTTATCTTAACCTTAACTTTAACCTTACCCTTAAGCTTCACCTTACCCTTAACTTTACCCTTAATCTTGACTTTATCCTTAACCTTAACCTTAACCTTGACTTTATCCTTAACCTAACCGTAACCTTAACCTACACCTTAACATGACTAAACTCATAACCTTAACCTTAACCTTAACTATAACCTTAACCTTAACCTTAACCTTAACCTGACTAAACTCATAACCTTAACCTTAACCTTAAACTTAACCTTTACTTAACCTTAACCTTAGCCTTATCTTAAACTTAACCTAACCTTAACCTTGACTTTACCCTTAACGTAACCTTAAAATTAACCTTAACCTTACCCTTAAACTTATATTAACCTTAACCTAACATAATCTTAACCTTAACCTTAACCCTAACCTTAACCTTAACCTTAACCTTAACCTTAACATTAACCTTAACCTTAACCAAACCCTTAACATTAACCTTAACCTTAATCGAACCTTAACCTTAACCTTAACCTTGACCTTAACTATAACCTTACCCTCACCTTGACAAAACCCTTAACATTAACCTTAAAATTGACCTTAACCTTAACCTTACCCTTAACCTTAAACTTAACCTTAACCAAACCCTAATCTTAACATAACCTTAATATTGACCAAACCCTTAACGTAACCCTAACCTTGACTTTACCAATAACGTAACCTTAACCTTGAGCTTGACCTTACCCTTAACATTAACCTTAACCTTAACCTCAACCTGACTAAACCCGTAACCTTAACCTTAACCTTAAGCTTACCCTTAACCTTAAACTTGACCTTGACCTTATCTATAGCCTAACCTTAACCTTAACCAAATCTTAACCTTAACCTTACCCTTAACACAACCTTAACCTCAGATTTACCCTTAACCTTACCCTTACCCTTAACCTAATCTTAACCTTACCCTAACCTTAACTGTAACCTTACCCTTACCCTAAACCTTAACCTAAACTTAACCTTAACCTTAACCTTAACCTTATCCTTATCTTAACCTTAACCTTAACCCTCACCTTAGCCCTAACCTTAAGATTAAAGTTACGGGTAAGGTTAGGTTAAGGTTGGGGTCAGGTTATAGTTAAGGTCAAGATTAAGGTTCGGTTAAGGTTAAGGTTAATGTTAAGGGTTTGGTTAAGGTTAAGGTCAATGTTAAGGTTAAGTTTAAGGTTAGGGTTAAGGTTAAGGTTAAGATTAGGTTAGGTTAAGGTTAAGATAAGTTTAAGGGTAAGGTTAAGGTTACGTTAAGGGTAAAGTCAAAGTTAAGGTTAGATTAAGTTTAAGATACGGCTAAGGTTAAGGTTAAGTAAAGGTTAAGGTTAAGGTTAAGGTTAAGGGTTACATTAAGGGTTAAGGGTTCAGGTTAAGGCTAAGGTTAAGCTTAAGCTTAAGCTTAAGAGTTAAGGTTAAGGTTAAGGTTAAGGGTTACGTTAAGGTTATGGTTAAGGGTGTGGTGAAGTCTAGGGTTAGGTTAAGGTTAAGGTTATGTTAAGGGTAAAGTTAAGGTTACAGTTAGGTTAAGGTTAAGGTTAAGGGTAAAGATAAGGTTATGGTTAAGGTTAATGTTAGGTTAATTTTAAGGTCAAGGTTAATGTTAAGGAAAAGGTTATAACTAGGTTAAGGTTAAGGTTAGGTTAAGGTTAAGATTAGGTTAACGGTAAAGTCAAGGTTAAGGTAAAGCTAAGCTTAAGGTTAAGGTTAAGGGTTTGGTCAAAGTTAGGGTTAAGTCACTAACCATAACCTTAACCTTAAACTTAACCTAAAATTAACGTTATATTAACCTTAACTGTAACCACACCCTAACCTAACCTTAACCTTGACCTTAACCTTAACCTTGACATTGAATTTAACCTAAATTTAACATTATATTACCCTTAAACTTAACCTTAACCTTCCCAAACTCTTGACCTTAACCTTAACCTTAACCTTAACCTTAACCTTAAACTTAAACTTATCTTAACCTTAACCTTAACCTTAACCTTAACTTTAACTTTACCCTTACCTTAACCTTAAGGTTAAAGTTAAGGTTAAGCTTAAGGGTTTAGTTAAGGTTAGGGTTAGGGTTAGGTTATAGTTAAGGTTAAGGTTAGGTTAAGGGTAAATTCAAGGTTAAGTTTAAGGTGAAGGTTAAGGGTAAGGTTAAGTTTAAGGTTAAGGTTAGTTTAGGTTAAGGTAAGGTTAAGGTTAAGGTTATGGTTATGGGAAGGTTAGGTAAATGTTAAGGTTAAGGTTAAGGTTAAGGTCAAGGTCAAGGTCAAGGTTAAGGTTAGGTTAAGGTTCAGGTTAAGGTTAAGGGTAAAGTTAAGGACCTTAAACTAATCGTAACATTAACCTAACCTTAATGTTAACCTTAATATAACTATAACCTTACCCATAACCTTAACCTTAATCTAACCTTAACCTTATCTTAGCCTTAACCTAACCTTAACCTTGAATTTGCCCTTAACATAACCTTAACCTTAACATTAACCTTATCTTAACCTTAACCTAACCTTAACCTTAGCTATAACCTTAACCTTAACCTTCCCATAACCATAACCTTAACATTGACTTTACCCATAACCTAACCTTAACCTTAACCTCACTAAACCCGTAACCTTAACCTTAACCTAACCTTAATCTTGACCTTAATTATAACCTAACCCTAACCTTAGCCCTTACCTTACCCATAACTTTAACCTTAAGGTTAGGGTTAAGGTTAAGGTTAAGCTTAGGCTAAGGTTAAGATAAGGAAAAGGCTAAGGTTAATGTTAGGTTCAGGTTAAGGTTATCGGTAAGGGTTTGGTCAAGGTTAAGGTTAGGTTATAATTAAGGTTAAGGTTAAAGTTATGGGAAGGTTAAGGTTAAGGTTAAGGTTAAGCTTTGGTCAAGTTTAGGTTTAGGTTATGGGTAAGGTTAAGTTTAGGTTAAGGTTAAGGTTAATGTTAAGGGTTTGATCAAGGTTAGGGTTAGGTTATGGTTAATGTTAAGGGTTTAGTCAAGCTTAGGGTTAGGTTTTAGTTAAGGTCAAGGTTAAGGTTAAGGGTAAGGTTATAGCTAGGTTAAGGTTAAGGTTAAGTTTAGGTTAATGGTTTGGTAAAGGTTAGGGTTAGGTAATAGTTAAGGTTAGGTTAAGGTCAAGGTTAAGGCTAGGTTAAGGTTAAGATCAGGTGAAGGTTAAAGTTAAGGTTAAGGTTAGGTTAAGGGTAAAGTTAAGGTTAAGGTTAGGGGAAGGTTAAGGTTAAAGTTAAGGGTTTGGTCAAGGTTAGGGTTAAGTTATATTTAAGGTCAAGGTCAAGGTTAACCTAAACTTTACCCTTAACCTTACCTTTACCTTGACCTTAACATGAACTTTAACCTTACTAAACCCATACCCTTATCTTTATCTTAACCCTACCTTAACCTTCACTATAACCTAACCCTAACCTTCAGAAAACCCTTAACCTTAACCTTAACCTAATCTTAACCTTAACATAACCTTACCCTTAACCTTACTGTTAACCTTCACCTTAACCTTAACTTTACCCTTAACCTAACCTTAACCTTAAGTATAACCTAACCCTAAATATAACCTTAACCATAACCTTATATTTACCCTTAACCTTAACCTTAACCTAACCTTAACCTTAACCTGACCTTAACTATAACCTAACTGTAATCTTGACCAAACGTTTACCCTTAAACTTACCTTAACCTTAACCTTAACTTTCCCATAACCATAAATTTAACCTTAACCTTGACCTAACTTAACCTTAACATTTACGTTGACCTTAACCTTAACCTTACCCCTAACTGTCACCTTAACCTAACCTTAACCGTAACCTTAACCTTCCCCTAACCTTAACCCTAACCTTAACATTAACTTAACTTAACCTTACCCTTAGCGTAACCATAAACTTAACCTTACTTTAACCTAACTTAACCTTAACCTTGACCTTTGACCTTAACCATAACCTTATCTTTACCCTTAACCTTAAACTTACCCTAACCATAACCTTAAAATTAACTTTAACCTAAACATAACATTAACCATAACATAACCCTGACCTTGACCAAACCTTAACCTTAACCTTATCTTCACCTTAACCTTAACCATAACCTTCCCCTAACCTTAACACTAACCTTAATCTTAAGCTTAACCTTAAGCTTAACCTTCCCATAACCATAACCATAACCTTAACCTTAACCTTGACTTTGACCTTAGCCTTACCCTTAAACATATCTTAACCTTAACCTAACCTTAACCTTAACTTTACACTTAACCTTACCTTAACCATAACCTTATCCTAACCTTAACCTTAACCTTACCCGTAACCTTATCTTAACCTTATCTTAACCATAACCTTAAGCTTAAGCTTATCCTAACTTTAATCTTGACTTTACCCTTAACGTAATCTTAACCATAACCTTATCCTTACCCTTACCCTTAACCATAACCATAACCTTAACCTTGATTTTACCCTTAACTTAACCTTAACCTAACCTTAACTCTAACTTAACCTTAACCTTTACCTTAACCTTAACCTTGACTTTACCTTAACCTTACCTTAACCTTAACTTTACACTTAACCTTAAAATTTAACCTTAGCCTTAACCAAACCTTTAACAATAACCTTAACCTAACCTTAACCTTAAACTTAAGTATAACCTAACCCTAACCTTGACCAAACCTTACCCTTAAGGTCAAGGTTAAGGATAAGGTTAAGGTTATGGGAAAGTTAAGGTTAAGGTTAAAGTCAGGTTAAGGGTTTGGTCAAGGTTAGGGTTAGGTTATAATGAAGGTTAAGGTTAAGTTAAGGGTAAATTCAGGGCATAACCCTTAACCTTAACCTTACCCTTAACCTTCACCTTAACCTTAACCTTGACTTTACCCTTAACCTAACCTTAACCTTAACTATAACCTAACCTTACCCTTAACCTTCACCTTAACCTTAACCTTGAATTTACACTTAACCTCAACCTTATCCTTGACCTTGACCTTAACCTAACCTTAACCTTAACCTTAACCTTATCTTACCCTTAACCTTAACCTTCCCAATCTGTTAACCTTAACCTTGAACTTATCCTTAACCTGACTAAACCCGTAACATTAACCTTAACCTTAACCTAACCTTAACCTTATCTTAACCTTTAACTTAACCTTAACCTTAACATTAACTTTGGTTAGGTAAAGTCAAGGTTAAGGTTAAGTTAAGGGTAAATTCAAGGTTAAGGTTAGGGTTAGGTTATAGTTAAGGTCAAGGTCAAGGTTAAGGTTACAGGTTTAGTTAGGTTAAGGTTAAGGTTAAGAGTAAAGTCAAGGTTAATGTTAGGTTAAGGTTAAGATTAGGGTTAAGGTTGATGTTAAGGTTAAGGTTAAGGGTTTGGTTAAGGTTAAGGGTAAGGTTAAGGTTATGTTCAGGTTAACGGTAAAGTCAAGGTTAAGGTTAAGGTTAAGGGTTTGGTCAAGCTTAGGTTTAGGTTATAGCTATGGTCAAGGTTAAGGTTAAGGTTAAGGTTAACATTAAGGTAAGGTTAAGGTTATGGTTGATGTTAGGTTAAGGTTAAGGTTAGGTTAAGGGTAAAGTTAAGGTTATGGTTAGGGTTAAGGTTAGGGTAAGGTGAGGGTTAGGTAAAGGTTAAGGTTAGGTAAAGGTAAAGTTAAGGTTAAGGTTAAGGGTTTGTTCAAGGTTAGGGTTAGGTTATAGTTAAGGTCAAGGTCAAGGTTAAGTTATGGTTAAGGTTAAGGTTAAGGTTATGGGAAGTTTAAGGTTAAGGTTAATTTTAAGTTAAGGTTAAGGTTAATGTTTGGTCAAGGTTAGTGTTACATTATAGTCAAGGTTAAGGTTAAGGTTAGGTTAAGGTTAAGGTTATGGTTTTAGTTAGGATAAGGTGAAGGTTATCGTTAAGATTAGGCTAAGGGTAAAGTCAAGGTCAAGGTTACGGTTAGGTTAAGGGTAAGATAAAGTTAAGCTTAAGGTTAAGGTGAGGTTAATGTGAACGTCAAGGTTGAGGATAAGGTTAAGGTCGCGGTTAATGTAAGGAAAAATTTTAAGGATGGAAAATTATTTTAAAGTTTAAAAAATTGGCAAATCGCACTAGTCCCTAATATGCATACTATAAAATGTTTAATGATGTATTTGTAAAATTATTCAAATTCATAATGATATTATATATACTCTCTATATAATGTTGGCGAATTTTAACGTAAAATAATTTTATATCATAAAAATTGGGCGAATCATTTTTATAAAAAAATGGAAATTGGCGAATCTTTTTTTTGGAAAAACAATGGAAAATTAGCCCACCCGTGAATATTAGCCCCTAAAATTTTCCATGGTTATGGTTAGGGTAAGGTTATGGTTAAGGTTAATGTTAATGTTAAAGTTAAGGTTAAGGGTTTAGTTAAGGTTAAGTTTATTGTTAAGTGTTTGGTCAAGGCTAGGGTTAGGTTATATTTAAGGTTATGGTTAAGGTACGGTTAAGATAACGTTAAGGGTAAGATTAAGGTTAAGGTTAGGTTATGGTTATGGTTAAGATAAGGCTATGTTTAAAGTTAGGTTAATTTTAAGGTTACGGGTCTTAACATTAACCTTCACTATAATCTACCTTTAACATTAACCTTTACCTAACCTTAACCTTAACCATAACCTTAACCTTACCCTTGACCTTAACTATAAACTTAACCTTAACCTTGACCTTAACTATAACCTTAACCTTAACAAAACCCTTAATGTTAACCTAACTTAACCTTAACCTTAACCTTATCCTAACCTTAACCTTGACCTTAACTATAACATAACCCTAACCTTGACCATAACCTTAACCTAACATTAACCTTGACTTTAACCTTCACCCTAACCCTAACCATAACCTTTACCTTAACATAACATTAACCTTAACCTTTACCTTAACATAACCTTAACCTGACTAAACTCGTAACTTGAACCTTAAACTAACATTAAACTAAAATTAACTATCACCTAACCCTAACCTAACCTTAACCTTGACCTTAACCTTAACCTTTACCTTGACCTTCACCTAACCTTAACCTTAACCTTATCTTACCCTTAACGTTAACCTTAACTTTAACCTTAACCTAACTAATCCCATGACCTTAACCTTAACCTTAACCTAAGCTGAACCTTATCTTAACCTTAACCTTAACTTTAAACTTACCCTTACCTTAACCTTAAGGTTAAAGTTAAAGTTAAGGTTAAGGTTTTGGTTTAGTCACGTTAAGGTTAAGGTTAAGGTTAACCTAACCTTAACCTTAACCTTAACCTTAACTTTAACCTTAACCTTAAGGGTAAAGTAAGGTAAAGTAAGGTTTAGTTAAGGTTAGGGTTAGCGTTAGGTTATATTTAAGGTTAATGTTAGGTTAAGGTTAGAGGCAAGGTTAAGGTTAAGGTGACAGTTAAGGGTAAGGTTAAGGATAAGGTTAAGGTTAAGGTTAGTTTAGGTTAAGGTAAGGTTAAGGTTAAGGTTAAGGTTATGGTAATGGGAAGGTTAGGTAAAGTTTAAGGTTATGGGAAGGTTAAGGTTAAAGTTAGGTTAAGGTATGGTTAAGGTTAAGGTTAAGGCTAAGGTCAAGGTCAAGGTGAAGGTTAAGGTTAGGTTAAGGTTAAGATTAAGGTTAAGGATAAAGTTAAGGACCTTAGCCTAATCTTAACCTTAACCTAACATGAACCTTAACTTTAACCTAACTATAACCTTACCCGTAACCTTAACCTTAACCTAACCTTAACCCCAATATTAACCATTACTTTACCCTTAACCTAACATTAACCTTATCTTAACCTTAACCTATCCTTATCCTTGACTTTACCCTTAACGTAACTATAACCTTAACCTTAACCCAACCTTAACCTTAACTATAACCTTAACCTTAACCTTCCCATAACCATAACCTTAAGCTTGACTTTACCCATAACCTAATCTTAACCTTAACCTTAACCTTAACCTCACTAAACCCGTAACCTTAACCTTAACCTTACCTTAACCTTGACCTTAATTATAACCTAACCCTAACCTTAACCCTTATTTTACCCATAACTTTAACCTTAAGGTTAGGGTTAAGGTTAAGGTTAGGCTAAGGTTAAGATAAAAATAAGGTTAAGGTTAAGGTTGGCTTTATGTTAATGTTATCGGTAAGGGTTTGGTCAAGGTTAAGGTTATGGGAAGGTTAAGGTTAAGGTTAAGGTTTGGTCAAGTTTAAGGTTAGGTTATGGGTAAGGTTAAGGTTAGGTTAAGGTTACGGTTAGGTTAAGGTTAAGATTATGTTAAGGTTAAGGTTATGGTTAATGTTAAGGGTTTGGTCAAGGTTAGGGTTAGGTTAAGGTTAGTTTTAAGGGTTTGGTCAAGGTTAGGGTTAGGTTATAGTTAAGGTCGAGGTTAAGGTTAAGGGTAAGATTAAGGTTAAGTTTAAGGTTAAGGTTAAGGATAGGTTAGGTTAGGGTTAGGTTAAGGTTAAGGTTAAGGTTAGGTTAGGGTTAAGATAAGGTTAAGGTTAAGGGTTTGGTTAAGGTTAGGGTTAGGTTATAGTTAAGGTTAGGTTAAGTTAAGGTTAAGGTCAAGGTTAAGGGTAAGGTTAAGGTTAGGTTAAGGTTAAGATTAGGTTAAGGGTAAAGTTAAGGTTAAGGTTAGGGTTAAGGTTAGGGGAAGGTTAAGGTTAAATTTAAGGTTAACATTAAGGGTTTGGTCAAGGTTAGGGTTAGATTATAGTTAAGGGTAAGGCTAAGGATACAGGTTTAGTTAGGTTAAGGTTAAGGTTAAGGTTAAGGTTAAGGTAAAGGTTAAGGTTACATTAAGGGTAAAGTCAAGGTTAAGGTTAAGGATATGGTTAACGTTAATATTATGGTTAAGGTTAAGGTTAACGTTAAGTAAAGGTTAACGTTAAGGTTAATGGTTATGTTAAGGTCAAGGTTAAGGTTAGGGTTAAGTTTAAGGGTAGGTTAAGGTTAAGGTCAAGGTAAGGTTAAGGTTAAGGTCAAGGTTAAGGTTAAGGTTAAAGTTAAGGTTAAGGTTAGGTTAAGGTTAAGGTCAAGGTCAAGGTTAAGCTAAACTTTAACCTTACCTTGACCTTGACCTTGACCTTAAAATGAACTTTAACCTTAATAAACCCATACCCTTAACTTTATCTTAACCTTACCTTAACCATAACCTTAAGTATAAGCTAACCCTAACCTTGACCAAACCCTTAACTTTAACCTTAACCATCCCAAACCCTTAACCTTAACCTAACCTTAACCTAAATGTAACCTTAACTTTAACCTTACCATTAACCTTACCGTTAACCTTCACGTTAACCTTAACCTTACCAAACCTTAACCTTAACCTTCACTTTACCCTTAACCTAACCTTAACCTTAATCTTAGCCTTAATTATAACCTAACCCTAAATATAACCTTAACCATAACCTTATCTTTACCCTTAACCTTAACCTTAAACTAATCTTAACCTTAACCTTAACCTGACCTTAACTATAACCTAACCTTAACCTTCACCAAACCTTTACCCTTTGTTGCACAACATTTTTTCACTGTCCCTGCAATCCCTCGTCCTGTACATGTGAGGACTATTCACATGACCTGTGAACAGTAAAATGTCCTCTAAACACCTTGATGGCATCCTTTTGCATAAGGGTAAGAATTATCCTTGAGAACATTTCCTCATAAAAACCCCAAAAACATGGTTTTGGCATTGATGCGAGTAGCCAGTTCATCCCTCATGCCAATGGGGGAAATTTACACTAGTGGGCGTGCCAGGTCGTGCTCTGTCCCTGTGTTGTACCGACGCCAACCTATTTTGGAATATTTTTTAACAAATTGAGGAAGAAGTTTCCTTTAACCACCTCGAGAATGAATCATCAAAAAGAGGTTGGATTGTTTGGCTCTGGATCTCCTTATTTAGGAAGAGGTTTTCCACCTCCCATGGAACCTTCCTATGAGATAGGACTCTCCTCCATGATTATAGGGAGCCTATCCTCTCCTTCTCCCTCTATAAAAGTCTGAACTCTCTATTTTCAACCTAGCTGAACATTTGGGGAGAAAAATATAGCTGAGTGACTATTAAAAGTAGAGCTAAGGATAACCCCGTAAGAGAGAGAGCCTTGTCTAAATTCATAACAAGCTTTGTGAGACATGCTCCACTAGAAGCCCTGCCAAAGGTAGAATGCAACGTCAGAACTCGGTTGTAATATTTATTTCACATTTTAATATATGATTCACTATGTTATTGGTTCCACTACTGTATTTCTTATCTTTGTAATGTAATTTGATTCAATCTTTTCTGACCGATTGATAGTTACATGTTTGAATTATTACGTTGTATGAAGTTGTTTCTTCTCTGCATGTGTACAAGTGTCCGGACGCGGCGAGCGTAAGGATTGTGATCTGTCAAGCTAGGAACAGGAAGCAGCACTTCTTCTTCAACAATAGTAGCGTAGGACTTGAGGTAGGCTATCTAACGTAGCTTTGTCTTTTGTAACTAGGAATTAATATCGTAGCGTGCTTTGTTTGTTGCTAGACCCACTCTAGGGCTAGTGGGATCGCCTCTGTCCGTAGAGGGGATTTACCTCTCCAACAAATTGGAAACTCCACTAGGGAACATTGTGAGTTAGTCCCTCTCCCATTAGGTTGTGTTTTGGCTTCTTTTTTTCTAGTTTTCCCTCTTCGTTCATCTTGTTTGGTTTGAAACCCCTATTCAGCCCCTTAGAGGTCAAACCTCTCTTTGTTTGTTCTTTTTTCCTTTTTATCTGAGTAAACCTTCTTGGAACATTTTCCCGGCTGACAGTCGTGCCAATGGGTGTGAGTTTCCAGTTCATTACCCACTCCATTCCTTGTTTGGCACAGATTACAGCCAGACAAGCACGCCAACCCTAGTAGGGTTTGTGGTTTGCTTGGTTTTGGAGTTTTTGAGCCTGAGCTTTGAACCTGGGTTATTTTTTCTAACTTGTTGAGTGCTTTAGAGTCATTTTTTACTGAGATCAACCCTTTTCTTTCCATTGTTTTCCCTTTTATATCAATTTTTCTTTTCAACCCTAGGTTTTCTAGGTGCTTTAGCCTGCTGAGCCTCCCGTGGGAGTTTTGGGTCCTTGGTTTCCCAGTCAACTTCGTTTCTACTTCTTTGATTTCAGCTTCTTAGATCCATTTGAGTGATTGCGTTAATTGAGTGATTGTTCTCTCTTTCGTTTAGTTTTACTCTTGTCACTCCAAGCCTAGATTACACGACTTGTTTAGGTCTCTTTTGAGATCTTCCTTTGATTTGAAGAATTTTGTCATTGGTTTGAGTCTTTCTTTACTTGTTTTGAGTTGAGAGAAAATGTTTTGTTTTAGCTCTCACTTCACCATTCTCAAAATTAGTGTTTTGATTTATTTTTCATATCATTTAGTGTGCTTGCTCTGATATATTGAAAAACACAAAAAACATATTTTGCATTCTTGATTAGCATAGTGAAAATTGGAAAATCTTTCACATTTCTAGCATTATATAATTCTAGGGAAGATTTTTTTCAGTTTCATTAGCTCACATCAGGCATTGTGGTGGATGTCTTCACATGATTTATCGTAGCTATCACTTCAAATCTCTAACTCTCTCATAGATATCTCTTCATTAAACAAAATGGTGTCTTATGGCATGTAGCTCGCATTCAGGATTTGTGAGATTCAACATTTGGTAGGACCTTGGAATTGAGACGTAAATTGAAGATCAACTTTAAAATTTAATGAATTAACCTAAGGCAACATTGAAACTTAACGCAATATTTAGTGGTCTAAATTAGAGACGTGTTCTGGCGTCTTTAAACATAGCGGCTTTCGTTCTCCATTTGGCTTCAGACAACGCTAGTACGGACTTGTGCTCCCCGTACCATTGAGTATATAAAGGGAGACCCCTTTAGGCTGCAATCCTTTTATCTGTAGGAAGTCAAGTCTGCCACCTTGTAACCATGATACACCGAACACAACATTCGGGGAGACTACCTACACGTACGTCAAGTCCTTGCTTGATTTCTCTTTCATTTTATAACCAAGGTGTATATGGTAGTTCACGGGAACCTAGTACACCCTTTTACCTAGACTACCTGATCAGTCATTTTCGATCTTTACTAACTCCATAAATTTGAAAATATCATCGAGCACTTGCCCTTTCACACTTGATTAAAAATAAAAGAGATAGAGTCACCTTTTTCCTGTTTCTCGACTCTTAAAATATGAAACAATAGAGTTTTGTTTCAATGTTTTAAAAAATTAACTACCTATGAAATATTATTGGTTAAAGTTAGTTTCCTTAGGGTGTTGTTTTGAGTTGTTTCCGATGGCAACGTTTTTGGAGTTCACTAACCCAGGAACCCCTTCCAAAGGGAATCCTGGTTCTTTTCCTGCTTTTGGGAATGTTGTTGCTCCTTATATGGCAACGTTGGCCCTGCCTGGTTTAACTGTTGTATTTCCTGTATGGTTATTTTCGACCTCGGTGGCCTCGGGTGTTCGGTCCACCGTACAACCATCTCCTTCGCCTGAACAACATCATGTTACTTCTAAGGTGGACCTCTCTCCTTCTTAACCTATTTCCTCATCCTCCTCTTCTACTTCGCCCTGTGAAAGTCTGGATTCCAGTAACCATGTGGCTAAGAAGAAGAAGAAGAAGACCAAGAAGAAGAAGTCAGATAAACGAGAGACTAAAATTGCAACTACTGCACTTAAGAAACCATCCATTGCAGAACCGTCTGAACTTCCATGAAAGGTAAAATTCCCTTTCATGCTCTGCAAGGGTAACCATTTGCTTTGAGACTACCCTAATATTCCCAAGGTACTTGAAGCATGGTCCGACGACCAGCCGTTGTTGTCTTCTGGAAGTCATATTGCTAGAAGGTCTTTGACTAGCTCTGATAAGGCTCATAAAAAACACGGCAAGATTACCAATCCCTGTAAGTTGTGTGAAAGGCATCATCCCATTCACCTTTTTCCGTATATGGATGAAGCCAAGGGAGTTTTGGAAAACTCCACTATTTCTGCACCCTACCTTCTGGCTGGTTACCAGAAGCTTTCCTCGAGTCCTTCGCTAGTTTATTCCACGATCGGTCAAGCGTCATCCTTGCTTGATCTCGCTCCCCTGGAAATTCAAGTTTAGGAATCTATTCCTAACCTACCATTGGCCAAGGAATCAGTCGATCTGACCCCATCTGTGGTGCATCAGGTCTTTTGCATTGAGATTTGGTCTAATCCCCCCCATGTTCTTCTTGTTTCTTCAGATTCTTTAGACTTGGAGAAAGATTCTTTTGTCCCTGTAGTCCAAGAAACTGCTCCTCCTACTCCCATGATGGACATCTCAGAGGATGCTCCTCTTGCTCTTGTAACACTGGGGGACAGCCATCTTAGTTCGATGGTACCCCCCCCAAGTAGTTTGGTCACTTCATTTGATTGGAGTCGATTTTCTAGATACCACCTTCCATCTTATGTTCCTTTTGAGATCATGGTACAAACCTTTGATCTGGTCATACCCAACACTATTATAGATGAAGGCACGTCTGTTAGTATTATTTCTTCAAATACTTGGAAAGCTTTTGATTCTCCACCACTTATGCCTGTTACCCAGAATCTGTTGGCTTTTAACAGAGGAACCAATCAACCATTAGGGATCCTTCTGAAGTTGCATGTTACTTTGGGAGGGAAAACTGTCCATATAGACGTGATGGTTGTTCCAGGCCCCTTAGATTTCAGTTTACTCTTAGGGCGTGACTATACTTATGTCGTGGGGGCATTTTTCTCTTCCCTCTTTCGTGTGATCTACTTTCCGCACAAAGTTCTAATTGTGACCATTGATCATCTTTCATTCTTTGGTCCTGGCATGACATCTGGTCCACCATTGTCCCTTCCAGGTCTTTACCCGTCGGTTTTATACTCCCCGCAATAGGTTAATTATGTGGCTACCTACCTCATGCCCGCAATCAGTGATATTTCCATTGTGCATAGTGTGTTGGGGGCATTGGGTCCTGATTCCCAAGATGTTGTACTCCCATCCGGTGCGGAACTCTTGGAAGCCATGAATTATTATTCATCATTATGAGTTCTCGTCAGAGCAGGGTTTATTTTCGTGTGTCAGGCTCCTTAAAAAATGAAACAAGGTGTCAAGAGGATAGTTATTTTAATGTTTCAACCTTGTTAAAATAATGAAACAGGTTCCCGTTCAATTCAAGTCTTTGATTAGATCTCGTAAAATCCTAGTCGAGTCTTTATCTTGATCTCATACTTTGAACCTTCACTCCATCTACCTTTAATATGGACTGAAGCTTAGGGGGCATGTACCTCAAATTGAGTCACCATGCTGGGGGCTTGCATACTTTTTTCAAGCATAGTCTATTTCCGTTTCAAGCTTGTGTAAAAATGAAACCATTCTCATTTTACCTCTTGTGATTGCCATTTTTTCAGCCTTTTTTGCTAGATGAACCTTGGTTTTCTCATTCCATCGTTACCATCTACTTGGCCGATCATATACCTTCACTTGGTTGTTTTACATTTTCCTGAGGAACTGCTACAATGAGTGGTTTTTATAGCCAGCCTCTAGACCTTTACTTGTTCTGAAAATTTCCACCATTACCAGAACCAGTTGCTACCCTTTATACCACTCGTTCCTCCAGGAGTAGTCAACTTTCAGCTCTTTTCTGACTCTTAAAAATTGAAAAGGTTGCTGAGACTCTTTTCATTTTGAACTCGCTAAATGGTTGTGAAACAATATCTACCCAGTATACATTTAACCCTTTTTCAGGCTGGGATGGATTATTTACGAAAAAGGAATACCTTAGCCTATTGCGACTAAAAGGTTATCTCAAACACAGTTTTCTACCTTTTCGGATCTGTGAGACTACCTACGAAAAGGGACTGCTGGAGTTTTCTTTTTTGCCTTCTTTTCAAACTCTCTAAACATGAAAATATGTTGAGTTCTTCCTTTGTCAGACTCGTTAAACCCTGATGACATCAAAATTCGTCACTATGATGTTATTCGAGTTTCTCCTTCCTAGGGCTCTTAAAATGTACTAGGTTGGATTTGTTCGAAAGACAAACTTACATCGCAAGCACATGCTATCCCCTTCAAGCTTGTTTCTAAAATAACTAGGGTACTTGCCAGAAATGATGGGGGGAAATGGAACCAAAATCATAGTCGTATTGACAGCATGTCACTCTTGAACATGGCACTTGTCTGCATTCGTGTTAGGTTGGGGATATCTCATCTCGTTATCTGCTTGCCTTCATAGGTTGGGGTAATCTCTTTTGATAGCTCATCTACTCTTTGCCACATCACCATGACCTCAAATTACTTGATGTTAAATACTGCCAAATCCAGTGTCGTGCCGCTGATATGTTCAAGAGAAGTTGGCCTCTGCAGTTTTAAACCTCCCTCTGATTCTCTATTGGTCTTGATTCACAAACATCATGTTGCTATGTCTTGTGTCGATGATGTAGGAAACATTATGGCCCACCTTTGATGAAGGTCACTTCCTGTTGAATTCAGCTCACTATCCAGGAAATTGATGTAGAAACTCCTTTTAGGTACCTTGGAGCCTTCATGTCTCAATGGCAGGTTCTTTGCATTCAACACAAGGTTTTCATTATTGGCCTTCGATTAGATGATTCTGTGGGTGTTCGACGCTAGATCCCTATTCACATTCCGTGGATTGTACCTCTTGTACCTTGAGAGCCATTGTCATTATTGGTGGTTTCTCTCGCATATGTTAACAGTTTTCATCAGTGGCTGGTGACCAGACGATGTTCTTGCATGTTCAACTTCAGCTCACATATTTGCATGCTCGAACTTGTACTTTGATCGGGTCAAGATGGAGTGCAAGACCCTAGATTTTGTCTGATGAAATCCAGGTTGCGGGTTCTTTGTGGATTATTATGACTTATTACATGACTCTTTTGATTGGATGTCTGCGACCATATCTGAGTCTACTTGTTGATCCTTATTTTACTAGATGGCTGCGCCCATACCTTGGATCTCAGTTTTTGTACACTTTATTATGGATGGCTGCACCCATACCACAAATCATGTATTAGATATATCAGTTGTATTTCTATTCATAGGTCTTCCGGCGGTAGTGTTTTTAGTTGAACACATTCTCATAAAGCATTTCACCCCTACCTCTCTCTTGGACCTCATGCTTTAGGGGGCATATGTTACACAAAATTTTTTCATCGTCCCTGCAATCCCTTGTAACGTACATTAGAGGACTATTCCCATGACCTTTGAACAGTAAAATGTCTTGAAAACACCTTGATGGCATCCCTCTGCATAAGGGCAAGAATTCTCCTTGAGAACATTTCCTTAGAAAGGCCCCAAAAACCCATGTTTTGGCACTAGCGCGAGTAACCAGTTCAACCCTTACGCCAATAGGGAAAATATACATTAGAGGGTGCGCCAGCTGGCGCTCTATCCCTGTTTTGTACCCGTGCCAACCTGTTTTGGAATTTTTTTTAACAAATTGAGGCGGAAGTTTCCTTTAACCACCTCGGGAATGAATCATCAAAAAGAGGTTGGGTTATTTGGCTCCAGATCTCCTTGTTTAGGAAGAGGTTTTCCACCTCTCATGGAACTTTCCTAAGAGATAGGACTCTCCCCCATGATTATAGGGAGCCTAACCTCTCCTTCTCCCTCTACAAAAGCCTACCCTCTCTATCTGCAACCTAGTTGAACATTTGGGAAGGAACTTATAGCTGAGTGACTATTGAAAGCAAAGCTAAGGAGAACCCCATAAGAGATAGAGCCTTGTCTAAATTCACGACAAGCTTTGTGAGACACACACCGTTGGAAGCCCTGCCAAAGGAAGAACGCGACGTCGGAACTCACTTGTAATATTTCTTTCACATTTTAATATATCCTCAACTATGTTATTGGTTCCACTATTGTATTGCTTATCTTTGTAATGCAATTTGATTCAATATTTTCCTACCGATTGATAGTTACATGTTTGAATTATTACATTGTATGCCGTCATTTCTTCTCTGCATGTGTACAGGTGTCCAGACGCAGTGAGCGTAAGGATTGTGATCTATCAAGCTAGGAACGGGAAGCAACACTTCTTCTTCGACAACAACAGCGTATGACTTGAGGTAGGCTATCTATCGTAGCTTTATATTTTGTACCTAGAAATTGATATCATATCATGTTTTTTTTGTTGCTAGACCCACTCTAGGGCTAGTGGAATCGCCTCTGTCCATAGAGGGGATTTACCTCTCCAACACCCTTAAACTTAACATAACCTTAACCTTCCCATAACCATAACCTTAACCTTAACCTTGACCTAACTTAACCTTTACATTTACCTTGACCTTAACCTTAACCTTACCATTAACCTTCACCTTAACCGTAACATTAACCTTAACCTTAACCTTCCCCTAACCTTAACCTTAACTTTACCCTTAACCTAACCTTAACCTTAACTTAACCTAACCTTAAGCTTAAGCTAACCGTAAACTTAACCTTACCTTAACCTAACTTAACCTTAACCTTAACCTTTAACCTTAACCGTAACCTTATCTTTACCCTTAACCTTAACCTTACCCTAACCATAACTGTTGGGCCTTAGTTTTGGTCTTATTTTGCTCAAAGAAACTTACTAATCCATCTATTTTCCATCCATTTTCCATTCATTTATTCCATTTTGATATATATTTGATATCTATTCAGGTATTTAATTTTAATTTTTCAAATTCTAAAGTTTTTATGAAAGTTTGGTTTTTAGTGCAAAATTGGCAGATTCAGAAATTCCAGTAATAGCTATATGGTTGATGTGATTGCAGGACACTTGGGCACGAATTGAATGCATGGATGGACAGCTTGGCAACTAGTACTAAGCCACCTATGCTTAGTTCGAAAAGAACAAGCTTTATTAGGCCCATTTAGTTCTAGTCAATCATGACTAGTCATTCAGAACTCCCATAGAAATAGGGCAGTTTTGAGATTCTATGGGATTGGCCATATATCTTGGGATAAGAATAATGAATTCGACTTAGATAGGTGGATGAGAAGTAGATGGGTTTGTTTGAGTAAAAATAGATCATTTTGTTCATGAGACTTCTTATTTAAAGCCAAAGCTTTGATGGCTTATGTATTAGGATTATTATTGACTTATATACTTTTATATTGTGACAATTTTGGATTGAGGAGTTAATTTGAAGACTTGTGTTGTTATCATTTTGCTGTTCAATGTTATGGATGTGTGACTGAAGTTAAGCTTCTGAGATCATTTATCAAGTGTGCAAGGCAAGGGTGGAAGGGCCCCCATTCCAAGCTAAGTACACTTTCTTGTTAATTAGTTTTATTTCCATGTAATCTTGTTATTGTAGAACTAGTTCTTCAAAGTTTTATTTCAGATTGCTTTATGGTTCATGCATAGTGATTGATTTCATTAGTTTATAGCTTATTCATCACTTTATCAAGTTGGAAAAACAGATGTATCAAGTTGAGCATCCCTTCTACTAAAATGATGAATTAAAATTGGTTTCTTTTGTTTGTGTGCGAGTAGTTTCTTGTTGAGATTTTTGATATTAAGATGAATGAATTATAATGGAATACTTTATATGTCTCTTAAGTTAAGAGCTTCTTTCATTAATAATTTATCCATCTTAAGTTCTTGGTTTTAATCTCTGATTCATTAAGTTGTAATTGAGGTGAAAATGGATTTCTTGAGTCAAGAACCCTTTCAATATTATTCCTCTTTTTAAACTAATTGAGTTAGAGTTATAGAATGTATTACTTTCAGCTTTTGAATAGCTTATCTTTCAAGGTTTGATTATATCCGATCTTCACATATAGTGAACTTGCCTCAAAGCATAAACAACCCGGATTGATAATAAATAATTGTGTTAGTTTAGGTACATAAATTAGCTCAACATTTTGGCACCATTGCCGGGGAGGCAAATATCGGCATAGTCAATAGAAAAAAAAAAAAAAAAAACAAAAACAGTAGTTACACTTTTTAGTTATGATTCTTTATGCCTAGACATATAGATCCTCATGGTAGATTTATTAAAAACCCCCCATAAATAGGGATAGGATCATCAAACACCCCAGTTACTGGTAATCCAATCATTGAGGAATTGGCAGAAAAACAAAGAAGTGGACAAAGATTAACTTTGATTGAGAAAAAAACTTTGTTAGCTTGGGAAGCAAAGCAAAAACAATCTTCAACTTCTGGAAAACAAAAGGAAATTATCAAAGGAAAACAATCTTTATTTCCATCCATAAATCCTCCTATCTTCGACCAACCTGAAACTCCACTTAAAATTGAAACAAATCAACCAATGGAAGAAGAGGGACATGGATCTGTTATTCTCACTCCTGAACAACGAGCTCAATATGAAAGACAACAAGCAGAATGGAGAAGAAAGAGAGAGGAGGATGCAAAACAAGAAAATGATAGAAAAATAGAAAACGATCAGAAAAGACAAGAAGATGAGACTACCTTTGGCTTTCCAATAATAGACACAAGTGCAATATTAGGAGAAGAAGTGAAAATGAAAAATATTCCACCTTTTGTATTGCCAAATTTTTATGGAATGTCAACAGAAGATCCTGATTCATTTATGTTTGAATTTGATATTCTATGTAGAACATATGGATACACTGATGACATTCATAAACTTCGTCTTTTCCCTGCAACATTAAAAGCAGCAGCCTTGAAATGGTTTATGGGTTTAGGTGAACATACAATAGCTTCTTGGGATGATATGAGATCAGTCTTCCTTAAAAAATATCAAGCTTATTGTAGATCTAGAGATTCAAAGGAAGATATTTTTAGAATGACACAACAAGAAGATGAAAGTTTAGAAGAATATTTGGAAAGATTTTTGTATAATCTACAGAAATCTAAACAACACTCTCTAAATCAAGAAACCATTCGAACAATCTTTCTCAAGGGTATAAGGGATGAATACCTTGATATTTTGAATGTGATGGGTAAAGGAGATATTTCAAACCTACCATTCGATGAAATTGTTGACTTATGTCAAAAATATTCTAGAGGAAGAGCAAAAACAGGAAGAAGAGAAGTAAGTTCAAAAGCAGCAAAGTCAACTGCAGGAGGGATAACAAGAGCTGAAATAGGAAGTTTATTGGAGAATTTCAAAACAGATCTTTTGAGTACATTAGGGACACAAGTAGATGTGCTAAAGGCAAATAAGAGGAAAGAAGAACAAGAACAAGCTCTAGCAATATTTTGTCCCAAATGTAGAAACAAACATCCATTAAGAGAATGTCCTTTGGATAGTGTTCAGAGTGTTCAGGTTTGTGGTCTTTGTACAGAAAAGCATTCCACAGAAAATTGTCTAAAATTGAAAGAATTACAAATCAATTCAATGGAAGAAGTGCCAGGAATGGAAGGTTTTTATTATGTAGCACCACGAAGACCATGGCAACCTAGGATGCCTCAACAAAATCAACAACAATTCCCTCAACAAAATTACCTCTATCCACCTCAAAATCCTTGGACCCCTCCAATGCCATGGCAAGCTTGGCCTCCACAACAATATCCACAACAACCTGCACAAGGTTGGAGAGGATATGGTTATGGAAACCAACCACCTCAACAATATCAACAACAATACCAGCAACAATACCAACAGCCATTCACATATCCACAATATCCTCAATCCATACCATTTCAACAACAACATTCTGCATATCCACAATCCATTCCATATCCGCAGCAGAATACTCCACCGTTGTTGACCCAACCACAACAGTTGCAGCTACCCACAAATCAACCCAGACCAACTCAATTACCAGCCCAACCAATTGCAAATCCGAATAATAAGGTGGAAAAAGTTGCATACACTGTAGAGGAAGCAACATGTTTTCCCACATATTCAATTCTTCCTCTTAATGAAGTCCATCTAAGGTCTGGAAAAGTGCTTAAAAAGGATTCTCCTCCAATTATAGAAGAACCGACCGAACAAGGAGAATCACCTGAAACATCACAAACTAAGATACAAATTCAGAAAGGAACAAACATTACAACACAAACACCACCTTATCCTGAAAGGTTAGTGGAACAACAAAAAGAGATAACTCTTCCTGAATTTGATATTTTAGATGAGTTAAAAAATGCTTATGTAAAAATTCCTTTGTTGAAGGCAATTAAAGAAATACCAATATATGCTAAAACAATAAAGGAATTGTGCATTAAGAAATCACAGAAAAAGAAGAAGGATCCTACTACAATCCAAGTCATTGGTAAACTAGCAAGCCTCATGTCTACACAAACCATAGTAGAAAAATATATTGATCCTGGTATCCCTATGGTTACTATATCAATAAATAATTTCTCAGTACCAAACACATTAATAGACTTGGGAGCAGCTATAAATGTAATGACAATGGAGACAATGAAAACTTTGCATTTGAACAACATTAGATCAACCTCTACAATCTTAGAATTAGCAAACAGATCTAAAGTTGTTCCTGAAGGAATATTGGAAGATATTATAGTCTCTTTGGATTCATGGGAGTATCCTGTTGACTTCCTTATTCTGCAACCAAAAACAAATTTGGGAGGACATCCTCTAATCTTAGGCAGACCATGGTTAGCTACCGCTGATGCCTTTATAGGATGCAGATTAGGAAGCATGATTATTTCACATGGAGATGAAAGGAAACATATTGCTCTTTATTCACCTACACAGTCAACTTCTTTAGAATCAGTACTTGAAGCTCAAGAAAAACAACAAACTAAATCAGTTTTAAGTATAAATAAATTCTTTGATTTAAGAGAAGAAGAAGAGAATGAAGACTTAATGGATCTTTTCATTTCAGAACCAAGTATTTCAGAGCAGCTTAGAGAAGTTCAATATGAAGCTGCAAATAACCTTTTGAATCAATGTTTTCAGGAAACCTGTACTGTTCAAACTTTGCGGAATTCTTTTATAGACATCTTTCCTATAAACACAATCTCCAATCCAACAATCAAAACAATTGAGGTAAGTCCTGGAAAACATTTAAACATTGGAAATGAGTTGCAATCCGAACAAGAGCAAGAGGTAATTGCATTATTACAGAAATATTCAAAATCTTTTGCCTGGGATTATACTGACATGCAAGGAATCCATCCTAACACATGTGTCCACCACATCTATACAGATGATCAAATCAAACCTGTAAGACAACCTCAAAGAAGAATGAATCCTATGATGAAAGAAATAGTGAAAGAAGAACTGCAAAAATTATTAAATGTTGGATTCATCTATCCTATTTCAAATAGTCAATGGGTTTCTCCACTGGTTATTGTTCCAAAGAAAAATGGAAAGTGGAGGGTATGTGTGGATTATCGAGAACTAAACAAAGCAACACTCAAGGATCATTTTCCTCTACCATTTATTGATCAAGTGTTAGACTCATTGGCTGGAAAGAAATTCTTCTCTTTCTTAGATGGGTTTAGCGGGTACAACCAAATTAGAATAGCAACAGAAGACCAAGACAAGACAACATTCACTTGCCCATGGGGAACCTATGCATATAATGTTTTTCCATTTGGTTTATGTAATGCACCTGCAACTTTTCAACGAGCAGTGCTTGCAATTTTTGCTGATCTAATCCATGAATGTGTAGATGTTTATATGGATGACTTTACAGTTTATGGAAACACATATAATGATTGCCTAAATAATCTTGAAAAAGTGCTGAAACGATGCATTGAAACAAATTTGTCATTAAGCAATGAGAAATGCTATATAATTTTGACAGAAGGAATAGTTATGGGACACCATATTTCTGCTTCAGGAATTAAAGTGGATCCAGCAAAAATCCAAGTCCTAGTAAACTTAATGCCTCCTACAACACAAAAAGAGGTAAGAAGTTTCTTAGGCTATGCAGGCTATTATAGACGATTCATTGAAAACTTCAGTAAAATAGCCCAACCTCTGTTTAAATTATTAGCAAAAGATATTGAATTTCACTGGACAAATTACTATCAAAATGCATTTCAAAATCTGAAAGAAAAATTATCAGTTGCACCCATTCTCCGTCGACCAAATTGGTCTTTGCCATTTCATATATCAACTGATGCATCTGATACTGCAATAGGTGCCTCCCTTGGACAGAAAGAGAACTTGTTCAATTATGCAATATACTTTATAAGCAAGAATCTAACACCTGCAAAATTGAACTATACAGTCACCGAGAAAGAAATGTTAGCCGTTATACATGCAGTAAACAAATTCAGACATTATATAACAGGATATCAAGTTTTCATTCATACAGATCATTCAGCAATCAAATACTTGATGAATAAACCTATAACCAATGGAAGAATAACAAGATGGTTACTGTTACTACAATAATTTAATATCACAATACAAGACCGGCCAGGCAAGGAAAATCAAGTGGCTGACTTTCTGTCCCGCATACATTCACCCAATGATCCAAATCCGGTTGCAGATAACTTTCCCGATGAACATCTGTTTGCTATCACAGTAAAAACACCATGGTTTGCAGACATGGCAAAATATTTATCTTCTGGAAAGTTACCAACCCAATTCACTAAAAAGAAAAGACACAAAATTGTTAGAGAAAGTTCTAGGTATAGTTGGGTAAATGGTGATTTATTTTATACTGGTTCAGATTTGATAATTAGAAAATGTGTGCGAGAAGATGAAATATTAGATATTCTAAGGGCATGTCACGATGAACCATGTGGTGGCCATTTTTCAGATAAACGAACAGCATATAAGGTGCTGCAACTGGGCTACTACTGGCCATCCATCTTCAAAGACTCTAAGAAATATGTCAAGCAATGTGACAGTTGCCAGAGAACAGGGAGACCAATCACAACAGATGAGATGCCGCTGAAGCCACAGGTCCTCATAGAACCATTTGAGCAATGGGCACTTGACTTTATTGGACCCATCAATCCACCATCAAATGGAAAGAAGTACATCTTAGTATGTACAGATTATGTAACCAAGTGGGCAGAGGCTAAAGCAGTGAATAGAGCAACAGAAGATACAGTGGTCAACTTTCTTTTTAAAGAAATCTTTGTCAGATATGGAGTACCTAGACAAATTGTAACAGATCAAGGAACACAATTTACATCAAAACTGGTACGAGATCTAACAGAGAAGTACAAGATCAAACACAGAACATATACACCATATCATCCTCAAGCAAATGGGCAGGTTGAATCAACAAATAAAGTCCTAGAGAATATCATGACAAAAACAGTACAGCTGAACAGAAAAGATTGGTCTGAAAAATTACAAGATGCACTATGGGCCTATAGAATTACATGGAAGAATACAACTGGTTTTAGTCCATACCAGTTAGTATATGGAAAAGAGGCCTTATTGCCTATAGAGTTTCAAATACAAACATACATACTAGCAGCTGAACTAGGACTAGACCTGACAGAAGCACAACAGCAGCGGATCATGGAACTGAATCAGTTGGATGAGCATCGTCAACAAGCCATAGAACATACTACATTGGTGCAACAACAAAGAATGAAATGGCACGACAGATATATCAAAACAAAGACATTTCGCAAGGGAGATTGGGCATTACTTTTTGACTCCAAGTTCAAATATTTCAAAGCAAAGTTCACAACACACTGGCTAGGCCCATATGAAATTGATGAAATCTTCGACAATGGAGCAGTAAAGATCAAGACAATTGACCAGGATTCCACCTCCTTTATAGTGAATGGACATAGGCTCAAAGTTTATAATAGGCCTATCAGTAAAGAAGCATTTATGAAACAACTGACAGAAGATACAGAACTGGAAGTCATGGCACACCAGGCTCAGTCATCTTCCAGTCCTGTAGTTGAATAAAAAATAATAAAAAATATAAAATATAAAATATAAAAAATATATAAAAAATATAAAAAAAACATAAAAAAATAATAATTTGTTTGCTAGTGAAAACCAGGCAACTGGCACTATGCAAACACGAATTCATAGGGGAAAATCAAGGCAACTTGGACTCTATGAATTCCTTTTCTTGTTCTACTGTTCTCACATAATTTCAATACAGGTATTCTCCATCAACAACTGACTTGAGGACAAGTCATATCTTAAACAAGGGGGAGACTTGTACTAGATCTTTAGCTGGAAAGCTGAAGTATAGAAGGAACTTGTATTGTCAACAGAGGGACCTGAAAGAAGAAATCAATACAGAGGGACCTGAGAGACCTGCTAATGTCAAAACAACATGTGCATATTATGTAAGCAGTGCAGAGGGACCTGAAACAAAGAATCATTACAAAGGGACCTGATTTTTCAATTCAAGAACCAGAGCATGAAGAACAAGGAGCAGCAATAAAATTTACTTTTTGATTCATCTACAACATCTGATTTCATTCCACCTGTACAAACATCATCCAGGGAAGTATATGTATAGTCATTTTGTACTTGAAATTCAAATTTTTCTTAGGAATTTTTAGTTTTTGTTAAGTTAAAGTTAGTACCTGAGGATATTCATTATTCCTTATACATATCCTATATTCATAATACCCCTATACATATTCCATTTCATTCATACACATTTCCCATACATATTCCCTATAATCCTAAGTATTTTTCTTTAAGAGCAAAAGACCAAGCTAGGACAACTTTTTCCACCTGCATATACAAATCAAGCATTAGTATGGTGATGATTTTAAACATGACCTAGGATGGTCATTTTAAAATCATAAAGATGTGCATAGAAGGCAAAACAAATAATGCGCTATATTAAACTATATACCATAGTGTAAATAAGGAATGCGTTAAAACCATCTATATAAAAATTCAGCGCAAAGGATATAAGGTTAATACATAAGGTTAATACGCAAAAGATATAAGGTTAATGGTATATAAAATCAACGCGCATATGGTATAAGGATAAGCAAAGGTATAAGGCGCATACAAAATGAAGGACGGGCACGATTGTTATGATCTGGCAGGCTTGTATGATTGACAGGGTATGGTGAAATGATAATTGCATATACAATGCAGGAGTATCATTGCACGTATAGACACACGACGAAGGTAATAGTTCATGCATATCATTAAAAATAACACATGACGGTGGCAATGATACGGGTATATCATTCAAATTAAAACGCGTTGGTGGCAATGATACGTGCATATCATTCAAAAAAAAAAAATAGCAAACGACAATGGAAATCATACGTGCATAGCACACGGTGGTGACAATACGGGCATATCATTCAAACATAGCACACATCGGTGGTGGAAATACGTGTATATCATTTAAACATAGCACATGGCGGTGGCATCCTCATGACACAGTCGGGCGACTGGTCAAAGAGGACAGCCATACCAACTGCGCATCATAACACCAATAGGCACGGTACAACCATGAACTCGGTCAATTCATGACCGTTTAGACCTCATTCCTCATTGCCAGAGCTCAGAAGAAAGGCGTTTTGAAACAAAACATCATTCCGGAGAGAAGAGAAGGCGTTTGAAGCAGCAAAATAGTGAAAATCACTCCGGAAAAGCAAGAAGGCGGATTTAAGAAAGGAAATCGCTCCGGGTTCAACGATCAGAGATAGCAGATTTTCAGGATTGAGTCAGGTAACAGTGAAGTTCATTTACACTCAGCGATTATGGGATATTGCTTGTCATTAACTTTTAGATCCTTTGCTTTGCCACCAGCTCAATTAACCGAAGTAATAGGGATTTGGAGCGCCCGGTTACACTCCACGCGCTCGTTGACAGTCAGGTAACTACAAATCCGTGATTATCTCCAGATTGACAGCACTTAAGGATTGTTGATAGATTTTGATGCGCAGCATTTTGATGGAAACTCATTGCATGAGTAACACGTTAAGAGTTTTAACGGAATGCTGTGATTGAAGTGGCATGGCAGTGGTTGTTGACTAATTGCGCACTAAACCGTGTTCTGCTGAGTGAATTGTGCGCATTAATATTTTCACAAACAGTTAACATGAAAACGAAAAACGCCATAAACACTTGCTGCCACTGCGTTTTTGTTTTTGTTTTTGACTAAAACAGGGGATCGAATGCCGGATTGTCACATTGAACTGTGGTTGCCAAAGGGAGTCGGGTTGCTAAAGCCGTGTTTATATTTGGTTGAGGCCGAGAGCCTTTTTGCATTTTTATGCTGAGTCTGCAAGCAATAATTTTTGCAAACACCTTTGCTTAAGCCGAAAACATTGTAGAAATTTTGATGAGGCCGAGAGCACTCTTTAGTTTTTATTTTATATATACGCAGTAAATCATGTTTGTGTGATTTGTGATGCTGCGTGTGTATTTAATTTAAAAAAACAAAGACCAGTGTATTAACAGAAGTATACAGGTGTTGTTTGCATTAAACAGGGAATTCAGAGAGTGCTATTGCAAGGGAATATATCAGAGGTTAAAAAGTGCAGAGTTGAGTTGAGTCAGAAGAGGAAGGTAAGCTTCTTTGCTTACTAAATTTCATTTTAAAAAAAACGATAGTCATAATTTTTATTAAAATGAAGTTAGTAACAGCAGAGGCCTACATTGATTGGTTTACAGAAACAATGGCAAACAGGGTAGAGCCAAAATTTCAAATAGAAAGCTGGGGAAAAGAGACTATAGAAAAACTTTATCAGGCAGGGATGATAAGATTCTTACAGAAATTTAATGGCCATTCTGAGGAGATAACCAAAGATTTTATAAAGAATTTCAATCAAGACCAGACTCGAGTAGGAGAAATCATTGTTCCGGTAACCCAAGAATACTTGTCCAAAGCCTTAGATTTGCCAATGTTAGGGGAGAAGTATTACAAAGGGCTACACTTCAAGGAGAAAGCATGGACTTTCTTCCTTGAGAAAAACCGGAAGGGGACATTTGATAGGACAAAAGGTATACCCAGGGAATGGTTTAATGAGCCATGGGGAGAATTGGTCTTGATCATCCAAAAGTTATTGACTTGTGACCGAGGATATAGTGTTGCCCATTTATATCATGTTAAACTTCTACAGCACATTAAGGGAGAAGATAGGATTAATTTACCTTATTTCCTATATAAAAGCCTCTTAAGAATGATTGAAACAGCAAGACATGAAAACAGGCTTAAGGCAGGACAAATGTATCATCAAGGATTGATTAAAATCCTAGTTGAGTATCAAGTGAGATTGCAGGGCATAGTGTGGAGAGAATTCATGGTTAAAAATCATTTTACTGAACAGATTAAAGAGGTACAAGATAAAACAGAGCAGGAAAGTAAAGGATTGATGAATTCACCCTTATATCCTAGAACAAGAGCCAAACAACAAAATAACATGGCCATGGAAAATGAAATATCTGTGATGTCTATTCCCAAAAGATTTACAAATAAAAGTCCCATTAATTTAGACAGGGAAGAAGAAACATATTTTCCAAGACCACAAGAAGAAAATAACATTCCACAAGAAGAATTTGAGAGGGATTATTCATATGATGATGAAGCAGCAGCATCATTAATGAAAACAACTCAAGATTTTGAAAAAGAAATCAATGATGAAAAAATCAGGGATTTAACTGACCAATTAGAAATTAGCAAAATTGTGGAAAAACAATTAAAAGAAGAGAACAAAGCAAACAGGAAAGATAATGCTAAATTGGTCAAAACAAATGAAAAATTGAAAGAAGAGTTGGGGAGATTGAAAAGAAAAAATGATCTAATTTCTAAACAAGCATTTAAGTGGTTGAAGGAAAAGAATATGTGGCAGGCCAAGTATGAAAAACAGAAGGTTAAAGCAGCTTTGTTCAAGGAAAGACATGACACAGGTTTGGATTTTTGGGCAAGGGCAGCACAACAGGAAGCATCTACAGGTACAACATCTACTTCAGAAAGAAGAAGGTCAAAAAGGAATAGGCAAGCATGGGGACATGCTTGATGATAAGCAAGGGAGAGATGTTGGGCCTTAGTTTTGGTCTTATTTTGCTCAAAGAAACTTACTAATCCATCTATTTTCCATTCATTTTCCATTCATTTATTCCATTTTGATATATATTTGATATCTATTCAGGTATTTAATTTTAATTTTTCAAATTCTAAAGTTTTTATGAAAGTTTGGTTTTTAGTGCAAAATTGGCAGATTCAGAAATTCCCGTAATAGCTATATGGTTGATGTGATTGCAGGACACTTGGGCACGAATTGAATGCATGGATGGACAGCTTGGAAACTAGGACTAAGCCACCTATGCTTATTTCGAACAGAACAAGCTTTATTAGGCCCATTTAGTTCTAGTCAATCATGACTAGTCATTCAGAAATCCCATAGAAATAGGGCAGTTTTGAGATTCTATGGGATTGGCCATATTTCTTGGGATAAGAATAATGAATTCGAATTATATAGGTGGATGAGAAGTAGATGGGTTTTTTTGAGTAAAAATAGATCAGTTTGTTCATGAGACTTCTTATTTAAAGCCAAAGCTTTGATGGCTTATGTATTAGGATTATTATTGACTTATATACTTTTATATTGTGACAATTTTGGATTGAGGAGTTAATTTGAAGACTTGTGCTGTTATCATTTTGCTGTTCAATGTTATGGATGTGTGACTGAAGTTAAGCTTCTGAGATCATTTATCAAGTGTGCAAGGAAAGGGTGGAAGGGCCCCCATTCCAAGCTAAGTACACTTTCATGTTAACTAGTTTTATTTCCTTGTAATTTGATGATTGTAGAACTGGTTTTTCAAAGCTTTATTTCAGATTGCTTCATGGTTCATGCATAATGATTGATGTCATTAGTTTATAGCTTATTCATCACTTTATCAAGTTGGAAAAGCAGATGTATCAAGTTGAGCATCCCTTCTATTAAAATGATGAATTAAAATTGGTTTCTTTTGTTTGTGTGCAAGTAGTTTCTTGTTGAGATTTTTGATATTAAGATGAATGAATTATAATGGAATACTTTATATGTCTCTTAAGTTAAGAGCTTCTTTCATTAATAATTTATCCATCTTAAGTTCTTGGTTTTTAATCTCTGATTCATTAAGTGGTAATTGAGGTGAAAATGGATTTCTTGAGTCAAGAACCCTTTCAATATTATTCCTCTTTTTAAACTAATTGAGTTAGAGTTATAGAATGTATTACTTTCAGCTTTTGAATAGCTTATCTTTCAAGGTTTGATTATATCCGATATTCACATATAGTGAACTTGCCTCAAAGCATAAACAACCCGGATTGATAATAAATAATTGTGTTAGTTTAGGTACATAAATTAGCTCAACAATAACCTTAACTTTACCCTTAACCTAATCTTAACCTTAAACTAACCTTAGCCTTTACCATAACTATATCCTAACCCTAACCTTAACCTTAACTATAACCTAACCCTAACCTTGACCAAACCCTTAACCTTAACCTTACCGCCTTAACCTAACCCTAACCTTGACCAAACCATTAACCTTAAGCTTAAGCTTAACCTAACCTTAACCTTAACTTAACCTTAACCTTAAATTTAAATTTAACCTAACCTTAACCTTAACCTTAACCTTAACTATAACTTAACCTTAAACATGACCTTAACTATAACCTAACCCTAACATTGACCAAACCCTTAACCTTAACCTTACCCCCTTAACCTAACCCTAACCTCGACCAAACCCTTAACCTTAACCTTAACTTTAACTTTACCCTAACCTTAACCTTAACCTGAACCTAACCTTAACCTTGACCTTAAATATAACCTAACCCTAACCTTGACCAAATCCTTAACATTAACTTTAACCTTAACCTTAACTATAACCTAACCCTAACCTTGACCTTAACCTAACCTTAACCTTGACCTTAACTATAACCTAACCCTAACCTTGACCTTAACCTTAAACTTAACCTTCCCATAACCATAACCTTAACCTTGAAATTACCCTTAACCTAACCTTAAACCCAACCTTAACCTAACCTTAACCTTAACTTTAACTTTACCCTAACCGTAAGGGATAAGCTAATGCTAACCTTGACCAAACCCTTAACCTTAACCTTAACCTCAACCTTTACCCTAACCTTAACCTTAACCTTAACCTTGGCTTTACCCTTAACCTTAACCTTGACCTTGACCTTAACCTAACCTTAACCTTAATCTTAACCTTTACCTTATCTTACCCTTAACCTAACCTTAACCTTAACTCTAACCTAACCCTAACCTTGATCAAACCCTTAACCTTATACTTAGCCCTTAACATTAACCTTGACCAAACCCTTACCTTAACCTAACTTTAACCTTAACCTTCCCCTAACCTTAACCTTAACCTTAGCCTTCACCATAACCTTAACCTGACTAAACCCGTAACCTTAACCTTAACCTTACCCTTAACCTTCACCTTAACCTTAACTTTACCCTTAACCTTAACCATACCCTTAACCTTCATCTTAACCTTAACCTTAACCTTACTAAACCTATAACCTTAACCTTAACCTTAAATTTACCCTTAACCTTGACCTTACCCTTAACCTTCACCTTAACCTTAACCTTAAACTGACTAAAAACGTAACCTAAGGGTAAATTTAAGGTAACGGTTAGGGTTAAGGTTAAGGTTAGCTTAAGGTTAACCTTGACCTTGAAATTAACCTTACCCTTAACCTTTACCTAACCTTGACCTTAACTATAGCCTAACCTTAACCTTAACCTAACCTTAACTTTAACCATAACATTAACTTTACCATTAACCTATCTGTAACCTTAACCTTAACCATAACCTTAATCTTAAACTTAACCTTAACCTTAACCTTACCCATAATCTTCACCCTTAACCTTAACCGAACCATAACCTTGACCAAACCGTTAACCTTAACCTTAACCTGACTAAATCCTTAACCATGACCTAATCGTAACCCTAACCTTACCTTAACCTAAATTAACCTTGACTTTAACCTTAACCTTGCCTTAATCATAACCTTAACCTTAACCTTGACCTAACCTTACCCTAACTATAACCTGAACTTTTCCCTTAACGTAACCTTAACCTTGACCTTAAGGTTAGGGTTAGGTTAAGGTTAAGGGTGAGAGTTAAGGGTAAGGTTAAGTTTAAGGTTAGGGGAAGGTTAAAGTTAAGGGTTTAGTTAACGTTAATGTTAGGTTAAGGTTATGGGTTTAGTCAGGTTATGGTTAATTCTTACCCCCTTAACCTTAACCTTAAGCTAACTATAACCTTACCTTATCCTAACTTAACCTTAACCTTAACTTTACCTTTACTCTAACCTTAAGGGTTTAGTCAGGTTAAGGTTAAAGCTAAAGGTTTGGTCAAGGTTAGGGTTAGGTTATAGTTAAGGTCAAGGTTAAGGTTAGGTTAACGTAAAGGTTAAGGTTAAGGTTAAGGTTAAGTTAAGTTTAATGTTAAGGATTTGGTCAAGGTTAGGGTTAGGTTATAGTTAAAATTAAGGTTAAGGTCAAGGTTAAGGGTAAGGTTAAGGTTAAGGTCAAGGTTAAGTGTAGGGTTAAGGTTAAGGTTAAGGGTTTGGTCAAGGTTAGGGTTAGGTTATAGTGAAGATTAAGCTTAAGTTAAGGGTAAAGTCAAAGTTAAGGTTAATGCTAAGGTTTTGTCAAGGTTAGGGTTAGGTTATAGTTAAGGTTAAGATAAGTGTAAGGTTAGGTTAAGCGTAAATTTAAGGTTAAGGTTAGGGCAAGGTTAAGGATAAGGTTAGGTTAGATTAAGGTTTAGGTTAAGGTTTAGGTTAAGGTTAAGGTTAATGTTAAGGGTTTGGTCAAGGTTAGGGTCAGGTTATAGTTATGGTTAAGGTTAAGGGTAAGGTTATAGTTAGGTTAAGGTTAAGGTTAAGATTAAGGTTAGGTTAAGTTTAAGATAAGGTTAAGGTTAAGGTTAAGGTTAAATTTAGGCTAAGGGTAAAGTCAAGTTTAAGGTAAAGGTTAGGGTTACGGGTCTTAACGTTAACCTTCACTATAACCTAACCTTAACCTTGACCCAAACCTTAACCTTATGTTAATCTTAACCTTCAATATAACCTAACCTTAACCTTGACCTTAAGTATAACCTAAACATAACCTTAAGGGTAATGTTAAGGTTAAGGTTAGGTTAAGGGTAAATTTAAGGTTAATGTTAGGTTAAGGTTAAGGTTAGGTAAGGGTAAGGTTAAGGTTAAAATTAAGGTTAAGGGTAAAATTAAGGTTAAGGTTAATGTTAAGGTTAAGTTTAATGTTAAGGTTAAGTTTTGGTAAAGGTTAGGGTTAGGTTATAGTTAAGGTCAAGGTTGAGGTTAGGTTAAGTGTAAAGTCAAGGTTAAGGTTAGGCTAAGGGTAATGTAAAGGTTAAGGTTAAGGGTTTGGTCAAGGTTAAGGTTAGGTGTTACGGGTTTAGTCAGGATAAGGTTAAGGTTAAGGGTTTGGTCAAGGTTAGGGTTAGGTTATAGTTAAGGTCAAGGTTAAGGTTAATTTATAGTGAAGGTTAAGGTTAAGATAAGGTTAAGGTTAAATTTAAGGTTAGGCTTAGGTTATATTTAAGGTGAAGGTTTAGTTAACGGTAAAGTTAAGGTTAAAGTTAGGTTAAGGTTAAGGTTAGGTAAGGGTAAGGTTAAGGTTACGGGTTTAGTCAGGTTAAGGTTAATGTTAAGGTTAAGGTTAAGGGGGTAAGATTAATTTTAAGGTTAAGGGTAAAATAAAGGTTAAGATTAAGGTTAGGTCATAGTTAAGGTTATGGTTATAGTTAAGGTAAAGGTTATGGTTAGGTTATGGTTAAATTTAAGGTTAAGGTAAAGGTTAAGGTTAAGGTTAATTTTATGGGTCTTATCCTTAACCTTCACTATAACCTTAACCCTAACCTTAACCTTAGCTATAACCTAACCCTAACCTTAACCAGACACTTAAAATTAACCTTAACCTAACTAAACTCATAACCTTGACCTTAACCTTACCTTTAACCTTCACCTTAACCATAACTTTACCTTTAACCTAACCTTAACCTTAACCTTAACGTTAACCTTACCCCCTTAACCTTAACCTTAACCTTAACCTGACTAAACTTGTAACCTTAACCTTACCCTTACCTAACCTTAACCTTAAGCTTAACCTAACCTTAAGGTAAGGTTAAGGTTAAGGTTAAGGTTAAGTTAAGGGTAAAGTCAAAGTTAAGGTTAGGTTAAGGTTAAGGTTATGGTTAAGGTTACGAGTTTAGTAAGGTTACGGTTAAGGTTAAGGGTTTGGTTAAGGTTAGGTTAAGGTTAAGGTCAAGGTTAGGGTTAGGTTGAGGTTAAGGTTAAGGTTAGGTTAAGGGTAAAGTTAAGGTTAAGGTTAGGTTAAAATTACGCTGAAGGTTAAGGGTAAGGTTAGGGGTAAGGTTAAGGTTTAGCAAGGTTAAGGTTAAGGTAAAGGTTATGGGTTTAGTGAGATTAAGGTTAAGGTTAGGTTAAGGTTAAGGTCAAGGTTACAATTATGTTAAGGTAAGGTTAAGATAATGTTAAAGGTTACGGGTTTAGTCAGGTTAAGGTTAAGGTTAACGTTACGAGTTTAGTGAGGTTAAGGTTAAGGTCAAGGTCAAGGTTAAGATTAATTTAGGTTAAGGTTAAGGGTTTGGTCAGGGTCAGGGTTAGGTTATAGTTAAGGTCAAGGTTAAGGTTAGGTTAAGGTTAAGGGTAAGGTTAAGGTTAAGTATAAGGTTAGGTTTAAGGTTAGGTAAAGGATAAGGTAAGGTTAAGGTTAGGTTAAGGTTAACCTTGACCTTGAACTTAACCTTAACCTAAACCTTACCCTTACCCTTAACCTAACCTTAACCTTAACCTAACCTTAACGTTAACCATAACCTTCCCATAACCTTAACCTTAACCTTACCTTAATCTTAACCTTAACCTTTACCTAACCTTAACCTTAACCTTAACCATAATATTAACCTTAACCTTAACCTAACCTTAACCTTGACCTTAACTATAACCTAACCCTAACCTTTACCAAACCATTAACCTTAACTATAACCTAACCCTAACCTTAACCTTATCTTAACCTTAACCTTAACTTATCCTTAACGTTAATGTTAACCTTAACCTTGACCTAATCGTAACCTTAACCTTACCTTAACCTAAGTTAACATTAACCTTAACGTTAGGTTAAGGGTAAAGTCAAGGTTAAGAATGAGGTTAAGTTTAAGGGTAAATTTAAGGTTAGGTTAAGGGTAAAGTTAAGGTTAAGGTTGGGATTAAGGTTAGGGTAAGATTAAGTTTAAGTTTAATGTTAAGGGTTTGGTCAAGATTAGGGTTAGGTTATAGTTAAGTTCAAGGTTAAGGTTAGGTTAGGGTTAAGGTTAAGGGTTTAGTCAAGGTTATGGTTAAGGTTAAGGTTAAGGTTAGATAAATTTTAAGGTTAAGGTTAGTTTTAAGGTTAAGGTTAGGTTAAGATTAATGTTAGGTAAAGGTAAGGTTAAGGTTAAGGTTATGGTTAAGTTTAGGTTAAGGGTAAAGTTAAGGTTAAGGTTAAGGTTACAAGTTTAGTCGGGTTAAGGTTAAGGTTAAGGTGACGAGATTAGTTAGGTTAAGGTTAAGGTTAAGGGGGTAAGGTTAAGGTTAAGGGTGATGTATAGATCAATCTGGGGCTCTAGATTAGGCTCAATTTAACCAAGGTAGGTAATATTACAGGCACGTGTCTAATGTTTATAGACCTAAAAGGATCTGTTCTGTTTGCCTAGGTAAATTTTTATTGTGGTAGGCTCCAACACTCTTTTACAAGAGATTGGAATGTGGTTCCTTTCACACTTTAAACACTTATGTAACTGAATCTCATCTACTATTCTAAAAATAGAGTGCTACTAGTCTGAGTTTTTATTCCTTTTACAAGGTTATAGTTCACAAAAACTGTTTAAAAATAACACACTAAAGCATACTAAAAATCAAATTAATTAAAACAAATATCAGAGAAATGATTTGACATTCAATACTCAATTAAACCTCTTACAAGGAATGTTCATTAATTTTGCAATTGAATTCTCAAATTATTACTATGAATCATGAAATAAAAATGATAAATAAAATCACAAACACTTCTAGTCAAAATTGATGAACTCAAAAGCATGAAAATGAAATAAAATACTAAGCATATATGAATACTAAATCTAATAGAAATGTAAAGAAAAGTGTACCAACTTCAAATGGGGGCCCTTCCACGCTTTGAAGGCACACTTGGAAAACTTCAATTGATGAGAACGCTAACTCAAAAACACCATAAATGATGAAATTATGTCTTTGATTAAGATCTGGGAATGTGTTACATTAAAAATAGAGTTCTGAAGCACGTATATAGTCTCAAGTCTTCTCTTACATTCAATATTATCACTAGCATAATTAGTCTATTACATGCTTCCATTCGCTTATTTATCAAAATTACAATCAAAAGAGGTTATTTTTGTTCCTTCTAATCCTAACTAATCTCCAAAATAGATCGAATTAGTTTGGAGTTCCTAATCATTGGCAAAATATCAAGCTCATTCATTATGACTTCAGATTTTTCTGCTAGATTGGCTAGGTTTGACCAGCATTGACCAGCTATTTAGGAGCTTCAAATATGATGCTGGATATATTTTTCATCATGTGTGTACATTCTAGATCACATCCTTGTCCTTCGTTTTTATCTATCTGCTATGCCACGTTTCAGAACATAAACCATTTACAGGAAGTTATCACATCCTGTAATTTTCTTGAAAATTTTCAATTTTTAACACAAAATTCCATAAATTAAATTTAATGTAAAAATAACAATTATAATGCTACATTAATAAATTTTAATAAACTATAAGGGATTTATGGAAGAAAATGGTGGATAAATGATGAAATTTTAGGAGAAAAATATAGCCATAAAATAATACCAACATTTCCCCCAAACTCAATGATTTAGCATGTCATCATGCTAACCTGATGTGCTCCCTTTATGTTTTGATTCTGCTTCTGTTGCTTGTAGAAATACATCTACATTCTTCTGGACTTGAAAATCATGCTTCATGTTCTTATATTTTTCTTTGAGAGCCTTTTTCTGTGTGTACCATTTTGTTGCCCATTTTCATATTTCAATTTGATCAGTTTTAAGTTCTTTTACTTTCCTCTTTAATTTCTCATTTTTCTGTTGAATATTCTTGCTCCAGGCTATTAACATTTCATTTTATTTCATTATGAATTTTTCTAACATATTTGCTTCCATAAGTTCCTCCTTTAGCTCTTTGATTTGTTTCTCTAGCTTTCTCTGTTTCTTATTTGTCAGTACTGGCTCTTTTCTTTCTCCCTTGTTACATTTAGTCTCCATTTCTGCTTCTTGTTCTGGCCGTGAATTAGCATTGCTCTCAATTTCCATTGGTGTGTTTACATTTTTCTCTAGTTGATCATCTTGTATTTGATTTCTTTTTATTCTCCTTGATCTTATTCTATCAGTAGTGAAAATTTTATCTTTTGCAATTTTCTTGGCATCTTCTTGCCTCATTCTCCTTGTTTTCACACTACTACTGGGTTGAGCAATAGTTCTTGACTTAAATTCAAGGGTTTTCTCATCAAAATAAACCATAAAATTTGTGCTTCCTTGTTTCTCCTGTTCATCTTCTTTGGTTTTGATTTGATTGGCAATTAAGAATCCTTCCCATGTTATTCCTCTCTTCTGAAATTCAAATTCAATTATAATTTTGATCAAACCAACATGATACAAGCTTCTATCTTCATTACCCTTTTGTTTCTGAATGGTCTTTGACATTTTAGTCAAACTCTGTAAAAGGAAGTAGGGCAGACTAATAGTGCATTGACCCTTTAAGTGCAGCATGATTTTTATGTGATACAGGTATACTATGCTGTAACACCCTTCACATGTGACAAATTTTTGGAGAATGTATACCATTTCAACCCATGGTTGGATTAACCAACTTCTAGGAACACCCTTTTTCCAATTGACAGAAGAAACTCTTGACCTAGACATAAATTGAGTCCACGATTTTTCTCTAAATTTCTTGGTTTTGAAATAATTTTCCCCTTCTGGACTGATGTATAATGGCTGAGCTATTGTATCCTCTGAGATTCTGAAAGAGAAAATTCCTATCAAAGCTTTTTATCCATTAAATGTAAATGCAAACTGTTTTGTAACTTCTTCATTGTTTCCATTGAATTTCTCTGGGAAAAACAACCAGTGTTTTTCCCTAAAAATCTTAACACAGTCTTCATGCTATTTTGAACTATCAAATTTCTCAGGCTCTGCTCTATTTTTCATTTTAAAAATCTCTGTTCTAACCACTTTTTTTATGCTTTGTAAAAAAAAAAATTAACCAGGGGTTTTCAACTTGTTACCTCTCTTCTCGCATTCCACTAAGCTGACCTAGCTAACTTCCTCAATTTTCTGAGCTTACTTCTTCAAATGTTTGAGCTGCTCTTCAAATTCTGGGCGGAATTCAAGATTTTGGATAAGCCCAACTACTATGTTTTCTCCCTTTTTCAACGCCTATTATCTCATCCTTCCTATTTTTTAAAAAAACTCAGGGTTTGACCTTGATTTTTCTTGATGTCATAGGATAAAATTGCTATGATGATGGCACAGAGAATAGGGTTTTACTGTCAGAGAAAGTGAGCTCATTTGTAGAGTCGTAAGACGTGTCCCAAAGAGTTAAAATCATAGATACAGAGGAATAATAGTGATTTGCAAAAGCATAATCATGGTAACATAGTATGCAAATCGTGTTGGTAATGAAATCATGGCGAATACATTAACAAGTAGATTTGGGTCAGAAGATCGTTTTTGTACTTCTGGCAGTCAGAATGAAAGAAATCATTTGAGGACAATAATTTTAATAGATGTCTTCCCATTAGGCAGATCTTTACATTGGGAGTCTAATAAGGCCGCTACCTGTTGGTACTTTGTTGGTAGAGGTCAATTTGAAAGAATGATGAGTTTATGAAAAGATTTTAAGGGTATAGGTAGGAATAGGCTAAGGTTTATAATGGTGTTATGTGTGGTACGAAAATAGAAATGAATGTATAGAAATAGGCAGAGTGGTAATGAAGTGGGCGTATAGGAATATTATGAGAAATATGGGTATGAGGGTTATGAAAAGACTTTTGAAATTGATAATAAGCAATCATAATTATTTTTTAACACTAAAATAGTCTAGGAATTTAAATGCTAAAAACAAAAATTTCAATACAATACACTTATTGGCTAATAAAATTCTGATTTCGCTTGTACAGGTGTGACTGATCTGCTTTTCTGATCATTGTCTTGTAAAACAGGTCCCTTTGAAATTGAATATAATAAGTCCCTTAAAATTTGAAGAGCCATGTTTGTGAAGCTTCTTTCATCTTTGGTGTTGATGCAGCCTTGCTTAAGATTCTGATAGGAAACCTTTGAAAAATTGTTGAAGTAGCCTTGTATACCTTTGATGTAGTCTTTGAATAGGTCCCTCTGGTGTTTGTAGTATTGACATAGCCTTTGAACAGGTCCCTCTGTATAATCATGTTGAAACAGGTCCCACAACATATTTTGTTGCTTGAACAGGTCCCTTTACTGATTAGAACAAAATAACTCTTTTATTGAAATACTGAATTTCTGAAACAAATTCCTTGAAAATTTGAAAATGAGGAGATGAGATAGGGAAAAACCACTGTTTCTTCTCCCCCACTAAGTCTTTGACTTGTCCTCAAGTCATTATTGAATTTATGAAAAATATGAAACAAGTAGAACAATGAATTCTTACCAACCAAATGATTGGTTTTCCAGTAAGAATTCGAGTTTAGAGTGTGCCAGAGTCTGGTTTTCACATCTAAGCCATTATTTTTTTATTTTATTTTATTATTTTTTATGTTTTATTTTTTATATTTTATTTTTTATTTTTTATTTTTAGGAAATTGAAATGACTAATGTAGAGATATCACAGCTGAAGGCTGTGATATATCAACCTCCTTTTGCTGAGATACAGTTTGAATAAAATCTTCTTTGCTGATAATCTTATGATAGAGTTTCAACCTATGTCCATTGACAATAAAGGTGTTTCCTTCTCCATCAATTGTAGTAAGTTTGACTGATCCATTTTCATATACTTGAACTATTTCATATGGGCCCATCCAATGTGTTGTGAACTTGGCTTTATTACCTCTGAATTTGGCGTCAAAGAGTAAATCCCGATCTCCTTCTTTAAACTCTTTCTTATTTATGTGTGAATCATGCCATTGCTTCCTTTGTTTCTGCATTAGTATTGTCCTCTCCTTTGCTTGCTGCCTCATTTCATATAACTGGTTCAATTGTATAATTCTCTCCTGTTGTGCTTCATTGAGATCAATGCCTAAATCTGCAGCCATTTTATAAGTATGTATATGAAACTCAATAGGAAGCATTACCTCTTTTCCATACACCAGCTGATATGGTGTAAATCCTGTACTGTCTTTCCATGTGATTCTGTAAGCCCAAAATTCATCCTTGAGCTTTTCCTCCGAGTTCTTTCTGTTCATTGCTACTATTTTAGTGATAATTCCTTCCAAAGTTTTATTTGTAGATTCCACCTGGCCATTGGCCTGTGGATGGTAAGGTGTACTTTTCCTATGCTTGATTTTATATTTTTCTGTGATATCTTGAACTAGCCTTGAAGTAAATTAAGTACCTTGGTCTATTAATATCTCTCTAGGTACTCCATACCTTACAAAAATTTCTTCAAAAAGGAAGTTTACCACTGTTTTTTCAGTTGCCTAGACAAGTGCTTTTGCTTTAGCCCATTTTGTCACGTAGTCAATACATACTAAGATGTAATTTTTTCCCTTTGAAGGTGGATTGATGGGTCCTACAAAATCTAGAGCCCATTTTTCAAATGGCTCTAAATGTACTTGAGGATGAAGTGGCATTTCATCTGAAGCAGTTGGTCTACCCATTCTTTGACAACTATCACAACTTTTCACATACTTCTTGGAATCCTTACAAATTGATGGCCAATAGTAGCCAAGACTGAGGATATTGAATGTTGTCCTTTTTGCTGCAAAATGCCCACCACAAGGTTCATCATGACAAGATTTTAAAATATCAATTATTTCATCATTTCTTACACATCTTCTAATAATCATATCATACCCAGTGTAAATTAAATCTCCATTAACCCATGAATATCTAGCACTTTGCTTGATGAGTCTCTTCTTCTCCTTTGTAGTAAAATATGGAGGTGTCTTTCCCGTGGAAAAATAATTAGCTAAGTCAGCATACCATGGATCCACTACTGAAATTGAAAATAAATTTTCATTGGGAAAAGAATCTTCAACTGGAACAACCTCACTTGAATTCTAGAGTCTAGAAAGAAAATATGCCACCTGGTTCTCTTTACCTGGTCTATCTAACACTGTAATATTAAATTCCTGTAGCAATAACAACCATCTGGTAATTCTGCCATTAGTTATTAATTTTTTCATTAAATACTTAATGGCAGAGTGGTCAGTATGTACAAAGAACTCATAACCAGTTATATAATGTCGGAATTTATTCACAACATGTATGATTGCAAGCATTTCTTTTTCAGTGACTGTGTAGTTTAATTCTGCAGGTGTCAGATTTTTACTAATAAAATAGATGGAATAATTCAAAGAATCTTCTTTTTGGCCTAATGAGGCACCTACTGCAATATCAGATGCATGTATAAAGATGTGAAAGGGTAGGGTCCAATCAGGTCCTTTTAAGACTGGTGTGGTTGATAACTTTTCTTTGAGTGTTTCAAAAGCTTTTTGACAATTTTCATTCCAGTTGAAAGATGCATCTTTTGCTAGAAGCTTAAATAGAGGTAAAGCTATCTTACTGAAATGTTCAATAAACCTTCTATAATAGCTTGCATACCCAAGAAAGCTTCTTACCTCTTTTTGAATCTTTAGAATTAGAAAATTGACAATGATTTGGATTTTTGATGGATCTACTTTAATGGCTTTGGAAGAAATATAATGACCCAATACTACCCCTTCATTTAGCATCATAAAACACTTTTCATTGCTCAGGGATAAATTGGTTTCAATACATCTCTTCAAAAAATTATCAAGATTTTCTAATGAATGCTCAAATGAATTACCATACATTGAAAAGTCATCCATATAAACTTCAACACACTCATGAACTAAATCAGCAAAAATAGCTAATACAGCTCTCTGAAATGTACCTGGAGCATTACAGAGTCCAAATGTTAAAAAATTATAGGCATAAGTGCCCCAGGGACAAGTAAAAGTGGCTTTGTCCTGGTCCTCTAAGGCTATCCTGATCTGGTTGTAGCCACCAAAACCATCAAGAAAATAAAATGATGATTTCCCACCTAATGTATCCAAAACTTGGTCAATAAATGGTAGTGGAAAATAATCCTTGAGAGTTGCTTTGTTCAATTGTATATAGTCAACAAAAACCCTCCAATTACCATTTTTCTTGGGCACTACTACCAATGGAGATACCCACTGATTTTCAGAGATGGGATAAATAAAATTGACTTTCAATCATTTTTCTAATTCATCTCTAACAATATCCTGAAGGATGGGATTCATTCTTCTCTGTGGTTGCCTCACTGGTTTTATATAACTATCCATGTAAATATGGTGAGTGCATGTTTCAGGATGGATTCCTTGCATATCGGTGTAGTCCCAAGCAAATTCTTTTTGATATTTTCTCAATAATTGAATCCATTTTTCTTCCTGAGATAAGTCTAGGTGTGTGCCAATATTCAATGTTTTTCCTGGACTAATCTCTATGGTCTTACTCTGTGTGGTTGTGATAGATTGAATGGAAAAAAATTTTTCAAATAATGTTTTCAAAGAATGAATGGTAGATTTTTCTTGAAAACTTTGTGCTCAAAGTTTATCTACAACAGTGTATTGTTCATTTCTTAATTCTTCAAAAATATCAGGTTGAGAGAGGAACAATTCTACCAAATCATCATTATTATGTTCTTGAAAATCATAGATTTTATTGATACTAAAAACAGATTGAAATTATTCTTTATCATTGTATTTTTCATCGAGCCATAAGTTGTTTTCTACTGCTGGTGATTGTGCTGATGGGTACAGAGTGAGTTGTTTTCTTTCATTTCCTTGTGAAATAATCATATTACCTGATATACACCCTATGAATGCATCAATATTTTCTAACCATGGTATACCTAGGATGATAGGGTGTCCTCTTAAATTAGATTTTGGCTCAAGAACTAAAAAGTCAACTGGATACTCCCAAGAGTCTAGTAAAACAATTATGTCTTCCAAAATCCCTTCAGGAATCACTTTAGACCTATCAGCTAGTTCTAGGACAATTGGTGTGTATTGCAAGTTTGTGAGCTGCAGCGTTTTCATTGTTTCAAGGGTCATCACATTTATTGCAGCCCCGAAGTCAATCAAAGTGTTTGGAATAGGTATGTTGTTAATGATTGTAGTGACTCTGGGAATACCAGGATCAACATACTTTTCCATTGAAATAGTATTTGTCATAAGGCCGGCTAGATGTCCAATAACATGAATAGTTTGTGAGTCAAGTCTTTTCTTTGTAGGCTTCTTGAGACATAGTTCTTTGATTGCTTTAGTATATATCATAATGTCTTTTATGGCTTGAAGTAGTGGATTTTTTATATAGACATTCTTTAGCTCATCTAAAACATTAAACTTAGGTAAAGACATGGGGAGTTTTGCTTGGATCAACCTATTTGGAAAAGGTGGTGGATGCATTGGTTGCATTTGTTTATTTTGGATGTCATTATTTTGTTTCTTTTGAGTTGGAGTTTCATCTTCATTCTCTTTGTTTTCTTTTTGTTTTTCAGCTACTGGAGGTTCTTTTTGAAGTATCCTACCAGACCTAAGCTCGATATTTTGTAAAGGTAGAGTGGGATAAGATGGTCCCTCATCTACACTGTAAGCTGGCCTATCTGCTCTATTATTTGGATTAGGTACAGGTTGAGCAGGAATCTGATTTGGTCTAGGAGGCTTATTAGATGGAAGTTGTAATTGAGGTGCATTTATTGGTGGAGGAGCATGCAATTTTTGTTGAGTGTTTTGATGTTGATGGACAAATTACTGCTGAGGAGATTGCTGATATGTTTGAGGATACTGCTGATATGCTGAGGATACTCTTGATATGGCTGAGGATATTGTTGGTATGGTTGAGGACATGGTTGGTATGGTTGAGGGTATTTCTCAAATGGTTTCCATTATTGTTGTGGGTAAGTTTGGTGTTGCCACAACATAGGAACATTCCAAGACTTCTAAACATACATCTAATCTTGTGCAGGAAATTACAAATTTTTCTTTGGAAAAATACCTGGAGGTGGAGGTCTTGGTTGCCATTGTCTCTTAGCACCCCTGAAATACACATTCTCCATATCTGCATTGGCTTCCAAATTACAATTCTACAAAATCTTGATTTTAGATAAATGAAATATATCATGATTTTCAGTGCAAAAGGCACAGACTTGAACATTTTGAACATTTTCTAAAGGGTAGTCTTTCAAAGCATGTTTCTTCCAGCACTTTGGGCAAAAGACAGCCATTAATTGATCTTCCTCTTCCTTTATTTTCTTTTCTTTCAAAGTGTCAATTTGGTTTCCCAAGGTACTTAATAGGTCTGTTTTGAATTCTTCTAATAATTTTCCTATTTCAACCCTTGTGACACTAGCTGAAGTAGATTTAGTGGCTTCAAATGATATGGTTCTTTTTTAGTTCCTAGCTTTGCTCCTAGAATACTTTTCACATAAATCAACAATCTAATGAAAAGGTAAGGTGGAAATATCACCTTTTCCTATCAAATTAAGATCATCTAAGTATTCCTCTCGAATGTCCTTCAAAAATATTGTTCGAATTAGATCAAGAGACATGGTTCTGTGTTTTGATTTTTATAAATTGTAAACAAATCGTTCCAAATATTCCTCTAAGCTCTCATCCTCTTGTTGATTCATTCTAAAGATATCATCTTTATAATCTCTTGATCTACAATAAGGTTGGTATTTCTTTAAGAATATTTTTCTCATGCCATCCCAATCAGTTATTGCATGTTCACCAAGTCCCATGAACCACCTAAGTGCTGATGCTTTTAGTGTTGATGGGAAGAGTCTAAGCCTATGGGCATCATCTGTGTAACCATATGTTCGGCATACTATGTAAAATTCAAACAAGAATGAATATGGATCTTCTGAAGCCATGCCATAAAAGTTTGGTAGCATAGATGGAGGTATTTTTTTCATTTTTATTTCCTCATCATTGTTTTCTCCTTGTTCTTGAATAGGAAATTTAAAGGTTGACTCTTCCTCTTCTCTTGGTGGATTTCAATCTTGATCTTGCCTTTGTTTCTATTCATCTTCTCTTTGTCTTCTTATTTCCTCTTGTTGTCTCTAATATTCTCTAAGTTGTTAAGGAGTGGGTCCTCTTGCTGATCCTCCTCCTTTCTCAGTCATTTTGATAGGTTCTTCTATTGATTTAATGTCTTGTTTAGTGTCACTTTTTTCAAAGAAAGGTTGTTCTGGTGATTTTTCTCCTTCTTGAAATTTTTCAAAATCAGTAGGTTCAAGGAGAGATTGTTGGGTTTTTTTTCTACTTTCTCTTGTTATAAAGGATTCAGGGAGATATTTCTTCTTTGCTTCGTATGCCAATAAAATTTGTCTTTCAATGAGTGTGAGTCTCTGCCCTGATTTTTGTATGTCCTCTAATTCTTGTATAGTGACTTTCCCAGCTGGAGTTGTGTGTTCAATCCTCTCTAAAGGGTCTGCTCCTAGTGGTGGATTAGCTCTTGGATGGGGGGTTTTTATGAATCTACCTTTATCATCTCTAGGTCTAGACATAAGTAACCATGACTTCTAAAATGTTGAATTAAAATTAAATCTGTGTTTTTGTTTGTTTTTATTTTTATTTTTGTTTCTTTTTATTGTTTTTGTTTGTTTTTGTTTCTAGAAATCCTCTAGTTGTGCCTCCTCAGCAATGGCGCCAAAATGTATAGACCAATCTAGGGCTCTAGATTAGGCTCAATTTATTGTCAACCAAGGTAGGCAATCTTAGAGGCACGTGTCTAATGTTTATAGACCTAAAAGGATCTGTTCTGTTTGCCTAGGTAAATGTTTATTGTGGTAGGCTCTAGCACTCTTTTACAAGAGATTGGAATGTGGTTCCTTTCACACTTTAAACACTTATGTAACTGAATCTCATCTACTGTTCTAAAACCAGAGTGCTACTAGTCTAAGTTTTTAATCCTTTTACAAGGTTATAGTTCACAAAAACTCTTTCAAAGTAACACACTAAATCATACTAAAAATCAAATTCATTAAAACAAAGATCACAAAAATGATTTGAGATTCAATACTCAATTAAACCTCTTACAAGTACTGTTCATTAATTTTGCAATTGAATTATCAAATTATTACTATGAATCATGAAATAAAAATGATAAATAAAATCACAAGCACTTCCAGTCAAAATTGATGAACTCAAACGCATGAAAATGAAATAAAATACTAAGCATGTCTGAATACTAAATCTAATAGAAATGTAAGGAAAATTTTACCAACTTTACATGGGGGCCCTTCCACGCTTTGAAGGCACACTTGGAAAACAACAATTGATGAGAACGCTAACTCAAAAACACCATAAATGATGAAATTATGTCTTTGATTAAGATCTGGGAATGTGTTACATTAAAAACAGAGTTCTGAAGCACGTATATAGTCTCAAGTCTTCTCTTACATTCAATATTATCACTAGCATCATTAGTCTATTACATGCTTCCATTCACTTATTTATCAAAATTACAATAAAAAAAGGCTATTTTCGTTCCTTCTAATCCTAATTGATCTAAAAACTAGATTGAACTAGTTTGGAGTTCCTAATCATAGGCAAAATATCAAGCTCATTCATTATGACTTCAGATTTTTCTGCTAGATTGGTTGGGTTTGACCCGCATTGACCAGCTATTCAAGAGCTTCAAATCTGATGCTGGATAGATTTTTCATCATGTGTGTACATTCTAGATCACGTCCTTCTCCTTCGTTTTTATCTACCTGCTATGCCACTTGTCATAACATAAACCATTTACACGAAGTTATCACATCCTATAATTTTCTTGAAAATTTTCAATTTTTAACACAAAAATTCCATAAATTAAATTTAATGTAAAAATAACAATTATAATGCTACAGTAATCAATTTCAATAAACTATAAGGGATTTATGGAAGAAAATGGTGGATAAATGATGGAATTTTAGGAGAAAAAGATAGCCATAAAATAATACGAATAAGGTTAATGGTAAGGTTAAGGTTAAAGTTACAGGTTTAGTCAGGCTAAGGTTAAAGTTAAAGGTTTGGTCAAGGTTAGTGTTATGTTATAGTTAAGGTTAAGGTTAACGGTAAGGTTAGGGTAAGGTTAGGGTAAAGGTTCAGGTTAAGGTTAAGGTTAAGGGTTTCCTTGCCCTTAACCTTAACCTTGACCATCACAATAACCTAACCCTAACCTTAACCTTAACCTTAACATTAATCTTAACCAAACCTTAACCTTACCCTTAACTTAATCTTAACCTTAACCTTAACCTAACTAAACCTATAACCTTAACGTTACCCTTAACCTTATCTTACATTGACCTTAACTATAACCTTAACCTTTACCTTAACTTTACCCTTAACCTAATATTAAGCTTAACCTAAACCTAACCTTGACTTTACCCTTAACTTAATTTTAACTTTCACTATAACCGAAAAATAACCTTGACCAAACCCTTAAACTTAACCTTAACCTTACCCTTAACCTTAATCTTAACCTTAAACTTACCCTTAACCTAATCTTAAACTTACCCTTAACCTTATCTTAACCTTTACTTAACCTTGACCTTGATCTTATCCTTAACCATAACCTTAACCTTAACCTTAACCTTACCCTCAACTATAAATTTAAGGTTAAGGGTAAGGTGAAGGTTAAGGGTAAAGTTAATGTTAAGGTTATGGTTATGGCAAGGTTAAGGTTAAGGTCAAGTTTAAGTTAAGGTAAAGGTTAAGGTTTGGTCAAGGTTAGGGTTAGGTTATATTTAAGGTTGAGGATAAGATTAGGTTAAGGTTAAGGTTAATGTTAAGTTTAAGGATAAAGGTAAGGTTAAGGTTAAGGTTACGGTTAGGTTAAGGTTAAGGTTAAGATTTTGTTAAGGTTAGGGTTAGGTTATAGTTAAGGTTAGGTTATAGTGAAGGTTAAGGATAAGACCTATAACCTTAACCTTGAACTTACCCTTAACATTAAGCTTAACTTTAACCCTAACTTTGACTTTACCCTTAATCTAACCTTAACCAAGCTTAACCGTAGCCTTTACCTTAACCTAACCTTAACTTTAACCTTACCCTGAACCTTCACCCTTAATCTTAACCTAACCTTAAACTTAACCTTAACCTTATCTTAACCTTATCCTAACCTTAACCATAACCTTAACCTAATATTAACCTTAACCATAACATTAACCTTAACCTTAACAATAAACTTAACCTAACCTTAACGTTAACCTTAACCTTAACATTCACCTGACCATAACTCGTAACCTTATCCTTAACCTTAACCTAACCTTAACCTTAACTATAACCTAACCCTAACCTTGACCAAACCCTTAACCTTAACCTTAACATTAACCTTTCCCTAACCTTAACCTTCACCTTAACTATAACCAAACCCTAACCTTGACCAAACCCTTAACCTTAACCTTAACCTAACCTTAACTATAACCAAACCCTAAGCTTGACCAAACCCTTACCCTTAACCTAACCTTAAACTTCACTTTACCCTTAACATGAACTTAACCTTAACCTTCCCCTAACCTTAACCCTATCCTTACCCTAACCATAACCTTAACTTTACCCTTAACCTAATCTCAACCTTAACCTAACCTTAACCTTACCCTTAATCTTGACCTTTACCTTAACTTTAACTATAACCTAACCCTAACCTTGACCAAACCTTAACCTTAACCTTAAATTAACCTAACCTTAACCTTAACCTTAACTATAACCTAACCCTAACCTTGGCCAAACCTTAACCTTAACCTTAAGTTTACCCTTAACCTAACCTTATCCTTAACCTTAACCTTGACTTTATCCTTAACCTTAACCTTAACCATAACCTTAACCTTAAAAATAACCTTAACCTGACTAAACCCGTAACTTGAACCTAACCTAAACCTTGACCAAACCCTTAACCTTAACCTTAACCTGAATAAACCCGTAACCTTAACTATAACCTAACCCTAACCTTGACCAAACCCTTAACATTAACCGTAACCTTAAATTTTACCTAACATTAACCTTAACCCTAACCATAACTTTAACCTTAACCTTATCTTAACCTTAGCCTTCACTATAACCTAAGCTTTACCTTGACCTTAACTATAACCTAACCCTAACCTTGACCAAACCCATAACCTTAACCTTAGTATTATCTTAACCTTAACCTTTACTATAACCTAACCTTAACCTTAACCTTATCTTACCCTTAACCTAACCTTAACCTTAACTATAACCTAACCCTAACCTTAACCTTAACCATAACCTTATCTTTACCATTCACCTTAACCTTAACCTAACCTTTAGCTAAACCTAACCCTAACCCTAACCTTAACCTTAACCTTAACTTAACCTAACCTAACCTTAGCCTCAACCTAACCCTAACCTTACCTTAACCTTAACCCTAACCTTACCCTTAACCTTACCCTTAACGTTAACCTTAACCATAAACTTAACCTCAGGTTAAGGTCAAGGTTAAGGTTATGTTAAGGGTAAAGTCAAGGTTTAGTTAAGGTTAAGATTTGATTAAGGGTAAAGTTAAGGTTAAGGTTAAGGTTAATTGTTTGGTCAAGGTTAAGGGTTAAGGTTAAGGTTAAGGTTAAGGGTAAAGTTACAGTTAGGTTAAGGTTATGGTTAAGGTTAGGATAAGGTTAAGATAAGGTTGAGGTTAAGGGTTTGGTGAAGGTTAGTGTTAGGTTATAGTTAAGGTTAAGGTTAAGGTTAGGTTAATTTAAGGTTAAGGTCAAGGTTTAGGGTAAGGTTAAGCTTAGGTTAAGGTTAAGATTAGGTTAAGGGTATAGTTAAGGTTAAGGTTAGGTTAAAGGTAAATTTAAGGTTAAGGTTAGGATTAGGTTTAGGGTTAAGGTTAGCTTTTTGTCAAGGTTAAGGTTGGGTTATAGTTAAGGTTAAGGTTAAGGTTCAGGTTAAGGTTAAGGTCAAGGATAAGGTTACAGGTCTTAACCTTTACCTTCAATATAACCTTGCCTTAACCCTATCCTTAACCTAAACCTTAAATTAAACTTAACCATAACCTTAACCTTAACCTTGACCTTAACCTACGCCCTTAACCTTAACCTAACCTTAACCTTAACCTTAACCTAACCTTAACCATAACCATAACCTTAACCTTAACCTTAGCCTAACCTTAACCTTTAATATAACTATAATGTAATCCTAACCTTGACCAAACCCTTAACCTTAACCTTAACCTGACAAAACCTGTAACCTTTAACTTAACCTTTACCCTGAACCCTAACCTTACCTTTAACCTTAACCTGAGGTTAAGATTATGGTTAAGGTTAAGGTTAAGGATACGTTATGTTTAAGGGTAAGGTTAGGGTTAAGGTTACAGGTTTAGTCAGGTTAAGGTTAAGGTTAAGGGTTTGATCAAGGTTAGGGTTAGGTTATAGTTAAGGTCAAGGTTAAGGTTAGGTTAAGGTTAAGGTTATGGTTAAGGTTAGGTAAAGGTTTAGGTAAGGTTAAGGTTAGGTTAAGGGTACAGTCAAGGTTAAGGTTAGGTTAAGCTTAAGAATACATTAAGGGTAAAGTTAAGGTTATGGTTAGGGTAAGGTTAAGGTTAGTTAAGGGTAAAGTTATGGTTAAGGTTATGGTTAAGGTTAAGGTTAAGGATATGTTAGGTTTAAGGTTAGGGGAAGGTTAAGGTTAAAAATAAGGCTAAGGTTAAGGTTTTACTTTACCCTTAACCTAATTTTAAGCTTAAGCCTAACCTTAACCTTAACTTAACATTAAACTTAAGTTTGACCTAAATGTAACCTTCACCTTCACCTAACCATAACCTTAACCTTAACCTTACCCCCTGAACCTTAACCTTAACCTTAACCTTAACGTTATCTTACACTTAACCTTAACCATAACCTTAAACTTGTCTTTACCCTTAACCTAACCTTAACCTTAACCTTAAGCTAACCCTAACCCTAACCTAACCTTGACCAAACCGTTAACCTTAACCGTAACCTGACTAAACCTGTAACCTTAAATTTACTCTTACCCTTAGCCTTTAGCTTAACCTTGAATTTACCCTTAACCTAACCTTAACCTAAACTTAACTATAGCCTACCCCTAACCTTGACCAAACCCTTAACCTTAACCTTAAACTTAACCTTAAACTAACCTTAACCTTAACCTAACCTAACCTTAACCTGATCCTTAACCTAACCTTGACCTTAACCTCAACCTTAACTAAAACCTTCCCATAACATTAACCTTAACTTTACCCTTAACCTAATATTAACCTTAACTATAACCTAACACTAACCTTAACCTTAACCATAAGATTATCTTTACCCTTAACCTGAACCTTCACCTTAACTATAACCTAATCCTAACCTTGACCAAACACTTAACCTTAACCTTGAACAAACCTTTAGGTTAGGATTAAGGTCAAGGTTAGGGTAAGGTTAGGGTAAAGGTTCATGTTATGGTTAAGGTTAAGGGTTTCCTCAAGGTTAGGGTTACGTTATAGCTAAGGTCAAGATAAGGTTAAGGTTAAGGCTAAGCTTGCGGGTTTAGTCAGGTTAAGGTTAAGGTTAAGGGTAAAGTTAAGGTTTAGGTTAAGGTTATGGGTTTAGTATGGTTAGGGTAAGGTTAAGGTTAGGTTAAGGGTAAAGTTAAGGTTAAGGTTATTGTTAAGGTTAGGTTCAGGTTCAAGTTAAGGTTTAGGTTAGGGTTAAGGTTAGGGGAAGGTTAAGGTTAAGGTTAAGGTTTTAGTCAAATTAAGGTTTAGGTTAAGGTTACGGGAAGGTTAAGGTTAAGGTTAATGTTACGTTAAGGTTAAGGTTATGGGTAAAGTTAAATTCAAGGTTAAGGTTAATGGTTTGGTCAAGGTTAGGGTTAGGTTATAGTTAAGGTCAAGATTAATGTTATGGTTAAGGTAAGGTTAATATCAGGTAAATGGTAAGGTTAGGTTAAGGTTATGGTTAAGGTAATGTTAAGGGTAAAGTTAAGGTTAAGGTTAGGTTAATGTTAAGATAAGGTTAAGGTTAAGGTTAATATAACCTTAACCTTAACCTTAACTATAACGTTAACCTGACTAAACCTGTAACCTTAACCTTAACCATAACCTTGCGAAACCCTTAAGGTTAGGTTAAGGGTAAAGTCAAAGTTAAGGTTATGCTTATGGGAAAGTTAAGGTTAAGGTTAAAGCTAGGGTTAAGGTTAGGTGAAGGTTAAGGTTAAAGTCAAGGTTAATGTGAAGGTTAGGTTAAGGTTAAGGATAGGTTAAGGGTAAATTTAATGTTAAGGTCACGTTAAGCTTAACCTTAACCCTTAACCCGATCTTACCCTTAACCTTAACCTTAACCTTAACCTTAACTTAACCTAACCTTAACCTTAACCTTAAACTAACCTTAACCTTTAACCTTAACCTAAACTTAACCTTAACATTAAGTTAACCCTAACCTTGACATAACCCTTAACCTTAACCTTAACATAACCTTAGCCATAACTTTACCCTTAACCTTGAATTTAACCTTAACCTTCCCCTAGCCTTAACCTTAACCTTCCCCTAACCTTAACCTTAACCTTGACCTTGACTTTAACCTTAACCTAACCTTAACCTTAGCCCAACCTTAACCTTAATCTTACCCTTAACCTTTTCCTTAACCTTAACCTTAATCTTAACCTTAATGTTAATATTATGGTAAGGGTAAGGTTAAAGTTATGGGTTTTGTTAGGTTAAGGTTATAATTAAGGTCAAGTTTAAGGTGAAGGTTAGGTTATATTTAAGGTTAGATTATGGTGAAGGTTAAGCTCAAGGTTAAGGGTGAAGGTTAAGGGAAAAGTTAAGGTTAAGACCTGTATCCTCAACCTTCACCCTTAACCTTACCTTAACCTTAACTATAACCAAACCCTAACCTTGACCTTAACTTTACCTTTAACCTTAACCTTAAATGTAAACTTGACCTTAACTATAACCTAACCATAATATTAACCTTAACTTTAACTTTACCCTTAACCTTCACCTTAACCACAAATTTTCCCTTAACCTTAACCTTAACTATAACCTTAACTTTAAACTTAACATAACCTAACCTTAACCTTAACCTTGACTTTACCCTAACCTAACCTAAACGTTACCCATAACCTAACCCTAACCTTGAGGTTAGGTTAACCTTGACCAAACCCTTAACCTTAACCTTAACCTAACCTTAACTTAAACACTAACACTAACCTGAACCTTATGTTAACCTTAACCTAACCTTAACCTTAACCTTAACCTAACCATAACCTTACCCTTAACCTAAAACTTAACCTTAACCTTAACCTTAACTTAACCTAACCCTAACCTTGACCTTAACCTTAACCTTAACCTTAACCTAACCTTTACATAACCTTAACTTTAAATTTACCTTAACCTTATCCTGAACCTTACCCTTACCCTTACCCTTAACCTTAACGTAACCCTAACCTTAACCTAACCCTAAACTTGACCTTGACTTTACCTTAACCCCTTAAACTTAACCTTCACCTTAACCTTAACTTTACCTAATCCTAACCTTGACCAAACACTTAACCTTAACCTTAACTATAACCTAACCTTAACATTGACCAAACCCTTAGGTTACGTTTAAGGTTAAGGTTAGGGTAAGGTTAGGGTAAAGGTTCACGTTAAGGTTAAGGTTAAGGGTTTCCTCAAGGTTAGGGTTAAATTATAGTTAAGGTCAAGGTAAGGTTAAGGTTAAGGCTAAGGTTGTGGGTTTAGTCAGGTTAAGGTTAAGGTTAAGGGTAAGGTTAGGTTATGGGTAAAGTTAAATTTCAGGTTAAGGTTACAGGTTTTGTATGGTTAGGGTAAGGTTAAGGTTAGGTTAAGGGTAAAGTTAAGGTTAAGGTTATGATTATAGTTAGGTTCATGTTCAGGTTAAGGTTTAGGTTAGGGTTAAGGTTAGGGGAAGGTTAAGGTTAAAATTAATGTTAAGGTTAAAGTTAAGGTTAAGGTTTTAGTTAAGATTAAGGTTAAGGTTAGGTAAAGGTTAAGGTTCTCGGAAGGTTAAAGTTAAGGTTAAGGTCAATGTTAGGGTTAATTTTAGGGTTAAGGTTAGGGTTAGGTTATAGTTGAGATTAAGGTTAAGGTCAAGGTTAAGGTTAATGGTTTGGTCAAGGTTAGGGTTAGGTTATAGTTAAGGTCAAGGTTAAGATTACGGTGAAGGTGAAGTTAAGATCAGGTAAAGGGTAAGGTTAAGGTTAAGGTTAGGTTAAGGTAATGTTAAGGGTAAAGTTAAGGTTAAGGTTAGTTTAAGGTTAAGGTTAAAGGTTAATATAACCATGACATTAACCTTAACCTTCACACTGACCTTAACTATAACCTTAACCATAACCTTACCAAACCCTTAAGGTTAGGTTAAGGGTAAAGTCAAATTTATGGTTATGCTTATGGGAAGGTTAAGGTTAAGGTTAAGATTAAGGTTAAGGTTAGGTGATGGTTAAGGTTAGAGTCAAGGTTAATGTGAAGGTTAGGTTAAGGTTAAGGTTAGGTTAAGGGTAAAGTTAAGGTTAAGGTCACGTTAAGCTTAACCTTAACCGTTAACTGTATCTTACCCTTAACATTAACCTTAACCTTAAGCTTAACTTTACCCTTTACTTAACCTTACCTTAACATTAACCTAGCCTTAAACTTAACCTCAAACTAAATTTAATTTTTAACCTGGACCTAAACTTAACCTTAACATTAACTTAACGCTAACCTTGACATAACCCTTAACCTTAATCTTAACATAAGCTTAACCTTAAATTTACCCTTAACCTTGACTTTAACCTTAGCCTTCCCCTATCCTTAACCTTAACCTTCCCTTAACCTTAACCTTAACCTTGACCTTTACTTTAACCTTAACCCAACCTTAACCTTAATCTTACCCTTAACCTTCTCCTTAACCTTAACCTTAATATTAACCTTAAGGCTAAGGTTATGGTAAGGGTAAGGTTAAGGTTATAATAAAGGTCAAGTTTAAGGTTAAGGTTAGGTTATAGTTAAGGTCAAGGTTTAGGTTAGGTTATGGTGAAGGTTAAGGTTAAGGTTAACGGTGAAGGTTTAGTGTAAGATTAAGGTTAAAACCCATATCATCAACCTTCACCCTTAACCTTGACTTTACCCTTAACCTTAACTATAACCAAGCCCTAACATTGACCTTAACTTTACTCTTAACCTTAACCTTAACCTTAAACGTAAACTTGACCTTAACTATAACCTAACCCTAATCTTAACCTTAACTTTAACTTTACCCTTAACCTTCACCTTAACCTTAACTTTTCCCTTACCCTTAACCTTAACTATAACCTTAACCTTAACCTTAACCTTAACCTTAACTTAACCTAACCTTAACCTTAACCTTCCCCTTGACCTTAACCTTAACCTTAACCTTGACTTTCCCCTAACCTAACCTAAACATACCTATAACCTACCCCTAACCTTGAGGTTAGGTTTACCTTGACCAAACCCTTAACCTTAACCTTAACCTAACCTTAACTTAAACCCTAACACTAACCTTAACCTTACGTTAACCTTAACCTAACATTAACCTTAACCTTAACCTAACCATAACCTTACCCTTAACCTAAAACTTAACCTTAACCTTAACCTTAACTTAACCTAACCCTAACCTTGAGCTTAACCTTAACCTTACCCTAACCTTGACATAACCTTAACTTTAAATTTACCCTAACCTTAACCTAAACCTTACCCTTACCCTTAACCTTAACCTAACCCTAACCTTAACCTAACCCTAACCTTGACCTTGATTTTACCTTAACCCCTTAACCTTAACCTTCACCTTAACCTTAACTTTGCCCTTAACTTAACCTTAACCTAACCTTAACTATAACCTAATCCTAACCTTGACCAAACCTTGAACCTTAAACTTAACCTTAACCTTAACTATAACCTAACCCAAACCTTCACCAAACCCTTAACCTTAACCTTAACCTTAACTATAAGCTAACCTTAAATTTTCCCTTAACCTTACCTTAACCATAACCTTAACCTAACCTTAACCTTAAATTTACCCTTAACCTTATCTTAATCTTACCTTAACCATACCCTTAAAATTGTCCTTAACTATAACCTAACCCTAACCTTAACCTTAACCTTAACCTAACCCTAACCTTAGGTTAACCTTAACCTTAATCTTAGCCTAACCATAACTTTCACCTTAACCTTAAACTTAACCTTCCCCTAACCTTAACCCTACCCTTAACCTTAAAAATAACCTAACCCTAACCTTGACCAAACCTTAACCTTAAGGTTAAATTTAAGGTTAAGGTTAAGATTAGGGTTAAGGTTAGGGGAAGGTTAAAGTTAAGGTTAGGGTTAAGGTTAGGTTATGATCTGAAAATGGAATGTACTTGTTTAAGGGTGCAAGGTATCCATTTTCATGTAAGAAAATGAGTGCAAATACTCATAATTTTAAATTGAGCTAAACTCCAAGTGACCTCTTGATAATGTGAGAACAAACTATTTCCCATACAGAGATGGACTGTAGGGGCATTCACTGGACATGTCACCTCTAAAGAGAGGATGAGTTCCAGAGGCTACCTGGCCCTCTACAGACTCTGTCTAAGGAAATAATATGTAAACACAAACATCAAGATCAATGAAAGTCTTTTGTTTTTAAATTCAAAGTGTTCATTGATCTGTTTTAAGTGTGAACAAGCAAGAGCATATGTTCTGCAATTTGTGTGAAGAGGTTTGAAGTTAAAACAACAAGTTTTAATTCCTGTATAAACTTGTTTTGGGAAAGCATGCTCATGAAATTTTACTGTTTAAACTATCAAAATATGGAAATAAACAGCCATAATACACACATGAACAACAGATATTTGTTTAAGCGGTTCACCCCTCTCTTGGGCTACCTCCGCTGGTCCAAAAGCCTCTAATTAGGCTCAGTCCTCTTTTGATTAAATGGTGCAAATGAGATTACATCTGTATAAACTCCTCTAATGAGAAAATAGACTGCTAAAACAGACTCAGAATATCCAAATCAGTAGAAATAGACTACAAATTCACCTCCATTGGAGGAAGGTAGCCCAATGCAGCAATCTTTCCCCTTAGCTCTGATGGAGTCACTGTCAAAAGCGCTGTAAACTTCGTAGATAGAATGCCCTGATGGCTCTGCAGACCCCTCCAACAGCTCCAGAATGCTCTCTACACCCAAAATCAAAAAAAAATTCGTCTTCAAAGGCCTCTCCTAGCAGAAGTTATGACCAAAAAACTAAACTGCCAGTTTCACCTAAACAAACTCCACTAAATGTGGAGAGACTGCAGATAAGGGCGCCAGATTGGTGGGTGGCGCCAAAATAGGAGGGCGGACTCCGCCAAATAAGGCGCGCGGTTAAACTGGCATTAAAGTTTATTGTTATGCCGTTCACAAGTCCGGCGGTTATGTCAAATGGGTTTCAAACGTTTTAAATAAAACATATGGTTTATTAATAATACCATATCATATATATCAACAAACGTTTAATAATAAAACCCACATTATAATATAAACCCAAAGTTTGAATTCCGCCGTTGAAAGAGCGCGCCGAGCCCTGGGACTGTGGTTCCGCCGGAGGGTCATATGAATAAGGGGCTGGCCCGTAAGGGCTGGCCCCTTTACGGGCCCCGCCCATTCTACCACACGCAATAAAAACAAATCCGTCCGCAACCATATAACAAGAATCAACGGTGGTGCATTGGTTAGAGCGCTTGGTTGATAATCAACCGGTCCTGCGGTCGAATCCGGCCGAACCCAAATTTTTTTTGAAAATGCGCCATTTCAAATCCACGTCGGGGCCCACGTGGCGGCCTCCGGGCTAGCCACGTGGCGCCTCCTGATTGGCTGCCAAATGGAATATTCTGTGGAATATTCCACGGAATATTCTCAGAATATTCTGTGGAATATTCTTTTTTTAATAAATTTTTTTCCCAAAGTCAGTTTTGCCATTTTTTAATGAAATTGACAAAACTTCAAACTTGAATAACTTTTGCATACGGAGACCATTTTTCGAACCGTTCACGGCGCCGGAATCAGGAGGACGAGCTCTATCTGGTCGTTAAGGTTCCAACCAGTTCTGAGCACCTTCATTTTTGACCATTTTACGACACTTGGTCCTGAGCTCCTGATCAGGTTAAGGGTAAGGTTATGGGTAAAGTTAAGGTTAAGGTTAGGTTAAGGTTAGCGCAAGGTTAAGGTTAAGGTTAAGGTTAAGGTTATGGTTAGGCTAAGGTTATGGTTAAAGTTAAGGTTAAGGTTCGGTTAAGGTTACTGTTAGGCTAAGGTTAAGATTAAGCTAAGGTTAATGTTAAGGTTTCGTCAAGGTTACAGTTATGTTATAGTTAAGGTCAAGGTAAAGGTTAGGTTAAGGGTAAAGTCAAGGTTAAGCTTAGGTTAAGGTTAATATTAGGTTAAGGGTAAAGTTAAGGTTAAGGTTAGGTTAAGGTTAAGGTCAAAGTTAAGGGTAAAGTTAAGGTCAAGGTTAGGGTTCGGTTATAGTTAAGGTTAAGCATTTGGTCAAGGTCAGGGTTAGATTAATTTTAAAGTTAAGGTTAGGTTAGGATAAGGTCAAGGTTAAGGTTAGGTTAAGGTTAAGGTTATGGTTAAGGTTAAAATCAAGGGTAAGTATTTGGTTAAGGTTAAGGTTAAGGTTAGGTTAAGTTAGGGTTAAAGTTAATGTTAGGTTAGGTTAAGGGTAAAGTTAAGGTTACGGTTAGGGTTAAGGTTAGGGTTATGGTTGGGGAAGGATAAGGTTCGGTTAAGGATAAGGTTAGGTTCAACTGAGGCTTAGGTTATAGTTAAGGTTAAGATAAGGTAAAGGTTAAGGTTAGATTAAGGTTAAGGTAAGTGTTAAGGTCAAGGTTAAGGGTCAAGTTAAGGTCAAGGTTAGGTTAAGTGTAAAGTCAGGGTTAAGGTTAAGGGTTGCGGGTTTAGTGAGGTTAAGGTTAAGGGTTTGGTTAAGGTTAGGGTTAGGTTATAGTTAAGGTTAATTTTAGGTTAGGGTCAGGTTAGGTTAAGCTTATGTTAACGTTAAGGTCAAGGTTAATGTTAACGTTAAGGTTAAGGTTAAGTTTAAGGTTAAGACCTTGGTAAAGGTTAAGGTTAAGGTTAAGGGGGTAAGTTAAATATTAAGAGTTAAGGTTAAGGTTAAGGTTAGGGTTAAGGTTAGGGGAAGGTTAAGGTTAAGGTTAAGGTTAAGGTTAAGGTTAAGGTGAAGGGTTTGGTCAAGGTTAGGGTTAGGTTATAGTTAAGGTTAAGGTTACGAGTTTAGTCAGGTTAAGGTTAAGGTTAAGGGTTTTGTCAAGCTTAGGGTTAACGGTTTGGTCAAGGTTATGCTTAGGTTATAGGTAAGGCTAAGGTTAAGGTTAAGCTTACGACTTTATTAAGGTTAAGTGTAAGGTTAAGGTTCAGGCTACAGGTTAGGGTTAGGTTATAGTGAAGGTTAAGGTTAAGTTAAGGGTAAAGTAAAGGTTAGGGTTAAAGTTAAGTTTAACGATAAGGGTAAGGTCAAGGTTAAGGTTACGGGTCTTAACCTTAACCTTCACTATAACCTAACCTTAACCTTAACCTAAACTTGAACCTTAATCTTAACCTTAACTTAAACTATAACCCAACCTAGCCTTAACCTTAACTATAACCTAACAATAACCTTACCCTAACAATAAACTTAACTATAACCTAATCCTAGCCTAAACCTTACCCTTAACCTAACCTTAACCTTAACCTTGACCTTGACCTTAACTTTAAACTTAACCTTAACTTAACCTTAAACTTGACCTTAACCTTAACTTTAAATATAACCTAACCTAACGTTGACATTAACTATAACCTAACCCTAACCTCGACCAAACCCTTAACCTTAACCTTAACATTAACGTTAACCTTAATCTTCTCATAAACATAACCTTAACCTTAACCTTAACCTTGAATTTACCCTTAACCTAACCTTAACCCCTTAACCTTAACCTTAACCTTCCCATAACCATAACCTTAACCTTGAATTTACCCTTAACCTAACCTTAACATTAACCATAACCTAATCCTAACCTTGACCAAACCTTAACCTTAACTTAACTTTAATCTTATCCTTAACCTTCCCCTAACCTTAACCCTAACCTTAACCTTAACCTCCCCCTAACCATAACCTTCACCTTAACCTTCCCCTAACCATAACCTTAACCTTGACCTTGACCTTACCCTTGACCTTAACCTTAACCTTGACCTTGACCTTGGCCTTAACCTTACCCTTAAAATTATCTTAACCTTAACATAACCTTAACCTTAATTTTACACTTAATCTTACCTTAACCATAACCCTACCCTTAACCTTATTTCAACCTTATATTAACCATAACCTTAAGCTTAATATTAACCTGACCTTAACCTTGACTTTACCCTTAACATAACCTTAACCATAACCTTATCTTTTCCCTTAACCTTAACCTTAACGTTAACGTTAACCATAACCTTAACCTTAAAATTAACCTTAATTTAACTATAACATTAACCTTCATCTTAACCTTATGCTTAACCTTGAATTTACCCTTAAATTAACCTTAACCTAACATTAACCTTTAACTTAACCTTAACCTTAACCTTAATCTTCACCTTAACCTTACCCCCTTAACCTTAACCTTAACCTTGATTTTACCTTAACTTTACCTTAACCCCTTAACCTTAACCTTAACTTTACCCCTTAACATTAACTTTACCTTAACCAAACCCTTAACATTAACCTTAACTTAACCTTAATCATAACATTAACCTTAACCTTAACCTAACCTTAACCTTAATCTTAACTATAACCTAACCCTAGCCTTTACCAAACCTTACCCTTAAGGTCAAGGTTAAGGTTAAGGTTAAGCTTAGGTAAAGGTTAAGGTTAAGGTAAAGGTTGAGGTTAGGTTAAGGTTAATGTCAAGGTTATGATTATGGGAAGGTTAAGGTTAAGGTTAGGTTAAGGGTTAATATTAAGGTTAAGGTTATGGGTTTGGTCAAGGCTAGGGTTACGCTATATTTAAGGTCAAGTTTAAGGTTTGGTTATGGTTAAGGTTAAGGTTAAGGTTATGGGAAGGTTAAGGTTAATGTTAATGTTAAGTTAAGGTTTGGTCAACGTTAAGGTTAGTTTATAGTTAAGATCAAGGTTAAGGTTATGGTTTTAGTCAGGTTAAGGTTAAGGGTAGGTTAAGGGTAAAGTCAAGGTCAAGGTTAGGGTTAGGTTAAGGGTAAGATAAGGTTAAGGTTAAGGTTAGGTTAAGGACAAGGTCAAGGTTGAGGTTAGGTTAAGGGTAAATTCAAGTTTAATGTTAGGTTAAGGTTAAGGTTAAGGTTGACGGTTTGGTTAAGGTTAGGTTAAGGTTAAGGTTAGGGTTAAGGGTTTGGTTAAGGTTAGGTTAAGGTTAAAGTTAAGGTTATTCTTAGGGTAAGGTTAGGGTAAGGTTAAGGTTATGGTTAGGGTAAGGTTATGGTTAAGGTTAATGTTAAGGTTAAGGCTAAGGTTGAGTTTAAGGGTTTAGTTAAGGTTAAGGTTACGTTAAGGTTAAGTTTAATGTTAAGGGTTTGGTCAAGGTTAGGGTTAGGTTATAGTTAAGGTCAATGTTAATCTTACGATTAAGGTAAGGTTAAGATAAGGTTAAGGGTAAGGTTAAGGTTGATGTTATGGTTAAGGTAAAGTTAAGTGTAAAGTTAAGGTTAAGGTTAAGGTTAAGGTTAAGATAAGGTTAAGTTTAAGGTTAGCCTAAGGTTAAGGTTTAAGGTTACGGGTCTTAACATTAATCTTCACTATAACCTAACCTTAACATTAACCTTTACATAAAATTAACCTTAACATAACCATAAACTTAAACTTAACCTTGACCTTAGCTATAACCTTAACGTTAACGAAACCCTTAATGTTAATATTAACTTAATTTTAACCTTAACCTTAACCTTGACGTTAACTATAACCTAACCCTAACCTTGACCATAACCTTAACCTAACCTTAACTTTGACTTTACCCTTAACCCTAACCCTAACCATAACCTTTACCTTAACGTAACCTTATCCTTTACCATAACCCTAACCCTAACCCGAACCATAACCATAACCTTAACGTAACCCTAACTCTAACCATAACCTTAACCTTCACTTTGATTTTACCCTTAGCCCTAATCTTAACCATAACCTTTACCTTAATGTACTATTAACCTTACCCTTAACCTTAACCTTAACTTTACACTTAACCTTATCCTGTACCACAACCTTGACTTTAACCTTAACCTAACCTTAACCTTAACCTTAACTTTATCTTAACCTTAACCAAACCATAACCTTAACTTAACCTAAATTAACCTTAACATTGACCTTGACCTTAACCTTAACTTTAACTTTACCCTAACCTTAAGGGTTTATTCAGGTTAAGGTTAAGGTTATGGTTAGGTTAAGGGTAAATTCAAGGTTAAGGTAAGGTTAAGGTTAAGGTTAGGTTATGGTTAAACTTAAGGTTAGGTTAAGGTTAAGGTTAAGGTTAGATTAAGGGTAAGACAAGGTTGAGGTTAAGGTTAGTTTAAAGTCAAGGTAAAGGTTAATGTTAAGGTTAAGGTAAAGGTTAAGGGTAAAGTTAAGGTCAAGGTTAGGGTTAGGTTATAGTTAAGGTTAAGGTTAGGTTAAGGGTAAAGTAAAGGTTAAGGTTAAGGTGAAGGTTAAGGGTAACGTTAAGGTTTAGGGTTACGAGCTTAGTCAGGTTAAGGTTAAGGTTAAGGTTAAGGTGAAGGTTAAGGGTAAGGTTTAGGTTAAGGTCAAGGTCAAGGTTACGGTTAAGTTATGTTAAGGGTAAGGTTAAGGTTAGGTTAAAATTAAGGTTAAGGTTACAGGTTTAGTCAGGTTAAGGTTAAGGTTATGGGTTTAGTAAAGCTAAGGTTAAGGTTAAGGGTTTGGTTAAGGTTAGGGTTATGGTTAAGGTTAAGGTTAAGGTTAAAATTAAGTTAAGGTAAGGTTAACATTACAGGTTTAGTCGGGTTAAGGTTAAGGATAAGTTTAGGTTATAATGAAGTTTAAGGTTATGATAAGGTTAAGGTTAGGGTTAGGTTATGTTTAGGGTAAGGTTAGGTTAATGTTAAGGTTAAGGTCAAGGTCAAGGCTAAGGTTAAGGTTACACTAGGTTAAGGTTAAGGTTAGGTTAAGGTTAAGGTTATGGTTAGGTTAAGGGAAAAGTCAAGGTTAAGGTTAGGTTAAGGTTAAGATTAGGGTAAGGTTAAGGCTACAGGTTTAGTTAGGTTAAGGTTAAGGGTAAGGTTTAAGTTAAGGTTATGGGTTTGGTCAAGTTTAGGGTTAGGTTAATTGTAAAGTTATTTTGAAGGTTAGGATAAGGTTACTATTATGGTTAATGTTAGGTTAAGGTAAGGTTAAGGTTAAGTTTAGGTTAAGGTCAAGGTCATGGTTATGGTTAAGGTCAAGGTCAATGGTAAAGTTAAGTTCAATGTTACGGTTAGGTTATAGTTAAGGTTAAGGTTAGGTTAAGGGTAAAGTCAAGCTTAACCTTAACCTTCCTATAACTGTAACGTTAACCTAACTCTTAAGGTTAAGTAAAGGTTAATGTTAATATAAAGTTAAGGGTAAGGTTAACTTAACTTTACCCTTAAGGTTAAGGTTACGTTAAGGGTAAAGTCAAGGTTAAGGTTAGGTTATGGTTAATATAAGGTTAAGGTTAATATTAAGGTTAAGGTTAGGTTAAGCGTAAATTTAAGGTTAAGGTTAAGGTTATCGTTGTGGGAAGGTTAAGCTGAAGTTTAAGGTTAAGGTTACGTTTAGGGTAAAGTCAAGGTCAAGGTCAGGTTATGGTTAAGTTTAAGGTTAAGGTTAGGTTAGGCTAAGGTAAGGTTAAGGTTATGGGTAAAGTTAAGGTTAAGGTTATGGGTAAATTTAAGGTTAAGGTTAGGGTAAGGTTAAGGTTAAGGTTAGGTTAAGGTTAAGGTTAAAGTTAAGGTTAGGGGAAGGTTAAAGTTAAATTTAGGTTAGGGTAAAGGTTATGGGAAGGTTAGGTTAAGGTTAAGGGAAAGGTAAGGTTCAGGATAAGGTCAAGGTTAAGTTATAGTTAAGGTCAAGGTTAAGGTTAGGTTATAGTGAAGGTTAAGGTTAACGTTAAGTTTAAGGTTAAGGGCAAAGGTTAAGGTGTGAAGGTTAAGGTTAAGGTTAAAGTTAAGACTCGTAACCTTAACCTTCACCCTTAACCTTAACCTAACCTTAACCTTAACCTTTACCATGCTAAACCCGTAACCTCAACCTTAACCTTAACATTGACTTTACCCTTAACCTAACCCTAACGTTAGCTATAACCTAACCCTAACCTTGACCTTAACTTTACCCTTAACCTTAACCTTAACCTTAACTATAAACTAAACCTAACCTTAACCTAACCATAACCATAACCTTAGCCTTACCTTAACCTAACTTAACCTTAACCTTGACCTTGACCTTAACCTTACCTGTAAACTTAACATTAAATTTAACCTTAACCTTAACCTTACCCTTCACCTTCACCTTGACCTTAACTTTACCCTTAACCTTGACTTTACCATTAACCTTAACCTTAACCTTGATTTTACCCTTAACCTAACGTTAACCTTAACCTTCACCTTAACCTGACTAAATGCGTAACCTTAACCTTAACCTTATCCTTAACATTAACCTTTCCATATCCTTAACCTAAACCTTAACTATAACCTAACCTTAAAGTTGACCTTAACTATAACCTAACCCTCACCGTGACCAAACCCTTAGCACTAACCTTAAAATTTACCTTAACCTTACCCTTAACCTTAAACTTAACGTTGACCTTAACTATAACCTAACCTTATCCAAACCCTTAACCTTAAACTTAACCTTGACCAAACTCTTAACCTTAAACTTAACCTTGACCAAACCCTTAACGTAACCTTAACCTTCACTTTACCCTTAACGTAACCTTAACCTTGACCTTGACCTTACCGTTAACGCTAACCTTCACCTTAACCTTAACCTGACTAAACCTGTGAACTTAACCTTGACCTTAACCTTACCCTTAACCTTAAACTTAACCTTGACCTTAACTATAGCCTAACCCTAAACTTAACTTAACCGTAACCTTGACCAAACCCTTAACGTAACCTTAACCTTGACTTTACCCTTAATTTAACCTTAACCTTGACCTTAACCTTACCCTTAACATTAACCTTAACCTTAACCTTAACCTGACTAAACCCGTAACCTTAACCTTAAACTTAACCTTACCCTTAACCTTAAACTTAACCTTGACCTTAACTATAACCTAACCCTAACCTTAACCAAACTTTAACCTTAACCTTACCCTTAACATAACCTTAACCTTGACTTTACCCTTAACCTTAGCCTTACCCTTAACCTTACCCTTAGCCTAATCTTAACCTTACGCTTACCTTAACTGTAACCTTACCCTTACCCTTAACCTAAACCTAACCTTAACCTTAACCTTATCGTTATCTTAACCTTAACCTAACCTTAACCTTAACCTCAACCTTAAAGTTGACCCTAACCTTAGCCCTAACCTTAAGGTTAAATTTATGGGTAAGGTTACCTTAAGGATAGGGTTAGGTTATAGTTAAGTTCAAGGTTAAGGTAAAGGTTAAGTTAAGGTTAATGTTAAGGGTTTGGTTAATGTTAAGGTTAAGATTAATGTTAAGCTTAAGGTTAATGTTAGGGTTAGGATTAAGGCTAATATTAGGTTAGGTTAAGTTTAAGATAAGGTTAAGGGTACAGTTAAGGTTAAGTTTAAGGTTATGTTAAGGGAAAATTCAAGGTTAAGGTTAGGTTAAGGTTAACATAAGGCTAAAGTTAAGGTTAAGGTTACGGTTAGGTTAAGGTTAAGGTTAAGATTAAGGTTAAGTAAAGGTTACGGTTAAGGCTAAGGGTTAGCTTAAGGTTACGGTTAAGGGTTTGGTCAAGGTTAGGGTTAGGTTAAGGTTAAGGTTAGGTTAAGGGTAAAGTTAAGGTTTGGGTTAGGTTAATTTTAAGGTTAAGGTTAAGGGTAAGGGTAAAGATAAGGTTATGGTTAAGGTTAAGGTTATGGTTAGGTTAATGTTAAGGTCAAGGTTAATGTTAAGGGTAAGGTTATAATTAGGTTGAGGTTGAGGTTAGGTTAAGGTTTAGATAAGGTTAAGGTTAATGTTAAGGTTAAGGTTAAGTTAAGGGTAAAGTTAAGGTTAAAGTAAAGTTAAGGTTAAGGTTAGGTTGAGGTTAAGGTTAAGGTTAGGGTAAAGTTTCAAGTTAAAGTTAAGGTTAAGGTTAAGGGTTTGGTCAAGGTTAGGGTTAGGTCACTAACCATAACATTGAACTTAACCTTAACCATAAACTTAACCTTAACCTTAACCTAACCTTAACCTTATCTTACCCTTAACTACAACCTAACCTTAACCTAACCTTAACCTTGACCTTAACCTTAACCTAACTAAACCCATAACATTAACCTTAACCTTAACCTCACCTTAACCTTATCTTAACCTTAACCTTAACCATAGCCTTAATTTTAACCTTACCCTTACCTTAACCTTAAGGTTAAAGTTACGGTTAAGGTGAAGGTTTGGGTTTAGTCAAGTTAAGGTTAAGGTTAAGGTTAAGGGTTTAGTTAAGGTTAGGGTTAGGGTTAGGTTATAGTTAAGGTTAAGGTTATGTTAAGGGCAAAGTCAAGGTTCAGGTTAAGTTGAAGGTTAAGGGTAAGGTTAAGGTTAGGTTAAGGTTAATGTTAAGGTCAAGGTCAAGGTTAAGGTTAAGGGTAAAGTTAAGTACATTAAGCTAATCTCAACATTAACCTAATCTTTACCTTAACCTTAACCTAACTATAACCTTACCCATATCCTTCATCTTAACCCTAATCTTAACCATAACTTTACCCTTAACCTAACCTTAACCTTATATTAACCTTAACCTAACCTTAACCTCGACTTTACCCTTAACGTAATGTTAACCTTAACCTTAACTATAACCTTAACATTAATCTTCCCATAAACATAACCTTAATCTTGACTTTACCCTTAATCTAACCTTAATCTTTACCTCACTAAACCTGTAATATTAACCTTGACCTTAACTATAACCTAACCCTAACCTTAACCCTTACCTCACCCATAACTTTAACCTTAAGGTTAGGGTTAAGGTTAAGGTTAAGGTTAAGGTTAAGGTTAGGCTAAGGTTAAGATAAGGATAAGGTTAAGGTTAGGTTAAGGTTATGGGTAAGAGTTTGGTCAAGGTTAAGGTTATGGGAAGGTTAAGGTTAATGTTTGATCAAGGTTAGGGTTAGGTTATGGGTAAGGTTAAGGTTAGGTTAAGGTTAAGGTTACAAATAGGTTAAGGTTAAGATTAGGTTAAGTTTAAGGTTAAGGTTAAGGTTACGGTTAAGGTTATGGTTAATTTTAAGGGTTTGGTCAAGGTTAAGGTTAGGTTAAGGTTAATGTTAAGGGTTTGGTCAAGGTTAGGGATAGGTTATAGTTAAGGTCAAGGCTAAGGTTAAGGGTAAGGTTATACTTAGGTTAAGGTTAAGGTTAAGGTTAGGTTAAGGTTAAGGGTTTGGTCAAGGTTAGGGTTAGGTTATAGTTAAAGTTAGATTAAGTTAAGGTTAAGGTTAAGGTTAAGTGTAAGGTTAAGGTTAGGTTAAGGTTAAGATTAGGTTAAGGGTAAAGTTAAGGTTAAGGTTAGGTTAAGGGAAAAGTTAAGGTTACGGTTATGGTTAAGGTTAGGGGAAGGTTAAGGTTAAGGGTTTGGTCAAGGTTAGGGTTAGGTTATAGTTAAGAGTAAGGTTAAGGTTACAGGTTTAGTCAGGTTAAGGTTAAGTTTAAGGCTAAGGTCAAGGTTAAGGGTTTGGTCAAGGTTAGGGTTAGGTTATATTTAAGGGTAAGGTTAAGGTTACAGGCTTAGTCACGTTAAGGTTAAGGTTAAGGTTAAGGTCAAGGTTAGGGTTAGTTTATAGTTAAGGTTAATTTTAGGTTAAGGGTAAAGTTAAGGTTAAGGGTTTGGTCAAGGTTAGAGTTAGGTTAGGTTAAGGTTAAGGTCAAGGTAAGGTTAAGGTCAAGGTTAAGGTTAAGGTTAAAGATAAGGTTAAGGTTAGGTTAATGTTAATGTTAAGGTTAAGGTTAAGGTCAATGTCAAGGTTAACCTAAACTTTACCCTTAACCTTACCTTGAACTTGAACTTAACATGAACTTTAACCTTACTAAACCCATACCCTTAACTTTATCTTAACCTTAACTTAACCATAACCTTAACCTTGACCTTAACTATAAGCTAACCCTAACCTTGACCAAACCCATAACCTTAACCTTAACCATCCCAAACCCTTAACCTTGACCTTACGTTAACCTTAACGTAGCCTTAACCTTAACCTTAACCTTAATTTTAACTTGACCAAACCTTAAGATTAACCTTAACTTTACCCTTAACCTAACCTTAACCTTAACTATAACCTAACCCTAAATATAACCCTAACAATAACCTTATCTTAACCCCTAACCTTAACCTTAACCTTAACCTTAACATTAACCTTAACTTGACCTTAACAATAACCTAACCCTTACCCTTAAACTTAACTTAACCTTAAACTTAACCTTCCCATAACCATAACATTAACCTTAACCTTAACCTAACTTAACCTTAACCTTGACCTTGACCTTAACCTTTGTTAGCCACCTATAAAATTTGTTATACCCAAAGGTGGCTAAATCTGTTTTGAGCCTTCAAGGAACAATTTTTATTACCAAAAAATTGTTGGTTCTTGAAGACTTTTAAAGGCCTCATGCCTCTGTCTAGATCCTACAATTGTTGTTCCCATTTCATACTCTGAAAATTTCTGCTAAAAATCCAAGAGAAAAAACTGTTGAAAAACTATCATTTTCCCTTTCTTCCCCACTCCAAAATTAACCTTCACGTATAAAATCCCTTTTGTTTTTATGAATTTCCTTCTTCCATTCATAAAGACCACTTTATAAGGTTTGAAACTTACTTTAAAAACCTTACCGAAACCCCCAAATCCATTTAAATCCTTGAAATTTTTTATAAAAATCAAAGTTTTATTACTATGGACTTAAGCCCCTTTGGGCCAAGTCCTAAACCACTTCCCCCACATGCCCTTTCCCCAAAACTAGGCGCTAGTCCCATTAGCGCTAATCACATCAGAAAGATTCAAGTGTGCACCTTTTTTGAGCCATTTCAAAACTCCGATTGCGATCAGCCCTTTTTATCATAAACCACAGATCATATAGTTATTTCGTTTAACCTGTGGGCCCGCAATCAGGCGCTAAACCATTGAAAAAAATCCCTCTCCAATCATATTTTCCTTTGTAAATCCAAAAACCCACTTTTCGAATGTTTTAAGTTGAAAACTTAAAAACACATGTTGAAATACTTTAATGGGTTGATCGAAAAGACCGATCGCGCAATCGCAATCGGGGAAATTTCAATGGGTTGATTGGAATGACCAGGCCCGCAGTTCCGATTGTGATTAGGCCCTTGTTATATATACTCCCGGGCATATTATAGTTCATATATCCCACGGCCCCGCAATCGGGCGCCTTTTCCCTTTACTTATATATTTTCCGCCCGACCCATTTTAACTTGTTTTTATTGTAAAAACATTGGTTTTCATATATATGAAAGGGTTTCCCCCTGTTCCATCTCCACCGTCGATCACCGCCGATCGAAAGGCCATCGCTCAATCACATCAGAGTTTCAAATCACATCGTAACTTTCCCTGATTGCGTAATCGCATGCACCTACCTGCCACCTCCGATTGCGATCCCTCCGATTCATTCCCCACCGTTGATCTGGTCCTCAGATCAATGGCCAGCGCTCAATCGCAAGTTTCTAATCATAAGTTTCAGTCACATCCCCTTTTCAGTGCTCCCCAATTGCGATGGCTCTCATTTAATCCCGTCCGTCCATTTCCCGCCAATCCAACGGTCATCGCTTAATCGCACAAGTCTCCCCGATCGCACAATCGCATCGGCATTTTCCAATCGCGCCCTTTGTTTCTCCCCTCCGATTGGAATCCTCCGATTAGATCTGGGCCGTCCACATGTCCAGATTGGACGGTCCAAAACCACCCCGCCTTATTTCTTCTCCCCGCTCTCATTTTCCTGTTCTGCACCGATCTCCACCGTTAGATATCTTTATCCGACGGCTACGCTCCTCCCCCGCCATCTGAAGCATTTTAAACCTATTTCCACAGGATTTCTTAATTGTTTTGTGTTTTGCAGGTATTTATATGGTTTTCCATTATGTTATGAAGAAAGGCCGAAGACCGGGAAAGACGTTTCCTGTGCCTTCGGGCTATTAAAACACAACCATTCACATGTTTGAATCCAGTGATTTATCAGCGTTTCATGAGTGTTGATAACACGTAAATGGCTTGTGCTGCCCCTGCACATCGACAAGACACTGTTTTATTCAAGAGAATAGTTAAAGAGTATCAGTTTTGAAGACAAAGCACATCAGATGAAGATCGAAGACAGTTTTTACGGGGATTACGGCTAAGACAGTTATCAAAAGCCTAATCCCCAATCTAAAACACAATTTAAAAGAAAACCTAAAGTGTTTTATCAGACAGAAAGCCTCCACCGCCACATCTGAGGAAAATTGATTCCTCAGCTACCCCCCGAGCCACCTGTTGCCTCAAACCTTTCAAAACAAAGGCCGAAGTTAATGAAGAAAATCAGATATTCACCTCCAGCGCAGCCAGGGAGTTACTTCTGCAAGGAAATCAATGCAAAAAATATCCGTGGAGTACTCCACATGATACCCAGAGCCTCAAAGTCCAATAAAGCTCCTACTGAGCTTAATTCATAAATGTAAAACAGTTAATACGGTGTTCCACCTGTGAACTTCTTCATCGAGCCCCTCAAAAGGCCAAGAAGTCTTGAAATTGTATTAATTTCTTCGAGAGATCTTTTGTTAGGTCTCACCTCCTCATTATTCTATAAATACCTCAGTAGAAGATGAGAAGTTTTTGGTTGCAGAACTTTGAAATACACTTGAGCTGGAGACTTCTATTTGTACATAGTGTTCACTGGCCCTTGAAGCTTTATTTATGCTAGAATAGTTAGGTTGAATAGTGAAGATGATTGTTGAACTAAAACATTGGACCTAAAGATTGTAACTGGTTTGACATCAATATAAAATTTGTTTCTTGGGATCCTGGTCTATATCACCGGTGAAGTGCTTCTTTCTTTTTTAAATTGTTTTCCTTCTATGTATGCCATATTGTTCATATTCCTCTGTAAAGAACAGTTTAAACAGGGTTAGGATCTACTATATATCAATAACCTTCTCTGGCTGAGAAATCTTTATCTTAATGTTTTCCTCAAGCTTGTTTATTTAAGAATGATTCAATAATGTTTAAACAGTTAGGAACGTTGGCGTTCCTTTCGTCCTTCTGTTTGCTTAAGCATTGTTCTTGAATGTGATTTCCATTTTTTGCTATTAAAGTTAGAATAGAGAAGATATGGTTCGCCCTGATTCCTAGATTCTTTTCTCCAAAGGCAGATTTCAAAAGTTTCCCTTGGTGTCCACTGAAAGCAGACTAGGTTTAAAAGTACTTTATCTGATCTTAAGTCACACTTTGTTTCTCTTATATGTTTTCATACTTTCTGAAGGTAATTATGCGGATTACTGGATTGTTCGTCAATTAAGCTGCTTGAATACAGACTTTCCCAAGTAGTCAATGGTTAGCCCTACACTTGGTTGGTTTTAAACAGTTACTTAAGAGGCTTTTCTTGTTTGGACTGACTATAAATCCTCTGAGAAATTATTATCAACTTCCAGCCCTCCAACACTTTAATGTTTCCATTCCATCATTTAAATCTCAATAATCTTGTGGTATAGATGACTTGCCCCTTGGATCACACTTGATGTTGTTGCTCAATTAAAGCCCAGATATGATTCCATAGCCCAATGGATCAAAAACCAGCATTATATCTCTCTCTTAGCCATAACTGTTCTATCCACTTGCAAATTCTCACTTTTGAAGCTTTTGCACTTAGAATTTTCCTCTCAAATAACATTCCATGCTCAACCATCCAGAACAAAACAAAACCCTTGACCTCATAACTAGCCTAATATCAATACCTTAAGCTTTCAAAGACAATATCCATCTTTTCACATATTGGAGAGATCCCTCTCCGGATTCAGGAGGGCTAGATCCTAGAATCCCAAAGTTGGTTGAAACGATGTTGTTTCTGTAATTGGACTCTGCCAATCTTGCTAATAAATTACAGAGACCTAACATTTCTGGCGACTCCGCTGGGGATCCTGAGTGTTTTTAATACCTTTTAGAGGCCTCATAAAACCCTTTATTCAAGAACACTTTGAGAGTAAAAAGCAGCCTTTTCAAGCACTGCCTAGGATAGGTAGTTATGATGAAACTTGTTTGAATCAGTGACAAACTAGGTAAACCCTAGGTTTCTCTTAAGACTTCATCTAACCTTGAAAAATCAGTCGGCTTAGCCATAAGAGTAGACTGCCTTTGTCTCACAACCTTAGCTAAGTTTTGAAACAGAGTTAGGATATTCTTAAAAACCACACAACTGAAAAATGACTCAGAAAAACCTAAAAATATTTCAGATTGGAATTAAATAAACATGGTGGTGGACCATAGGACCTTTTACCTCTGAAAGGAGCTAAAAATTTCCACTTGGTGACTCCAAAATCCTTAAACAGACCTTAAGACTCCACCGGGAAGAACCCTTATCATTATAGTATCATTCAAACTCAGTTAGAGGACTGTAGGATTAAAATGTGAAAACAAATTAGTTAACCTCTCCCAGATTGTCATATCTGTTTGAAATTTTCTTGTTTGTTTGGGTCTAAACAACACAGCACAGTGGCTTCGAAAAAGATTCACACTAGAGCCCATCCAAACCCGAAACCACTTGAGATAGTTGATAATCCAGAAAGTATCCTTTGGAAGTCTCCTAAGGTTAAATTATTAACTGTTTTCAGATCACCCTTGAGAGCTAATTCAGTCCCTAAAAATATTTCAGCTCTGCAACAATCACAAACTGACTTAGTGAATCCATTTAGGACTAGGTCATTTGAAGATATAATCCAGTTAGACTCTGAATCTTCACTTTCATCTCCTGAAACAAGTGAACATCCTGGTAGCAAAGAAACAACACCTCTTGATTTACATTTCCTTCACAATTTAGGTGTCTCTCGTCCAAGATCATCTCAACAGTCTATTCCTGGTCCATCCACCTCTGTTCACCCCACACCCACTGTTCAAACCACTCCGCTTCAACCCACCTTCCCTTTTGTCAACTCTCTTATAAATCCACCTCCACCTCCTGCCATGGCTGCCTGGTATGCTCCCTTAGTCCTTCATGCACCATTAGCCAATCTTCCACAAGACTATCAGTCCAAGATTCCATTGTATGATGCTAACAATGCTACAACTGCATCACAACATGTGGATAGGATGAATAACTACTTTGACAGAAATGAAATTGACGATGATTATGTCAAACTTAGATTATTCACTCAAAGTTTTGGGGGAGAAGTCAGAAAATGGTTTAAAAGCTTAGACCCCCATAGCATTAATGATCTCCAAGCCTTCCATCAAACATTATTAAACAAATGGGAGGCAAAGAAGAACCCTCTCCAAGTTCTTGCTGACTATAACAATCTCCATAGGAACCCAGGGGAAAGTGTACAAGCTTATTGTACCAGACTTAACAGTGTATATAACGCACTCTCCCCGGAACTAAAACCTCCACAAGGCTCTGCTTTAAACAAATTTCCTGAAGGATTTGACGCTGACATGACCTATTCTTTAAGAGAAAGAGATTTTGCGACTCTTGAAGATATGCAAAGAGGTGCTCTTTCTGTAGAAGTGAATCTGATGGAGAAAAGAGTAAGGATGAAAGCTGAAAAGAGAGTATCCTTTATAGAAGAATCTACCCCTTCTACTTCCAACTCAAAAATGGAGAGAATGATGGAGGAAATGATGAAAGAGATGAGCATAATTAAGAGAGGACAAGCAAGCCAAAATCAAACTGCTCCTCAAAATAGAAACCAGAACCAGAATCAGAATGTTAGAAGGAACCAACCTTCAAACATACCTAGGGAAGATGATCAACAGATCACCCCTCCCTTTCATCAAAACTATGTGAGTGATTTTGAAGAAACATAAGACATAATAGAGGAAGAGGATATCAACATGTTTGGGGGAGAGGATGATGACTTGGAAGTTCATTATGATAGAAAACAAGGCCTTTACACACCTTATGATGACAAAAGAGATGGTAATAAAAATGATTATCAAGACATGGAAAATGTCATCATAGAACCTCAAAAAGAATATGACCTTAGAAGCAAGACCAGTCTACAAACCCCCAACACCAAAACCTCTGACAAACCCTCTCAAAGCAGCACTGCAGCCAAGCCTAAAACAGTCAAACAAAAAGACAAAATAGTGGCTGATAATTCTGGTAAAGATAAAGAGAAAAACACTCAAAATTCTGAAAAACAGAGTGCAGGCACCAGCAGTACTAACACTTCCGCTAGTACTCCTTCTACAACATTTGTGTCAAATAAAATGAATCAGCAAGCTGTAATTGTTGATAGAGTGACAGCTAATAAGGTTGAAACAAGTGCTTCAAAGAATCAAACTCCTTTCAGCCTGGAACAGGAAATCTTAAAGATCAGAATCTCTGTTCCCTTAACTGAGTTAGCTGCCCAACATGTATATAGGAACCAAATTTTGAAGGCTTTAAATATAGAGGAAAATGGAGATACAGTCAATCTTAGTGACGACCAACCAGAGTTGATTTTTGGCCATAAGATTGAAGGGAAGTTTCAAGAAGGACCTGTTTCTCCCTTTTATGTAAGTTTGAACATTCATGACAAAATTATACACAATGCTATGCATGATTTAGGGGCTTCTCATAATTTAATTCCTAAATCTATGATGGAGGGCCTTGGTTTAGAAATTACCATACCCTACAAGGACCTATACTCCTTTGACTCAAGTAGAGTAAAATGTCTAGGATTGATCAAAGACCTCTGTGTTAACCTAGCCCAGATTCCAACCAAATGTTTACTCATGGACATTGTTGTGGCTGATGTCCCCCCAAAGTATGGAATGCTATTATCAAGATCCTGGGGAGCTAAGTTACAGGGGACTATGCAGATGGATATGACATATGCGACTATCCCTGTTTTCAATCAGACTAGAAGACTTTACAGGGAGTCTCATATGCAATACACGGTCACAAGTCAAGACAGACCTCAAAACTCTCCCCTCTATTCCGTAAGTTCAAGCCTTGATTCTTTTATCTTGTTTAACGATGAAGCGCTTAGTGAAAAAATCGCGCTATCAGGATTAATGGCCATTACAGAGGAGGAGATAAATACCACGGAACTGTCAAAACATTTTGCTGAACCTGTGCAATCTAGTGAACTAAACACGGGTCTCGAGATGCAAACTATGTGTCGTTTTCCTTTGAACATCGAGAGTCAAGAAAACGCATCTCCATTCACTGAAAAATCTAAAGAGGTAAAACAAATTCAATTGGGTGCTGCTAATCATGAACAGCCAGAAGGCACCGTAGTTAAAGAGGACAATCGCCAAATAGATGAAACCGAAGACAGTCTTTTATGGAGTATGTATTTTGATGGGTCATGCACTAGAAATAATGCTGGTGCATGTGTCTGGATTATTAACACTGAAAGTCAACACACATAATGCATTTCATGAAAATTAAACTTTCAGTGTTCCAATAACATAGCGGAGTACGAATCCCTGCTCTTAGGCTTACATTTACTGAAAAAGTTAGGAGCCAAGAAAATCAACGTGTATGGGGATTCTGAGTTAATAATTAGGCAATTCAATGGGGAGTATAACGCAAATCATCCCAGACTTAGGGCCTATCGCAACGATGTCATGGATCTTTTGAAAACGTTTGGGGAGTCCAAACTCATATTTATCCCGAGAAGAGAAAATATTACTGCCCACAATTTAGCTTTTGCAGCCAGGACATGTCTAACGCCATACGAAACCAGAGATAACACAACTCCAATCAAATTTAGACCAGCTGTGCCTGATAACAAGAAATATTGGCAAGTTTTTGACAATGACAAACAAATAGAAGACTTCATGCAATTCAGAAATGACTTCTAACTGCACAGTTCAGATTCAGACTATGATACAGACTGCAGTGAAGAAAATATCCTTAATAAAGAAGAGCCGTCTCCAGAACTTGCCAACGTAAATCTGTTGTCCGGCAAACTTGAAAATGAAATAAAACTGAATGCAAAGTTCGAAACAGAGGAGATAGAAACTTTGTACTCTAAAGATGAAAGTTTGCCTAGTGGTCTGACCCCTTTAGAGGAGTTGTTCGATTTTAACGATGTGGCCAATAAACCAAAACTGGAACCTGTAGAGACTGAAGTAGAGGAGTGCAATATAGGCAGTGAGGAAAAACCGAAAATGATTTAACTGTCCAAAACTTTGCCAACCCACATTAAACTCAAATACATAGAGCTATTCAAAGAGTTTTCTGATGTTTTTGCATGGATTTATGAAGACCTTAAGTCCTATGACACTGAAATAATACAACACAAAATTCCTCTTAAAGATAACCAAAAACCATTCAAACAGAAGCTGCACAGAATAAACCCTGTCCAGTTACCATTGGTTAAGAAGGAAATCATGAAAATGTATGATGCTGGTATTATTGTCCCTATTAGATATTCTGAGTGGGTATCTAATCTGGTGTCTGTTAGGAAGAAAACTGGAGAAATCAGGCTTTGTATAGACTTTAGAGACTTAAACAAAGCTTCATTGAAAGAAAACTACCCTTTACCAAAAATGGATCATATTCTACAAAGGGTGGTAGGGTCCAAGAGAATTTCTTTGCTAGATGGCTATTCAGGGTATAATCAAGTCTTAGTCCACCCTGATGATCAATTAAAGACAGCCTTTAATACACCATGGGGCACCTTCATGTATGTGAAAATGCCCTTTGGTCTAATGAATGTTGGAGCAACCTTTCAAAGAGCCATGGACATAGCATTCTCGGAAGAATTGGTTTTCTTCATCATTATCTATCTAGATGATGTCACGGTGTTTTCAAAAACAGATGAAGAACATTTAGAACATTTAAGAAAAGTTTTCGAGAAGTGAAGAAGGTTTGGAATATCTTTAAACCCTAAGAAGACACTATTTGGTCTCCAAGAAGGTAAGCTTCTTGGACACATTATTTCAGAAGAGGGTATAAAGATAGATCCAAAAAGGATTGAGGCTATATTGCAAATCTCTCATCCTCGAAATATCAAGGAGTTGCAGTCTTTCATTGGAAAGATTAACTTTTTGAGAACGTTCATCCCTAACTTGGCAGAGCTCCTTAGAAATATCACAAACATGTTAAAGAAGGAGCAAGGGGTAAAATGGACCTTGGAAGCAAAGACATCCTTCGAACTGGTAAAACAAGCTCTAACCAAAGCACCAGTTCTCATAAGTCCTTATTTTTCAAAAGATTTTTATATCTTCTCATTTGCATCAGAACATACCATTGCAGCTGTCCTTTTACATAAAAATCCACAAGGACAAGAGCAACCTATTGCATTCTTTAGCAAGGCATTAAGGGATGCCCCTTTGAACTATAACATTATGGAAAAGCAAGCTTTCGCTTTGGTTAAAGCATTGAAAGACTTCAGAGTATACATACTTCACTCACACATCATTTCCTTTGTCCCTAATTCAGTTGTTAAGGACATTCTAACTCAGGACCCAGATGGTAAGAGAGGTAAGTGGATTGCTGTTATTCTCGAATATGATTTAGAGATAAAACCCACTAAACTCATCAAAGGCCAAGGTCTAGCTAGATTAATGGCTGAATCCAATTTTGAAGTTCTTGATGTTAATATGATTAATGCTTTGGATAGCCAAGAAGAATTCTCAACTTCCATTGTTGAAAACCATTTTGTGAATTCTCCTTGGTATGCTGATATTGTCTATTTTTTGGTTAATTTAAATACACCTCCTGGTTTATCGAAAATAAAGGCAAGGTTCTTAAAGCTGAAATCAGTAAAATATTGCATTATAGATAGGTGTCTTTATTGGAAAAATTCTAGTGGTATATTACTTAGATGTTTGCCTGAGTTCGATGCAGAGAAGGTTAAGCAGGAATTTCATGAAGGAGAGTGTGGAGGTCATTTGTACTGGAAGTCAACAGCCAACAAAGTTTTGAGGGCTGGTTTCTATTGGCCTAATCTTTTTCCTGATATACACAAGATGACCACTACTTGCCATAAATGCCAATTGTTTGAAGGCAAGAGAAAACTTTTACCCCTTCCTCTGCATCCAATCACTGTTGAGGCTCCTTTCCAATAGTGGGGACTTGAATTTATAGGAGAAATCCATCCTTCATCTTCTGCCCAGCATAAATGGATCCTCACCGCCACAGACTACTTCACTAAGTGGATAGAAGCCATTCCCTGTAGACAAGCCAATGACTCAGTTATCATAAAATTTATGGAGACCAATATCCTCTCCAGAGTTGGCTGTCCTACCAAACTTATCTCTGATAATGCAGTAGCATTTGGGTCAAAGAAAATGATTGACTTCTGCCATAGGTATCGGATAACATTGGGGCATTCCACAGCCTATTACCCTCAGGGTAATGGACTTGCTGAATCTTCAAGCAAGAGCCTAGTGAACATAATCAAGAAATTGTTGGAGGACAATAAGAAGTCTTGGCACACAAAGCTGGTCCATGCACTTTGGGCTGACAGATTGACTTTGAAAAAATCTATTGGTATGTCACCTTTCCAGCTTGTGTATGGTACAGATGCAATTTTTCCTAACAGCCTTGGTGTACCAGTTATGAAGTTGATTCAGGAGTTGTAGACTGAAGAAAATGACATGATCAGAAGAATAAATCAGACCATTCATCTTCAGCAGACCAGGGAGGAGGTGTATAACAAAGTATCGCAGAAGCAAGATAATATCAAGAGAATATTTGATAGAAGAACAAAGGCCAACAATTTCAATATTGGGGACAAATTTTTAAAGTGGGACTCAAGGAGGGAAGACAAGGGAAAGCATGGTAAATTTGAAAATCTATGGCTTGGCCCTTACTCTATTCATTCAGTTGCTGGAAATAATGCATTCTTCTTACAAGAGCTGGGTGGAACAGATTTTTTTGGGGGTCCTGTTAATGGCAGGATGCTTAAGCATTACTTCTCTTGATCCATTTTTGTGTGTTAAAGCCTTTTACCTGTTCCATTGTGAATATTTCATCCACCTTTGCATTCAAAGTTATGAAAAATCAAAAAATACAAAAACAAAGAAAAATGAAAAGAGGGCAGAAATGAAAACAAGAAAGGCAAAGCCCCATGCCAAAAGAGAAATAAATCTGAAAGTGTGTAAGCTTAAATGCCACTCCTAAAACACACTTCTAGTTAGTCAAACCACTTAAACTTGACTAACTAGTTTTCAATTTATTGCTGATAAGGTAGAAAATTTGATTTGCCAAACTGTTCAATCTTGGCTTATCAGTTGTTAGATTAGGATAGAAATGAAGGTTCAAACAAACTCAAAACCTGAACCAAAGTTTCCAAAGAGAGATGACTCAAAACTGTTTTATTTTCTGAGTCATAAAAGAGAAAAACTGGTTCTTATTTGCCCAAAAATCTGAATCAGATATCAAGGAAGAGGTAGCTCAAAAAAAAGCCAAAACAGAGCTGTAAAGAAAAAGAAGGCCATAATGAGAAACTTTCAAATCTTCAGCCTTCCATTTTGATTTTAATTTTTTGCAAATAATAATCTATGTGCAGCTTGTTTTTATGCCATAGATCACAGCAAGTCAAACAACTTAATCTTGACTTGGCTGTTTTTAAATTTCTGTTATGGAATTTAGAGAATGAGAGTCTGTTGGACAGCTTAATCCCAACAAGACAGTAGATTAGGTAGAGAAATATCTGAGCTCAAATGTTTAATCTGAGTTCGGGGAGAAATAAGGAGTAGAACTAGATTATTTTTTATGCTTTCAAAAGAATAAAATGTTGTAAGAGAGTTTGCCAATCCAAGTGCACTCTAAGAAGAAAAAATGTTAGATCTGTAGGATTGGGTAGGTAGCAAGCTTGTTGATAAAGGTCCATTGTTTTCATGGCTGCCAAATATATTTTTAGAGAAGATCATTCAATCATAGGAGGACAGCCCAATGGATGGGGCAACTGATCAGCCTCCCAGAAGATGCAAGTCTGAAATTCTTGATGCCTTCAAGAAGGCACCATCCCCAAGTGGAGCCACTGTTAGCCACCTATAAATTTGTTATACCCAAAGGTGGCTAAATCTGTTTTGAGCCTTCAAGGAACAATTTTTATTACCAAAAAACTGTTGGCTCTTGAAGACTTTTAAAGGCCTCATGCCTCTGTCCAGATCCTAAAATTGTTGTTCCCATTTCATACTCTGAAAATTTCTGCTAAAAATCCAAGAGAAAAAACTGTTGAAAAACTATCATTTTCTCTTTCCTCCCCACTCCAAAATTAACCTTCACGTATAAAATCCCCTTTGTTTTTATGAATTTCCTTCTTCCATTCATAAATACCACTTTATAAGGTTTGAAACTTACTTTAAAGACCTTACCGAAACCCCCAAATCCATTTAAATCCTTGAAATTTTTCATAAAAATCAAAGTTTTATTACTATGGACTTAAGCCCCTTTGGGCTAAGTCCTAAACCACTTCCCCCCACATGCCCTTTCCCCAGAACCAGGCGCTAGTCCCATTAGCGCTAATCGCATCGGAAAGATTCAAGTGTGCACGTTTTTTGAGCCATTTCAAAACTCCGATTGCGATCAGCCCTTTTTATCATAAACCGCAGATCATATAATTATTGTGTTTAACCTGTGGGCGCGAAATCGGGCGCTAAACCATTGAAAAAAATCCCTCTCCGATCATATTTTCCTTTGTAAATCCAAAAACCCACTTTCCAAATGTTTTAAGTTGAAAACTTAAAAACACATGTTGAAATACTTTAATGTGTTGATCGAAAAAACCGATCGCGCAATCGCAATCGGGGAAATTTCAATGGGTTGATTGGAAAGACCAGGCCCGCAGTTCCGATTGCGATTAGGCCCTTGTTATATATACTCCCGGGCATATTACAGTTCATATATTCCACGGCCCCGCAATCGGGCGCCTTTTCCCTTTACTTATATATTTTTCGCCCGACCCATTTTAACTTGTTTTTATTGTAAAAACTTTGGTTTTCGTATGTATGAAAGGGTTTCCCCCTGTGCCATCTCCACCGTCGATCACCGCCGATCGAAAGGCCATCGCTCAATCACATCGGAGCTTCAAATCGCATCGCAACTTTCCCCGATTGCGTAATCGCATGCACCTACCTGCCACCTCCGATTGCGATCCCTCCGATTCATTCCCCGCCATTGATTTGGTCCTCAGATCAATGGCCAGCGCTCAATCGCAAGTTTCTAATCGTAAGTTTCAATCGCATCCCCTTTTCAGCGCTCCCCGATTGCGATGGCTCCGATTTAATCCTGTCTGTCTATTTCCCGCCAATCCAACGGTCATCACTTAATTGCACAAGTCTCCCCGATCGCACAATCGCATCGGCATTTTCCAATCGCGCCCTTTGTTTCTCCCCTCCGATTGCGATCCTCCGATTAGATCTGGACCGTCCACGTGTCCAGATCGGACGGTCCAAAACCACCCCGCCTTATTTCTTCTCCCCGCTCTCCTTTGCCTGTTCTGCGCCGATCTCCACCGTTAGATATTTTTATCCGACGGCTACGCTCCTCCCCCGCCATCTGAAGCAGTTTAAACCTATTTCCGCAGGATTTCTTAATTGTTTTGTGTTTTGCAGGTATTTCTATGGTTTTCCATTATGTTATGAAGAAAGGCCGAAGACCGGGAAAGACGTTTCCTGCGCCTTCGGGCTATTAAAACACAACCATTCGCAGGTTTGAATCCAGTAATTTATCAGCATTTCATAGGCGTTGATAACACGTAAATGGCCTGTGCTACCCCTGCACATCAACAAGACACTGTTTTATTCAAGAGAACAATTAAAGAGTATCAGTTTTGAAGACAAAGCACAGCAGATGAGGATCGAAGACAATTTTTACGGGGATTACGGCTAAGACAGTTATCAAAATCCTAATCCCCAATCTAAAACACAGTTTAAAAGAAAACCTTAAGTGTTTTATCAGACAGAAAGCCTCCACCGCCACATCTGAGGCAAATTGATTCCTCAGCTACCCCCGAGCCACCTGTTTCCTCAAACCTTTCAAAACAAAGGCCAAAGTTAATGAAGAAAATCAGATATTCGCCTCTAGCGCAGCCAGGGAGTTACTTCTGCAAGGAAATCAATGAAGAAAATATTCGCGGAGTTACTCCACACGATACCCAGAGCCTCAAAGTCCAATAAAGCTCCTACTGAGCTTAATTCATAAATGTAAAACAGTTAATACAGTGTTCCACCTGTGAACTTCTTCATCGAGCCCCTCAAAAGGCCAAGAAGTCTTGAACCTGTATTAATTGCTTCGAGAGATCTTTTGTTAGGTCTCACCTCCTCATTATTCTATAAATACCTCAGTAGAAGATGAGAAGTTGTTGGTTGCAGAACTTTGAAATACACTTGAGCTGGAGACTTCTATTTGTACATAGTGTTCGCTGGCCCTTGAAGCTCTGTTTATGCTAGAATAGTTAGGTTAAATAGTGAAGATGATTGCTGAACTGAAACATTGGACCTAAAGATTGTAACTGGTTTGACATCAATATAAAAGATGTTTCTTGGGATCCTGGTCTATATCACCGGTGAAGTGCTTATTTCTTTGTTAAATTGTTTTCATTCTATGTATGCCATATTGTTCATATTCCTCTGTAAAGAACAATTTAAACAGGGTTAGGATCTACTGTATATTAGTAACCTTCTCTGGCTGAGAAATATTTATCTTAATGTTTTCCTCAAGCTTGTTTATTTAAGAATGATTAAATACTGTTTAAACAGTTAGGAACGTTGGCGTTCCTTTCGTTCTTCTGTTTGCTTAAACATTGTTCTTGAATGTGATTTCCATTTTTTGCTATTAAAGTTAGACTAGAGAAGATATGGTTTTCCCTGATTCCTAGATTATTTTCTCCAAAGGCAAATTTCGAAAGTTTCCCTTGGTGTCGACTGAAAGCAGACTAGGTTTAAAAGTACTTTATTTGATCTTAAGTCACACTTTGTTTCTCTTATATGTTTTCATACATTCTGAAGGTAATTATGCGGATTACTGGATTGTTCGTCAATTAAGCTGCTTGAATACAGACTTGCCCAAGTAGTCAATGGTTAGCCCTGCACTTGGTTGGTTTTAAACAGTTACTTAAGAGGCTTTTCTTGTTTGGACTGACTATAAATCCTCTGAGAAATTATTATCAGCTTCCACCCCTCCAACACTTTAACGTTTCCATTCCATCATTTAAATCTCAATAATCTTGTGGTATAGATGACTTGCCCCTTGGATCACACTTGATTTTGTTGCTCAATTAAAGCCCAGATATGACTCCATAGCCCAATGGATAAAAAACCAGCGTTATATCTATCTCTTAGCCATAACTGTTCTATCCACTTGCAAATTCTCACTTTTGAATCTTTTGCACTTAGAACTTTCCTCTCAAGGAACATTCCATGCTCAACCATCCAGAACAAAACAAAACCCTTGACCTCATAACTAGCCTAATATCAATACCTTAAGCTTTCAAAGACAATATCCATCTTTGCACATATTGGAGAGATCCCTCTCCGGATTCAGGAGGGCTAGATCCTAGAATCCCAAAGTTGGTTGAAACGATGTTGTTTCTGTAATTGGACTCTGCCAATCTTGCTAATAAATTACAGAGACCTAACAACCTTAACCTTACCTTTAACCATCACCTTAAGCTAACCATAACCATAACCTTAACCTCAACCTTCCCCTGACCTTAATCCTAACCTTAACCTTAATTTTACCCTTAACCTAACCTTAACCTTAACTTTAACCTTAACCTTGACCTTTAACCTTAACCATAACCTTATCTTTACCATTAACCTTAACCTTACACTAACCATAACCTTAACCTTACCCTTAACATAATCTTAACCTTAAACTAGCTTTAACCTTGACCATAACTATAATCTAACCCTAACCTTAACCTTAACTATAACCTAACCCTAAACTTGATGAAACTCTTAACCTTAACCTTACACCCTTAGCCTAACCCTAACCTTGACCAAACCCTTAACCTTAACCTTAACCTTAACCTAACCTTAACCTTAACTTTAACTTTCCCCTAAACTTAACCTTAACCTTAACCTTAACCTTAACCTTGACCTTAACTATAACCTAACCCTAACATTGACCAAACCTTTAACCTTAACCTTAACCTTAACATTAACCTTACCCCCTTAACCTAACCCCTAACCTTGACCAAACCCTTAACCTTAACCTTATCCTTAAAGTAACCTTAACCTTAACTTTAACTTTATCGTAACCTTAACCTTAACCTTAACATTAACCTTGACCAAACCCTTAACCTTAACCTTGACCAAAACCTTAACCTTAAGCTTAACCTGACTAAACCCGTAACCTTAACCTTAAATATAACCTAACCCTAACCTTTACCTTAACCTTAACCTTAACCTTCCCATAACCATAACCTTAACCTTGACCTTACCCTTAATCTAACCTTAACCTTAACCTTAACCTAACCTTAACCTTAAATTTAACTTTACCCTAACCTTAAAGGATAAGCTAACCCTAACCTTGACCAAACCCTTAACCTTAACCTTAACCCTAACCTTAACCTCAACCTTTACCCTAACATTAACCTTAACCTTAGCCTTGGATTTACCCTTAACCTTCACCATGACCTTGACCTTAACCTAACCTTAACCTTATCTTACCCTTAACCTAACCTTAAACTTAACTCTAACTTGACCCTAAACTTTGCCAAACCCTTAACCTTAACCTTGACCAAACCCTTTCCTTAACCTAAGTTTAACCTTAACCTTCCCCTAAACTTAACCTTAATATTACCCTTAACCCTTAACCTTAACTTTAACATTACCCTTAACCTTAACTTTACCCTTAACCTTGACCTTACCCTTAACCTTCATCTTAACCTTAACCTTAACCTTACTAAGCCCATAACCTTAACCTTAAGTTTACCCTTAACCTTGACCTTACCCTTAACCTTCACCTTGACCAAACCCTTAACTTTAACCTTTAAATAATGAAACCCGTAACCTAAAGGTGAATTTAAGGTTAAGGTTAGGGTTGAGGTTAAGATTAAGGTTAGCTTAAGGTGAAGCTTGACCTTGACCTTAACCTTACCCTTAACCTTAACCTAACCTTGACCTTAACTATAACGTAACCTTAACCTTAACCTAGCCTTAACTTTATCCATAACCATAACTTTACCCTTAACCATAACCATAACCTTAACCTTGACCTTGACCTTAACTTTACTCTTAACATTCACCTTTAAACTTAACCTAACCCTAACCATGACCAAAACCTTAACCTTAACCTTAACTTGACTAAACACTTAACCTTGACCTAACTGTAACCTTAACCTTACCTTAACCTAACTTAACCTTGACTTTAACCTCAAGATAACCATAACTCTAACCTTAACCTTAACCTTAACGTTAACCTAACCTTACCCTAACCATAACCCGAACTTTACCCTTAACGTAACCTTAACCTTGACCTTAATGTTAGGGTTAAGTTAAGGGTAAAGTTAAGGTTAATGTTAGGTTAAGGTTAAGGTTAAGGTAAGGTTAAAGGTAAGGTTAAGGTTAAGGTTTAGGTCAAGGTTAGGGTTAGGTTAAGGTTAAGGGTGAAGGTTAACGGTAAGGTTAAGGTTAAGGTTAGGGGAAGGTTAAGGTTAAGGGTTTAGTTAAGGTTAAGGTTAATGTTATAGGTTGAGTCAGGTTAACCTTAACCTTAACATTGATCTTAACCTTAACTTTAACTTTACCCTAACCTTAAGGGTTTAGTCAGGTTAAGGTTAAGGGTTTGGTCAAGGTTAGGGTTAGGTTATAGTTAAGGTCAATGTTAAGGGTAGGTTAAGGTTAAAATTAAGGTTAAGGTTAATTTAAGGTTCATGTTAAGGTTAATGTCAAGGTTTTTTCAAGGTTAGGGTTAGGTTATATTTAAGGTTAAGATAAGGTTAACGTTAGGTTAAGGTTAAGGTTAGGTTATAGGTAAAGTTAAGGTTAAGGTTAGCATAAGGTTAGGGTAAGTTTAAGGTTAAGATTAGGTTAAGGTTAAGGTTTAGGTTAAGGTTAATGTTAAGGTTAAGGGTAAGGTTAAGGTTAAGGTTAAGGTCAAGGTTAAGGTTAAGTAAAGGTTAACGTTAAGGTTAATGTTAAGGGTTTGGTAAAGGTTAGGGTTAGGTTATAGTTAAGGTCAAGGTTATGGTTAAGGGTAAGGTTATAGTTAGGTTAAGGTTAAGGTTAAGGTTAGGTTAAAGCTAAGATAAGGTTAAGGTTAAGTTTAGGGTTAGCTTAAGGGTAAATTCAAGGTTAAGGTTAAGGTTAGGGTTACGGGTCTTAACCTTAACCTTCACTATAACCTAACGTTAACCTTAACCTTAACCTTAACCTTTACCCTAACCTTAACCTTAACCTTGACCCGAACCTTAACCTTATCTTAACCTTAAACTTCACTATAAACTAACCTTAGCCTTGACCTTAACTATAACCTAACCCTAACCTTAAGGGTTTATTCAAGGTCAGGGTTAAGTAATATCGAAGTTCAAGGTTAAGGTTAGGTTAAGGGTAAATTTAAGGTTAAGGTTAGGTTAAGGGTAAATTTAAGGTTAAGGTTAAGGTTAAGGGTAAAGTTAAGGTTAAGGTTATGGTAATGGGAAGGTTAAGGTTAAGGTTAAGTTTAAGTTAAGGTTAAGGTTAAGGTTTGGTTAAGGTTAGGGTTAGGTTATACTTAAGGTCAAGCTTAAGGTTAGGTTAAGGGTAAAGTCAAGGTTAAGGTTAGGTTAAGGTTAAGATTAGCTTAAGGGTAAAGTTAAGGTTAAGGTTAAGGGTTTGGTCAAGGTTAGGGTTAGGTGTTACGGGTTTATTCCGGTTAAGGTTAAGGTTAAGTGTTTGGTCAAAGTTAGGGTTAGGTTATTGTTAAGGTCAAGGTTAAGGTTAAATTTAAGGTTAGGGTTAGGTTATAGTTAAGGTTAAGGTTAAGGTAATGGTAAAGTTAAGGTTAACGTTAGGTTAAGGTTAAGGTTAGGTAAGGGTAAGACTAGGGTTACGGGTCTAGTCAGGTTAAGGTTAAGGTTAAGGGGGTAAGGTTAAGGTTAAGGGTAAAGTTAAAGTGAAGGTTAGGTCATAGTTAAGGTTAAGGTTATAGTTAAGGTAAAGGTTAAGGTTAGGTTATAGTTAAAGTTATGGTTAAGGTAATGGTAAAGGTTAAGGTTAAGGTTAAAGGTCTTAAACTTAACCTTCACTATAACATTAACCTTAACATTAACCCTAACCTTAACCTTAGCTATAACCTAATCCTAACCTTGAACAAACTCTTAACCTTAACCTTAGCCTGACTAAACCTATAACCTTGACCTTAACCTTACCCTTAACCTTCACCTTAAAAATAACTTTACCCTTAACCTAACCTTAAACTTACCCCCTTAACCTTAAACTTAACCTTAACCTTAACCTTAACCTGAATAAACCCGTTACCTTAAAATTACCCTTACCTAACCTTAACCTTAAGCTTAAACTAACCTTAAGGTAAGGTTAAGGTTAGGTTAAGTTTAAGGTTAAGGTTAAGTTAAGGGTAAAGTCAAAGTTAAGGTTAGGTTAAGGTTAAGGTTAAGGTCAAGGTTAGGGTTAGGGTTAGGTTGAGGTTAAGGTTTGGTTAAGGGTAAAGTTAAGGTTAAGGTTAAGGTTAGGTTAGGTTAGGTTAAAGTAAGGTTAAGGTTAAGGTTAAGGTTCTGGGAAGGTTAAAGGCTTAATTGTACCCTTAACCTTAACCTAACAATAACCCTAACCTTAACCTTGTCCTTAACTATAACCTAACCCTAACCTTAACCTAAACTTAACCCCAACTTTAACCTTAACCTTACCCTAGAATTAACCATAACCTTAACCTGACTAAATCCGTAACCTTAACCTTACCTTAATCTAACTTTAAAATTAACCTTAACCTTAACCTTAGTATAAAATTACCCTTAACCTTAACCTTTATGTTAACTATAACCTAACCCTAACCTTGACCATACCCTTAATATTAACCTTAACCTTAACCTTTACTTAATGTTAACCTTGACCTTGACCTTAACCGTAGCCTTAACTTTACTTTAACCTAACCTAACCTTAACCTTAACCTTAACCTTGACCTTAACCTTAACCTTACTCGTAACCTTCACCCTTAACCTTGACCAAACCCTTAACGTTAACCTGACTAAACTCTTAACCTTGACCTAACCATAACCTTAACCTTACCTTAACCTAACTTAACCTTGACCTTAACCTTAACCATAACCCTAACCTTACCTTAACCATAACCTTAACCTTAACGTTAACCTAACCTTACCCTAATCATAACCTGAACTTTACACTTAACTTAACCTTAAACTTGACCTTAAGGTTAGGGTTAGGTTAAGGGTAAAGTTAAGGTTAAGGTTAAGGTAAGGCTAAGGGTAAGGTTAAGGTTAAGGTTAGGCTAAGGTTCAGGTCAAGGTTAGGGTTAAGTTAAGGTTAAGGGTGAAGGTTAAGGGTAAAGTTAAAGTTAAGGTTAGGGGAAGGTTAAGGCTAAGGGTTTAATTATGGTTATCTTTAGGTTAAAGTTAAGGTTAAGGCTTACCCCATTAACCTTCACCTTAACCTAACTATAACCTTACATTATCATAACTTAACCTGAACCTTGACTTTGACCTTAACCTTAACTACCCTAACCTTAAGGGTTTAGTCAGGTTAAGGTTAAGGTTAAGGGTTTGTTCAAGGTTAGGGTTAGGTTATATTTAAGGTCAAGGTTAAGTTTAGGTTAAGGTTAAGGTTAAGGTTAAATTTAAGTTAAGGCTAGTGTTAAGGGTTTGGTCAAGGTTAGGGATAGGTTATAGTTAAATTTAAGGTTAAGGTCAAGGATAAGGGTAAGGTTAACATTAAGATTAAGGGTTTGGTCAAGGTTAGGGTTAGGTTATAGTGAAGGTTAAGCTTAAGTTAATGGTAAAGTCAAGGTTAAGGTTAAGGTTAGGTTAAGGGTAAAGTTAAGGTTAATGTTAAGGTTTTTTCAAAGTTAGGGTTAGGTTATAGTTAAGGTTAAGATAATGTTAAGGTTAGGTTAAGGGTAAAGTTAAGGTTAAGGTTAGGGTAAGGTTAGGGTAAGGTTAACGTTAGGGTTAGGTTAAGGTTAAGGGTAAGGTTAAGGTTAAGGTTAAGGTAAATGTTAAGCTTAAGTAAAGGTTAAATTTAAGGTTAATGTTAAGGGTTTGGTCAAGGTTACAGTTAGGTTATAGTTAAGGTCAAGGTTAAGGTTAAGGGTAAGGTTATAGTTAGGTTAAGGTTAAGGTTAACGTTATGTTAAGGTTAAGATAAGGTTAAGGTTAAGGTTAAGGTTAGGTTAAGGGTAAAGTCAAGGTAAAGGTTAAGGTTAGGGTTATGGGTCTTAACCTTAACCTTATCCTTATCCTGAACCTTTACCCTAATTTTAACCTTAACCTTAACCTGAACCTTAACCTGATATTAACCTTAACCTTCACTATAACCTAACCTTAAGATTGACATTAACCATAACCTAACCCTAACCTTAAGGGTTTGTTCAAGGTTAGGGTTAAGTTATATTTAAGTTCAAGGTTAAGGTTAGGTTAACTGTAAAGTTAAGGTTAAGGGTAAAGTTAAGGTTAAGGTTAGATTAAGGTTAAGGTTAGGTAAGGGTAAGGTTAAGGTTAAGGGTAAAGTTAAGGTTAAGGCTATGGTAATGTGAAGGTTAAGGTTAAGGTTAAGTTAAGGTTAAGGTTAAGGTTTGGTCAAGGTTGGGGTTAGGTTATAGTTAAGGTCAAGGTTAAGGTTAGGTTAAGGGTAAAGTCAAGGTTAAGGTTAGGTGAAGGTTAAGATTAGGTTAAGGGTAAATTTAAGGCTAAGGTTAAGGGTTTGGTCAGGGTTAGGGTTAGGTGTTACGGGTTTATTCAGGTTAACATTAAGGTTAAGTGTTTGGTCAAGGTTAGGGTTAGGTTATAGTTAAGTTCAAGGTTAAGGTTACGTCATAGTGAAGGTTAAGGTTAAGTTAAGGTTAAGGTTAAATTTAAGGTTAGGGTAAGGTTAAAGTTAGGTTAAGGGTAAAGTCAAGGTTAAGGTTATGTGTAAGGTTAAGGTTATGGTTAAGGTTAAGGTTATGGTTATGGGAAGGTTAGGTAAAAGTTAAGGTTATGGGAAGGTTAAGGTTAAAGTTAGGTTACGGTAAGGTTAAGCTTAATGTTAAGGTTAAGGTCAAGGTTAAGGTTAGCCATTAACCTTAACCTAACATTAAGCCTAACCTAAATTTGACCTTAACTATAACCTAACCCTGACCTTAACCTAAAATTAACATCAAATTTAACGTTAACCTTACCCTAGCATTAATCATAACCTTAACCTGACTAAATCCATAAGCTTAACCTTACCTTAATCTAACTTTAACATTAACCTTAACCTTAACCTAACTATAACCTTACCCTTAACCTTAACCTTGACCATACCCCTAATATTAACCTTAACCTTAACCTTTACTTAATATTAACCTTGACCTTAACCCGAACCTTAACCTTAACTGTAACCTTAACCTTACCTTAACCTAACCTAACCTTAACCTTGACCTTAACCTTAACCTTACCCGTAACCTTCACCCTTAACCTCGACCAAACCCTTAACCTTAACCTTAACCTAAATAAACTCTTAACCTTGACCTAACAGTAACCTTAGCCTTACCTTAACCTAACTTAACCTTGACCTTAACCTTAACCTTAACCATAACCCTAACCTTAACCTTAACCTTACCTTAACCATAACCTTGACCTTAACATTAACCTAACCTTACCCTAATCATAACTTGAACTTTACCCTTAACGTAACCTTAACCTTGACCATAAGGTTAGGGTTAGGTTAAGGGTAAAGTTAAGGTTAATGTTAAGGTAAGGTTAAGGGTAAGATTAATGTTAAGGTTAGGTTAAGGTTTAACTCAAGGTTAGGGTTAGGTTAACGTTAAGGGTGAAGGTTAAGGGTAAGCTTAAGGTTAAGGTTAGGGGAACATTAAGGTTAAGGGTTTAATTAAGGTTAACATTAGGTTAAGGTTAATGTTAAGGTTAAGGTTAAGTGTTTATTCAACGTTAGGTTTAGGTTATAGTTAAGGTCAAGGTTAAGGTTAGGTTAAGGTTAAGGTTAATTTAAGGTTAATGTTAAGGGTTTGGTTAAGATTAGGGTTAGATTGTAGCTAAATTTAAGGTTAAGGTCAAGCTTAGGGGTAAGGTTAAGGTTAAGGTTTAGGGTTTGGTCAAGGTTAGGGTTAGGTTATAGTGAAGGTTAAGCTTATGTTAAGGGTAGAGTCAAGGTTAAGGTTAAGGTCAAGGTTAGGTTAAGGGTAAAGTTAAGGTTAAGGTTAAGGTTTTGTCAAGGTTAGGGTTAGGTTATAGTTAAGGTTAGGATAAGGTTAAAGTTAGGCTAATGTTAAGGTTAGGTTAAGGGTAAAGTTAAGGTTAAGGTTAGGGTAAGTTTAGGGTAAGGTTAAGGTTAAGTTTAGGTTAAGGTTAAGGTTAATGTTAAGGTTTAGGGTAAGGTTAAGGCTAAGGTTAAGGTCAAGGTTAAGGTTAAGGTTAATTTTAAGGGCTTGGTCGAGGTTAGAGTTAGGTTATAGTTAAGGTCAACGTTAAGGTTGTTAGCTCCCCGTAATCAGCAAGATTGGCAAAAGTACGACTGCGGGGAGAAAAATTGTTTCAACCACTTTGGGATTCTAGGATCTAGCCCTCCTGAATCCAGAGAGGGATCTCTCCAATAAGTGCAACGATGGATTTTTCTTTGAATTTTTGGGTAATGATATTAGGCTAGTTATGAAGGCCGAGGGTTTTTTTTGTTTTTTGGATGGTTGAGCATGATTATTGTTTGAGGTGGAGATTTCCAAATGCAAAGAGTTTCAAAGGTGAGAAGTTTCAAGAAAATATAACAAGCTTTGGCCAGGAAGATAGATAATTGCAGGTTTTAGTCCATTGGGCTATGGAGTCATAATAGGTTTTAATTAAAATAATCAGGTTCAAGAGTGGTCCATGGGGCAAGTCATCTATGTCTAAGGATCTCTTTAAAGTTTGATTTATGGAATGAAATGGTACAATAAGAAGGAGAATTTAAATAGATGGAGAATAAAGAGTAGCCCGGGATCTGGTAAGTACTTTGAAACTAGCCAGCCTTTGACAAACACTTAAGAAAAACTTAAAAGAAATCCAGGATCTGGTAAATACTTTGAAACTAGCCAGCATTTGATACACTTTCAATAGAAAACATTTTAAAACAAAGGGAAACTTGAAGGCAACTATTGGAGTAGAAAATAGCGGTCTGGGCTCACCACAAATCCTCTCCTAGATCTGCTTTACTTGATTAATTTCAAGACAAACAAAAAGATAACGCAGAATGGCCTAGGATCTGGTAAGTACTTTGAAACTAGCCATCTTTTGACACATTCCAAGGGAAACTTTCAGATAGTCTTTGAGATAAAACTAGGACCAGGGCTCACCATATATTCCTTAGTTCATCTTTACTTAACATGAAATGAAAGTAACATCCAAAAACAATATTTAGCTAAGGAAATAAGACGAGGGAACGCCAGCATTCCTATGCTTAAACTGAATTAAATCATTCCTAAATAACATAGATTTGGAAGAAAATATGAAGATAAAGATTTTCAGTTAGAGAAGGGTACTGATATACAGGAGGTCCTAAATCTATGCATGCTATTCTTTATAAGAGAGATATGAACACAGTGGAAACATAAATAAAACAACAATTCACAATAAGAAATAAAATCACCGTTGACATAGACCAGGATCCCACAAATCAGCTTGTATTGATGCTCCAAACCAGTTACATATTTAATTCCAATGCTTTAGTTTAGCAATCATCTACACTCCCCAGACTAACTAGTCTATCACAAGCATAGCTCCAAGAGCCAGTGAACACTATTTACAGATAGAAGTCTCAAGGTCAATTACATTTCAAAGTTCAGCAACCAAATCAACCAACAATTCCTCATCTTCTTCAGAAGTATTTATAGAAGATTGAGGAGGTGGGAGAGGATAAAATATCTCCCAAGATAATCAATACAGTCTTAATGGCTTCTCAGCCTTTGAGGGGTTCGATGAAGAAATTTACATATTTTCTGTCTGTATTAATAGTTGTATGCTTAAGATTAAGCTCGGTGGGAGCTTTTGTTGACTTTTAAGGCTTTGTGTCATGAATGAAATAACTCTGTTGATATTTTTTGCATTAAGTTCCCTTAGCAGAATTAATTATTTGGCTGCGTTGAGGCAAATATCTGATTTTTCTTAATAACTTCGGCCTATGTTTGCATGCTTTGATGCACATGTGGCTTTGTGGTAGCTGAGAGGAATCAATTTTCCTCAGATGTGGTGGTGGAGGCCTTTATGTCTGATAAACACTTATGATTTTCTTTAATTTTTTTTTAATTTGGAGGATTAGGCTTTTTTTAATCAATCTTAGTCGTAATCCACAAGGTGTCTTTAATCTTCTGTTCTTCTGTGTTCTGTCTTCAACACAGATACTCTTTTAGTTTATTTAACTCTGTGTCTTGTTGATGTGCAGGCCACGCAGGGCTCATATGGCATCAATGCCTCATGAAACAATGATGAGACGTGGAGTTCGAGCCCTGCGAATGGTTTCCTTTGATGAATCAAAGGCATGGGAATCATCATTCCCAACCTTCGGTTTTTTCTTCCATTATAATGGAAATACCATTGAGACACCTAGAAAACACAAAATTAATTAGTAAATCCTGTATTTTTTTGGGAAAAACTGCTTCAGAAGGCACGTGGAGATAGCATGGCCATTGGATGGTATCATCCAATGGTCGATATTGATTAGAGGAGGTCAGAGAGAAAGTGGAGGAAGAATTAAATCAGAACCTTCAATCGCGCAGAGATCGACGGTCAGGAGCGAGGGTGAATAGTCAAAGTGAAAGAGTCATGTTATAATGGAAAGGTGGAAAAATGCGAAGGAAAACAAAGGAAATAGGTTAAAACACCCTTCAGTAAAGGAAAAATGTTGCAATAGAATTTTGGGTTTCCGAATAGTCATGGGCTGTTAGATCTATTTGAACCCAAAAATCAATGGTCGAGAAGACATCGAGAATCAGCGATCGGAGGGGGTAAAGTAAATAAATTTAGACGCATCCGATGAAAAAATCCGATGTGATCATATGGGGACCGTCGATCTGCAGATCATATCGATGGCAGAAAATGAATCGGGAGGTGGTTATGGCAGGGGAGAAAAACTTGGAAGGCACTGACGCGATTAAGCGCTGACCGCCAATCTGCAAATCAGATCGACGACGGAGAGTGAATTGAAGGGGTTCAAAGGTGGGGGAATGGTTCGCGATTGGAGAAAATGAGGGCCATCAGATCTGAGGAAGGCGGGGAGGAGATCAAAAACTAAGGATCGGTCAGGGGTAGTTAATCGGAAGGGGGAACAAATGCACCTGGTGAAAATTTACGATGTTATGTTGCGCAAGCCGTTCGATCGGCTCAAGATCAACGGTGGATTTTGTTTTAAATTATGTACCAGCGGAAAACTCTTTAAAACTTTATAAAATCCAAAGTTAAATATGATACGAAGGTTTTGGATTCAGGGACGGGTTTTATACATATGAAAGGCGCCTGGTTGCAGGGCTTGGTCTATATGGAACATTAATAGGCCTGGGGCTTATGTATATATGGGCCAATCGGGATCGGGCCTTCGAGCTTGCACTTTTTAATTTACCCATTCAATACTTCCAATGTGATAAGCACTGAGGGGACTAGCACCTAGTTTTGAGGGCACGGGCACATGTGGGGAAGTGATTAGGGGGCTTAGCCGAAGGGGGCTAAAGCCTGAAACATAAAACATGGATTTTTATGCATTTTCAATGTTTTTCAAAGGATTTTGAGGATTTCGATAAGGCAAAGAAAGATTCTTAAATGTCATCAAAGGGGTTTTGATGAAGGGAAAAGGGGAAAAATATGAGAATGAGGGATTTTATGGGGAATAAAGGGGTAAAAAATGAGGTTATTTTTGGAAGTGGAAGGAGGGGGAAAATGGCCTTTGGAGTAGTATTTCCTCAACGAAATTAGCAGAATTTCAGAGTTTTTAAGATGGAAATAGTAGTGAATATTTGGACAGAGGCATGAGGCCTTCAAGAGTCTTCAAGAGCCAACACTTTTTAGCAATAAAATTTGTTCTTTGAAAGCTCCAAAAAGGTTTTATCCACCTTTTGGTATAACAAATTTTATAGGTGGCTAACAGTGGCTCCACTTGGGGATGGTGTCTTCTTGAAGGCATCAAGAACTTCAGACTTGCATTCTCTGGGAGGCTGATTAGTGCATCATCCATTGGGATGCCCTTCCTTTGTTGGGACGATCTTACTCTGAAAACATATTAGCAGCCATAGAAAGAATGGATATTTAATCAACAAGCTTTCTACCTACCGAATCCTAGAGATCTAACATTTTTTCTTCATTAGAGTGCACTTGTATTGGCAAACTCTTTTACAACATTTTATTCTTTTGAAAGCAGGAAATCTAATCTAATTCTACTCCTTATTTCTCCATGGACTCAGATTAAACAGTTGAGCCCATATGATTCTCTACCTAATCTACTATTTGTTTGGGATTAAACTGTCCCACATATTTTATTCACTAAATTCTACAACAGAAATTTAAAAGAATTCAAGTCACGATTGAATAGTCTAACTTGATGCTAATCTATGGCATAAAAACAAGCTGCACATAGATATTATTTTGCATAAAATTAAATCAAAATGGAAGGCTTAAGATCAGAAATTTCAAAGCACTCCCTTCATCTTTTTACAGCTCTGTTTTAACTTTTGTTTGAGTTGTCTTTCCTTTGTCAACTGGTTCAGATCTTGAACTAATTGGAACCAGATTTACATCTTCTTTGACTTAGAATTTGAAATAGTTTTGAGTCATTCTCTTTGGAAACTTAGGTTCAGATTTTGAGCTTGTTTGAACCTTTAATTTCTATCATAAAATATCTACTGATAAGCCAAGATTAAATGATTTGGCAAATTGAATTCACTATCCTATCAGCAAAAAATTTAAAACTAGTTAGTCAAGATTAGGTTGTTTGACTAACTAGAAGTATGTTCTTTAGGAGTGGCATTTGAGCTTGCACACTTTTAGATTTGTTTCTCTTTTTTGGTATGGGGCTATACATTTCTTGCTTTTACAACCTGCCCTCTTTGCTTTCTTTCTTTTTTTTGTATTTTTTATTTTTTATAACTTTGAATGTAATGACGGGTGAAGTGTTTACAATGAGAAAAAGATAAAAAAGGCTTTCAAAACATAGCATGGATCAAGAGAAGTAATGCTTAAGCATCCTACCATTGACAGGACCCCCAAACAATTCCGATCCATTCAACTCTTACAAGAAATAGGCATTATTACCAGCAGCTGAATGGATAGAGTAAGGGCCAAGCCATAAATTGTCAAATTTTCCATGCTTGCCCTTGTCTTCCCTCCTTGAGTCCCATTTCAGAACTTTGTCCCCAATCTTGAAATTGTTGGCCTTTGTTCTTCTGTCAAAAATATTTTTAATGTTGTGCTGCTTCTGCAATGCTTTGTTATAAACCTCCTCTCTGGTTTGCTGAAGATGAATGGTCTGATTTATTCTTCTGATCATGTCATTATCTTCAGTTTGAAACTCTTGAATCAAATTCATCACTGGTACACCAAGGCTGGTTGGAAAAATTGCATCAGTAACATACACAAGCTGGAAAGGTGACATACCAATAGATTTTTTCAAAGTCAATCTATCAGCCCAAAGTACATGAACTAGCTTTGTGTGCCAAGAGTTTTTATTGTCCTCCAACAGTTTCTTGATTATGTTCACTAAAATCTTGTTTGAGGATTTTTCAAGTCCATTACCTTGAGGGTAATAGGCCATGGAATGCCCCAAGGTTATCTGATATCTGTGATAGAATTCAACCATATTCTTGGATCCAAATGTTGCTGCATTATTAGTGATGATCTTGGTAGGAAATCCAAATTTGGAGAGAATGTTAGTCTCCATGAATTTTATAATAACAAAATCATTGGCCTGCCTACAAGGTATGGCTTCTATCCACTTAGTGAAATAGTCTGTGGCAGTGAGAATCCATCTATGCTGAGCAGAAGATGGTGGATGGATTTCTCCTATGAAGTCAAGTCCCCACTGTTGAAAAGGAGCTTCAACGGTGATTGGATGCAGAGGTAGGGGTAGCAATTTTCTTTTGCTTTCAAAAAGTTGACATTTATGACAAGAAATGATTATCTTGTGTATATCAGGAAAGAGAGTAGGCCAATAGAAACCAACCCTCAAAATTTTGTTGGTTATTGTCTTCCAGTACAAATGACACATACACTCTCCTTCATGGAACTCGTGCTTAACCTTCTCTACATCATACTCATGAAAACATTTAAGCAATACACCACTTGCATTTTTCCAATAAAGACATCTATCTATAATGCAATAGTTTACAACTTTTAACTTTAGGAACCTCGCCTTTGTTTTTTTCAAACCAGGAGGTGTATTTAAATTAAGAAAAACATAAATAATATTTGCATACCAAAGGGAATTCATAAAATGGTCTTCAACAATGGGAGTTAAGATTTCCTCTTGATCATCCAAAGCATTAATCATATTAATATAAAGAACCTCAAAATTGGATTCAGCCATTAATCTAGCTAGACCTTGGCCTTTGATGAGTTTAGTGGGTTTTATCTCTAAATCATATTCAAGAATAACAACAATCCACTTACCTCTTTTACCATCTGGGTCCTGTGTTAAAATGTCTTTCACAACTGAGTTTGGGACAAAGGCAATGATCTGTGAGTGAAGGATGTATACGCTGAAGTCTTTAAAAGCTTTAACCAAAACAAAATTTTTCTTCTCCATGATATTATACTTCAGAGGGGCATCCCTCAATGCCTTGCTAAAGAATGCAATAGACTACTCTTGTCCTTGTGGATTTTTCTGTAAAAGGACAGCAGCTATTGTATGTTCTGATGCAAATGAAAAAATATAAAAATCTTTTGAGAAATCAGGACTTATTAGAACCGGTGTCTTGGTTAATGCTTGTTTCACCAGCTCAAAGGACTTCTTTGCTTCCAAGGTCCATTTTACCCCTTGCTCCTTCTTCAACATGTTTGTGATATTTCTAAGAAGCTCAGCCAAGTTGGGGATGAACCTTCTCAAAAATTTAATCTTTCCAATGAAAGATTGCAATTCCTTGATGTTTCGAGGATGAGAGATTTGCAATATGGCCTCAATCCTCTTTGGATCTATCTTAATACCCTCCTCTGAAATAATGTGCCCAAGAATTTTACCTTCTTGGAGGCCAAATAGTGTCTTCTTAGGGTTTAAAGATATTCCAAACTTTCTGCATTTCTCGAAAATCTTTCTTAAATGTTCTAAGTGCTCTTCATCTGTTTTTGAAAACATAGTGACATCATCAAGGTATATAATGATGAAGTAGCCCAGTTCTTCTGAGAATGCTATGTCCATGTCTCTTTTAAAAGTTGGTCCAACATTCATTAGACCAAAAGGCATTTTCACATACATGAAAGTGCCCCATGGTGTAGTAAAGACTATCTTTAATTGATCAGCAGGGTGAACTAAGATCTGATTGTACCCTGAGTAGCCATCAAGCAAAGAAATTCTTCTAGACCCTACCACCCTTTAAAAAATATGATCCATCTTAGGTAAAGGGTAGTTTTCCTTTAATGAAGCTTTGTTTAAGTCTCTAAAGTCTATACAAAGCCTGATATCTCTAGTTTTATTCTTAACTGACACCAGATTAGACACCCACTCAGAATATCCAATAGGGACAATAATAATAGCTTCATACATTTTCCTGATTTCCTTCTCAACCAAAGGCAACTGAACAGGGTTTATCCTGCACATTTTCTGTTTGAATGGTTTTTGGTTTTTTTTAGGGGAATTTTGTGTTGTATTATTTCAGTGTCATAGGATTTCAGATCTTCGTAACTCTACGCAAAAACATCAAAAAATTCTTTAAACAACTCTATGTATTTGAGTTTAATGTGAGCTGGTAAATTTTTATACAGCTTAATCATTTTCAATTTTTTCTCACTACCTAAATTGCACTCTTCCACTTCAGTCTCTACAGGTTCTAGTTTTGGCTTCCTAGCTACATCGTTAAAAAAAAACAACTCTTCTAAAGGTGCCAGACCGCTTGGAAAACTTTGATCTTTAGAGTGCAGAGTTTCTAACTCTGCATTCAGTTCTATTTTTCTTTTAATTTTGCTAGAAAGAAGATCAATATTGATGAGCTCAGGAGACGGCTCTTCTTCACCAATAAATTTTTCTTCACTGCGGTCTATATCATAATCTGAGTCAGAACTATTTAGCTCGAATTCATTTCTGAATTGCATGAAGTCTTCTATTTGTTTGTCTCCGTCAAACACCTGCCAATACTTCTTATTATCAGGCACAACTGGTCTAAATTTTATCTGAGTTGTGTAGTTTTTGGTTTCATGTGGCATCAAGCATGTTCTAGCTGCAAAGGCTAAATTGTGGGCTGCAATATTTCTTTTTCTTGGGACAAAAATCAGTTTGGACTCCTCGAATGTTTTTAAAAGGTCCATGACATCGTTACGGTAAGCCCTAAGTCTGGGATGATTTGCGTTATACTCCCCATTGACTTGCCTAATGACTAACTTTGAATCCCCATACACTTTGATTCTTCTGGCTCGTAAATTTTTCAACAAACGTAAGCCTAAGAGAAGGGATTCATATTCTGCTATGTTGTTGGAACACTGAAAGTTTAATTTGCAGGAAATGCTTTCTGTGTGGTTGCTTTCAGTGTTGCAGATCCAGACACTTGCACCAATGTTGGTCTTAGTGCATGACCAGTCAAAATACATACTCCATAGAGGACTATTTTCGATTTCATCTGTTTGGTGTTTGTCCTCTTCAACTAAAGTGATTACGGGTTGTTGTTGAATCTCAACACTCAATTGTATTTGTTTCAACTCCTCAGGTTTTTCGTTGTGTTGATGGCTTCTTTCTTGACTCTCAATGTTTAAAAGTAAAGGAAACACGATTTTTAGCTCAAGACCTGTGTTTGGTTTGCGAATGTTTTCAAATGCAGAAAACTATTTTGACTCTACTGTATTGTGTTCTTCTTCCTCCCTATCGGCCATTAATCATGTTAAAGTGATTTTTTCAGTAGGTGTTTCATTGTTAAACATAATAAAAGAATCAAGGCCTGTATTTACAGAATACAGAGGAAATTTTTGTGGTCGATCTTGACTTGTGACTGTGTATTGCATATGAGACTCCCTGTAAAGTCTTCTTGTCTGATTGAAAACAGGGATAGTGGCATAGGTCATGTCCATTTGCATAGTCCCTTGTAACTGAGCCCCCCAAGATCTAGATAATAACATTCCATACTTTTGGGGCACATCAGCCACAACGATATCCATGACTAAGCATTTGGCTGGAATTTGGGCTAAGTTAACGCAGAGGTCTTTGATTAATCCTAAACATTTCACTCTGCTTGAGTCAAAGGAGTAGAGGTCTTTATAGGGTTTGGTGATTTCTAGACCAAGGCTCTCCATCACAGCTTTAGGCATTAAATTATGGGAAGCCCCAGAATCATGCTTAGCATTGTGCAAAATTTTGTCATGAACATTTAGACTCACATAAAAGGGAGGAACATGTCCCTCTTAATACATACCTTCAATTTTAGGACCAAAAATAAGCTCTGGCTGGTCATCATTAAGATTGACAATGTCCTCATTTTCTTCTATATTTAAAGCCTTCAAAATTTGGGTCCTATATACATGTTGGGCAGCTAACTCAGTCAGGGGAACAAAGATTTTGATCTTTGAAATTTCTTGCTCTAGGCTGAAAGGAATTTGGTTCTTTGCAAAACTTGTCTCAGCCTTATTAGCTATCGTTCTATCAGCAACATCAGCTTGTTGATTTTTTCCATTTACATTTGAAAAAATGGTCTTAACAGGAGTACTAGCTGAAGTGTTAGTACTACTAGGGTCTACACTCTGTTTTTCATTGTTTTGAGTGCATTTCTCTCTACCTTTATCAGAATTAATAGCCACTGTTTTGTCATTTTTTTAACAACTTTAGGCTTGGTTACAGTGTTGTTTTGTGAAGATTTGTCAAAGGTCTTGGTGTTGGGAGTTTGTTGACTGGTTTTTCTCCTAAGGTCATATTCTCTTTGAGACTCTATGACGAAAATTTCCATGTCTTGATAATAATCTTCATCATCATCTCGTTTGTCATCATAAGGTGTGTATAGACCTTGTTTTCTATCATAATGAATCTCAAATTCATCATTATATACCCCCAGCATGTCAATATCATCTTCCTCTGTTATTTCATCTATTTCCTCAACCTCATTTACATAGTTTTGATGAAAGGGAGGAGTGATATGTTTATCATCTTCCCTAGGTCTGTTTGGAGGTTGGTTCCTTCTAAAATTCTGATTCTAGTTTGGGTTTCTGTTTTGAGGATCAATTTGTTTTTGACTGGATTATGCTGTCTCAAGGATGCTCATTTTCTTCATCATCTCCTCCATCATTCTCTCCATATTTGAGTTGGATGTAGAAGGTGTGTTTTCCTCCCTAAAGGACACTTTCTTCTCATTTTTCATTCTTGTTGTCTTCTCCATTAAGTTTACTTCCACAGCCAGAGCTCCTTTTTGCATCTCTTCAAGAGTTGCAGGATCTCTCTCTCTCAGCTGATAGGCCATCTCGGGGTCAAACCCTTCAGGAAAATTGTTTAAAGCTGAGCCTTGTGGAGGTTTTAAATCTAGGGAAAGTGCATTATATACACTGTTAAATCTGGTACAATAAGCTTGTACACTTTCCCCCGTGTTTCTATGGAGGTTCTTGTAATTAGAAAGGAATTGGAGAGGATTATTCTTTACTTCCCATTTGTTTAAGAATGTCTGATGGAAGGCTTGGAGATCATTGATACTATGGGGGGTTAATATTTTAAACCATTTTCTTACTTCTCGCCCTAGACTCTAAGAAAATAATCTAAGCTTGACATAATCATCATCAATTTCATTTCTGTCAAAGTAGTCATTAATTACAATGGTATTTTGGACTGATAGTCCTATGGAAGATTGACTAATGGTACAAGAAGGACTAAGGGAGCATACCATGTTGCCATGATATGTGGTGGAGGTGGATTTACAAGAGGTGGGTTAACAAGAGGGAAAGTGGGCTGGAATGGAGTGGTTTGAACAGTGGATGTAGGGTGAGCAAAAGTGGATGGACCAGGAGTAGATTGCTGAGCTGATCTTGGATGAGAGACACCTAAGTTGTGAAGGAAATGAAAATGAGGAGGTGTTGTTTCTCTGCTACCAGGATGTTCACTTGTTTCAGGAGATGAAAGTGAAGACTCAGAATCTAACTGATCTAAATCATCAAGAGAACTAGTTGTAAAGGGATTTACTAAGTCAAATTGTGATTGTTGTAGAGCTGAAAGATTTTCAGGAAGTGAATTAGCTCTCAAGGGTGATCTGAAAATAGTTGAAAATTTAATCTTAGGAGACTTCCTAAGGATACTTTCTGGATTATCAACTATCTCAGGTGGATCAGGGTCAAGATAGGCTCTAGTGTGAATCTTTCTATGAGCCAGTATGGTGCGTTTTTTAGACCCAACTAAACAAGAAAAGTTCAACTAGGTATGACAGTATTTAAACGATCAACTAATCTGTTTACACAAATTTAATTCTGTAGTCCTCTAACTAAGTTCGAATGATATTAGAATGATTAGGGTTATTCCTAGTGGAGTCTTAAGGTCTATTCAGGATTGTGGACTTGCCAAGTGGAATTTTTTAGCTCCTAAGGAGGTAAAAGGTTTTATGGTCCACCACCATGTTTATTAAATACCAATCTAATATATTTTGGTGTTTTCTGAGTTATTTTTCAATTGTGCGGTTTCTAAGAATGTCCTTACTCTGTTTCAAAACTTAGCTATGGTTATGAGACAAAGATAGTCCACTCTTATGGCTAAGCTAGCTGATTTTTCAAGGTTAGATAAAGCCTTACGAGAATCCTAGGGTTGTCCTATTTTGTCATTGATTCAAACAAGTTTCATCATGATTACCATTTCTTGGTAGTGCTTGAAAAGGCTTCTTTTTACTCACTACACAATTTTCTTAAATCAAGGGTTTTCTAACGTCTTTTAAAGGTATCTAGACCAAAAAAATTCAATGTCCCCAGTAGAGTCGCCAAAAATGTTAGCTCCCTGTAATCAGCAAGGTTGGAAAAAGTCCGACTACGGGGAGAAGCATCATTTCAACCACTTTGGGATTCTAGGATCTAGCCCAACTGAATCCAGAGAGGGATCTCTCCAATAAGTGCAAAGATAGATTTGTCTTTGAAGTTTTGGGTAATGATATTAGGCTAGTTATGAAGGCCGAGGGTTTGTTTTGTTTTTTGGATGGTTGAGCATGATTACTATTTGAGGTGGAGAGTTCCAAATGCAAAGAGTTTCAAAGGTGAGAAGTTGCAAGCAAATAGAACAAGCTTTGGCCAGGAAGATAGATAATTGCAGGTTTTAGTCCATTCATCTATGGAGTCATAATAGGGTTTAATTGAAATAATCAGGTTCAAGAGTGGTTCATGGGGAAAGTCATATATGTCTAAGGATCTCTTTAAAGTTTGATTTATGGAATGAAATGGTACAATAAGAAGGAGAATTTAAATATATGGAGAACAAAGAGCAGCCCAGGATCTGGTAAGTACTTTGAAACTAGCCAGCCTTTGACAAACACTTAAGAAAAACATAAAAGCAATCCAATATCCCGTAAGTACTTTGAAACTAGCCAGCCTTTGAAACACTTTCAATAGAAAAAAATTTAAAACAAAGGGAAACTTGAAGGCAACTGTTGGAGTAGAAACTTGCGGGCTGGGCTCACCACAAATCCTCTCCTAGCTCTAATTTACTTGGTTACTTTCAAGACAAACAAAAAGATAACGCAGAATGGCCTAAGATTTGGTAAGTACTTTGAAACTTGCCAGCTTTTGACACATTCCAAGGGAAACTTTCAAACAGTCTTTGGGATAAAACTAGGACCAGGGTTCACCGTATCTTCCTTAGTTCATATTTTCTTAACATGAAATGAAAGTAATATCCAAAAACAATATTCAGCTAAGGAAATAAGACAAGGGAACACCAACATTCCTATGCTTATACTGAAGTAAATCGTTCCTAAATAACACATATTTGGAAGAAAACATGAAGATAAATATTTTCATTCAGAGAAGGGTACTGATATACAATAGGTCCTAAATCTATGCATGATGTTCTTTATAAGAGAGATATGAACACAGTGGAAATATAAATAAAACAAAAATTCACAATAAGAAACAACATCACCATTGACATAGACCAGGATCCCATAAATCAACTTGTATTGATGCTCCAAACCAGTTACAGCTTTAAGTCAAATGCTTTAGTTTAGCAATCATCTACACTCCTGAGACTAACTATTCTATGACAAGCAGAGCTCCAAGAGCCAGTGAACACTATTTACAGATAGAAGTCTCAAGCTCAATTACATTTCAAAGTTCAACAACCAAGTCAACCAACAATTCCTCATCTTATTCAGAAGTATTTATAGAAGATTGAGGAGGTGGGAGAGGATAAAAGATCTCCCAAGATAATCAATACAGTCTTAATGGCTTCTCAGCCTTTGAGGGGCTCGATGGAGAAATTTTACAGATGTTCTGTCTATATTAATAATTTTACACTTAAGATTAAGCTCGGTGGGAGCTTTTGTTGACTTTTAAGGCTCTGTGTTATGAATGAAATAACTCTGTTGATATTTTTTGCATTAAGTTCCCTTAGTAGAATTAATTCTTCAGCTGCGTTGAGGAAAATATATTATTTTGCTCAATAACTTCGGCCTCTTTTTACATGCTTTGAGGCACACGTGGCTTTGTGGTAGCTGAGAGGAATCAATTTTCCTCAGATGTGGTGGTGGAGGCCTTTTTTTCTGATAAACACTTATGATTTTCTTTAATTGTGTTTTAATTTGGAGGATTAGGCTTTTGATAATCAATCTTAGCTGTAATCCCCAAATTGTCTTCAATATTCTTTTCTGCTATGTTCTGCCTTCAACACTGATACTCTTTTAGTTTATTTAACTCTGTGTGTTGTTGATGTGTAGGCCGCGCAGGGCTCATATGGCATCAATGCCTCATGAAACATTGACGAGACATGGAGTTCAAGCTCTGTGAATGGTTTCCTTTGATGAATCGAAGGCACGGGAATCGTCATTCCCAACCTTCATCTTTTTCTTCCATTATAATGGAAAGACCATTGAGACACCTGCAAAACACAAAAATAATTAATAAATCCTGCATTTTTTGGGAAAAACTACTACAGAAGGCACATGGAGAGAGCATGGCCATTCGATGGCATCATCCAACGGTCGAGATTGATTAGAGGAGGTCATAGAGAAAGCGGAGGAAGAATTAAATCAGAACCATCGATCACGCAGAGATCGACGATCGGGAGCGAGGGCAAATAGTCAAAGCGAAAGAGTCATGTTATAATGGAAAGGCGGAAAAATGCGAAGGAAAACAAAGGAAATAGGTTAAAACACCCTTTGGTGAAGGAAAAGTGTTGTAATAGAATTTGGGGTTTCTGAACAGTCATGGGCCGTTAGATCAATTTTAACCCCCAAAATCAATGGTCGAGAAGACATCGGGAATCAACGATCGGAGGAGGTAAAGTAAATAAATTTAGACGCATCCGATGAAAAACTCCGATGCGATCATATGGAGACCATCGATCTGCAGATCAGATCGATGGTGGAAAATGAATCGGGAGGTGGTTATGGCGTGGGAGAAAAAATTGGAAGGCACTGACGTGATTAAGCGCTGAACATCGATCTGCAGATCAGATCGACGACAGAGAGTGAATTGGAGGGGTTCAAAGGTGGGGGAACGGTTCTCGATCAGAGAAAATGAGGGCCGTCGGATCTGAGGAAGGAGGGGAGGAGATCAATGGCTTAGGATCGGTCGGGGGAAGTTAATTAGAAGGGGGAATAGATGCACTTGGTGAAAATTTGCGATGCGATGTTGTGCGAGCCATTCGATCGGCTCAAGATAAACGGTGGATTTTGTTTTAAATTATGCACCAGCGGAAAACCGTTTAAAAATTTATGAAATCCAAAGTTAAATATGATACAAAGGTTTTGGCTTTGGGGACGGGTTTTATACATATGAAACGCGCCTAATTGCGGGGCCTGGTCTATATGGAACATTAATAGGCCCGGGGCTTATGTATATATGGGCCAATCGGGATCGGGCATTCAGGCTTGGGATTTTTAATTTACCCATTCAATTCTTCCGATGCAATAAGAGCTGAGGGGACTAGTGCTTGGTTCTTAGGGCACGGGCACATGTGGGGAAGTGGGTAGGGGGCTTAGCCGAAGGGGGCTAAAGCCTGAAACATAAACATGGATTTTTATGGATTTTCAATGTTTTTCAAAGGATTTTGAGGATTTCAATAAGGCAAAGAAAGAGTCTTAAACCTCACCAAAGGGGTTTTGATGAAGGGAAAAGGGGAAATATATGAGAATGAGGGATTTTATGGGGAATAAAGGGGTAAAAAATGAGGTTAGTTTTGGAAGTGGAAGGAGGGGGAAAATGGCCTTTGGAGCAGTATTTCCTCAATGAAATTAGCAGAATTTCAGATTTTTTAAGATGGAAACAACAGTGAAGATTTGGACAGAGGCATGAGGCCTTCAAGAGTCTTCAAGAGCCAACACTTTTTAGCAATACAATTTTTTCTTTGAAGGCTCTAAAAAGGTTTTAGCTAGCTTTTGGTATAGCAGATTTTATAGGTGGCTAACAAAGGTTAAGGGTAATGTTATAGGTAGGTTAAGTTTAAGGTTAAGGTTAGGTTAAGGTTAAGGTCAAGGTTAGGGTTAGGTTAAGGGTAAATTCAAGGTTAACATTAAGGTTAGGGTTACAAGTCTTAACCTTAACCTTCACTATAACCTAACCTTAACCTTAACCTTATCCTGAACCTTTAAGGTTAAGGTTTGGTCAAGGTTAGGGTTAGGTTATCTTTAAGGTCAAGGTTAAGGTTAGGTTAAGGGTAAAGTCAAGGTTAAGGTTAGGTTAAGGTTAAGATTAGGTTAAGGGTAAAGTTAAGGCTAAGGTTAAGGGTTTGGTCAAGGTTAGGGTTAGGTGTTATGGGTTTAGTTAGGTTAAGCTTACGGTTAAGGGTGTGGTCAAGGTTAGGGTTAGGTTATAGTTAAGTTCAAGGTTAAGTTTAGGTTATAGTGAAGGTTAAGGTTAAATTTATTTTTAGGGTTAGGTTATAGTTAAGGTTAAGGTTAGGTTAACGGTAAAGTTAAGGTTAAGGTTAGGTTAAGGTTAAGGTTAGGTAAGGGTAAGGTTAAGGTTACGGGTTTAGTCAGGTTAAGGTTAAGGTTAAGGTTAAGGGGGTAAGGTTAAGGTTAAGGTTAAGGGGGTAAGGTTAAGGTTAAGGTTAAGGTTAAGGGTAAAGTTAAGGTTAAGGTGAAGGTTAGGTCATAGTTAAGGTTAAGGTTATAGTTAAGGTAAAGGTTACAGTTAGGCTATAGTTAAAGATGAGGTTAAGGTAAAGGTTAAGGTTATGGTTAAGGTTACGGGTTTTAACCTTAACCTTCACTATAACATTAACCCTAATGTTAACCCTAACCTTAACATTAGCTATAACCTAACCCTAACCTTGACCAAACCCTTAACCTTAACCTTGACCTGAATAAACCTGTAACCTTGACCTAAACCTTACCCTTAACCTTAACCTTAAACTTACCCCCTTAACCTTAACGTGACTAAACTCGTAACATTAACCTTACCCTTACCTAACCTTAACCTTAATCTTAACCTAACCTTAAGGTAAGGTTAAGGTTAAGGTTAAGGTTAAGTTAAGGGTAAAGTCAAAGTTAAGGTGAGGTTAAGGTTAAGGTTACGGGTTTAGTCAGGTTAAGGTTAAGTGTTTGGTTAAGGTTAAGGTTGAGGTTAAGGTCAAGGTTAGGGTTAGGTTGAGGTTAAGTGTTGGCTAACCAGCTCCAAAAATAAAATAAAATAGATATCAACGCCTTAGAAATAAGCCACTTTGAGAGGGAAACCTCCAATACATTACATAAATGAACAATTCTTGTATGATACAATTTACAAAACCTCCTTTCTATATATAGGAGCCCATGGGGCCATAATTTAATCCTAGTGGGGCCACAATGTAATCCTAGCCGACCTAACAATAATAATTTAAGGGCACAATAATAACAATATGGGGGTTACAATGGTACAATAATAACAATAAGGGGGTTACACTAATAATAATAAGGGACTATACTAGTAATACAGGGACCTAACATGCCCCTCTCCTTCAAAAAAGTGTTGTCCTTAATGGTTGAGTAGCTTTGGGTGCTTCTGTATAAAATTCTCATCCTCCCATGTAGAATCTTCAGTGGGTAAGTTCTTCCACTTGATGAGATACTCTAAAATTGATCGGTTTCGTAACTGTCAAGTTCTTGTTTCCGTGATCGCTTCAAGTTCCAATATGATTTTTCCTTCCTCATCAAGTTCTAGCAATATTGTTTGAACTAGAATATTTTCACCTATAACCTTCTTTAAGAATGAAACATGTAAAACTGGATGCACACATGAAGAAGCAAGGAGCTCCAATTTGTATGCCATAGTACCGATATTTTGCAACACCTTGTAAGGACCATAGTACTTTGGAGATAATTTTTTATCCTTCTTAGCTTGCTTGAGGGACATTTTTTTGTTTGGTTGTAGCCGTAAAAATAGCCAATCTCCTACATTAAAAATTCTCTCACTGCGATGTTGATCTGCCTGTTTTTTCATTCGATTTTGTGCCAAATTCAGGTTATCCTTTAAAAGTTGGAGAACTTCTTGTTGATGCTCGATGTGATCTTCCACTACTTGAACCTTCGAATTTTCCCTTAAAGATGATGTGATGGATGGTGGATGATATCCATAAAGTGCCATAAATGGGGTCATTTTTGCTGCAGTATGGAAGGAAGTGTTATACCACCACTCAGCAAGAGGTAACCACTTGACCCATTGTGTTTGTTTATCAGATACAAAACAACGAAGATATCCTTCCAAACATTTATTTACTATCTCAGTTTGACCATCATATTAAGGATGATAAGATGAGCTATGAGCTAATTGAGTACCCAAACAAGAAAATAACTCCGTCCAAAAATTTCCAGTAAAAATGGGATCTTTGTCGCTCACAATAACCCTTGGGCTTCCATGTAGCTTTTGAATTCTGTTCATAAATGTAGTAGCAACTGTACTTGCTTTAAATGGATGAGATAATGCACAAAAGTGTGCATACTTGGTAAGTCTATCAACTACCACCATGATGACACTCTTTCCTTCGGACTTAGGTAAACCTGTGATAAAATCCATTGAAATCTCCTCCCAACTTTGACTTGGAATGGATAAAGGTTGTAGAAGTCTCGGGGTCTTAATTGTCTCAACTTTATTCTGCTGGCAAACCAAACATTATGCCACAAACTTTTGAATATCAGATTTAAGGCCATCCCAAAAAAATTCTTTCTTCACCCTGTGGTAAGTTTTTAAAAATCCTGAGTGTCCTCCTAAAGGAAAAGTGTGCAATTCCAAAAGAATATTTTGTTTTGGTTGGGAATTCTTACAAAGATATAAGCGATATTTGTACCATAAAGAATCATTTTTCCAAATAAATGTATCAGATGTACTAGGATCTTGGTGCAAATTTTGAATGAGTTTCCATACATCTTTTTCCTTCTTCCATTCATCTCTTGCTTCGGTTATCCAATCTGGTTGGATAATATAAATGGCACAAATAAATGCTTCCACCTCTTCATTATTTCTTGAGAGTCCATCTACAACAACATTAAGCTTTCATTTTTTGTAGATTATTTCAAACTCATAACCCAACATCTTTGTGACCCATTTTTGTTGCTCTTCTGAAGATACTCTTTGTTCCAAAAAGTGTTTAAGACTATCATGATTAGTTTTTACCTTGAAGTGTCTTCCCATTAGGTAAGTTTGCCATTTCTTTAGTGCATGCAGTATTGCTAACATTTCCTTCTCATAAATAGGTTTCTGTAAATACTTTCCTTTTATTGGATGACTTTCAAAAGCAATGGGTCTTCCTTCCTGCATTAAAAAAACACCAATTCCATTTCCTGAGGCATCACATTCCACAATAAAGGTTTTTGTGAAGTTTGGTGTAGGTAATACCGGTGCTAGGCACATTGCCTCTTTAAGATGTTCAAAGGCCTTAGTTTCTTTAGGAGTCCATGGAAATTCATCTTTCTTCAATAATGTTGTTAGAGGTGCTGTTATTCTCCCATAATTCTTAACAAACTTCCGATAATACCCTGTTAACCTGAGAAATCCCCGCAACTGCTTTATGGTTGTGGGGACATTCCGTTCCTTAATGGCTTTAATTTTTTTAGGGTCTACCTTAACACCCTCGTGAGATATAATATGACCCAGATATTCCACCTCTTGTACTCCAAAGAAACATTTGGATGTTTTTGCATATAATTGTTTCTCATGCAATAGTTTGAGCACCCTGTCAACATGTTGAACATGATCCTTCCAAGACCTGCTGTAGATTAGTATATCATCAAAAAATACTAGCAAAATTTTTCTAAGGAAGGGTTTGAAAATGGAATTCATCAACCCTTGAAATGTAGAAGGTGCATTGGTAAGGCCAAAAGGCATGACCAAAAATTCATAATGACCCTCATGAGTTCGAAATGCTGTTTTTGGAATATCTTCAGTCTTCATTCTAATTTGATGATATCCTGAACGAAGATCCAACTTGGTAAATAAATTGCTCCATGTAATTCATCCAATAATTCATCAATCACAGGAATGGGAAATTTATCTTTAATGGTGAGCTTATTGAGCTCCCTATAATCCAGAAACATGCGCCATGATCCATCCTTCTTGTGTACCAATACTACAGGAGCAGAGAAAGAACTTTGACTAGGTTGAATTATACCCGCCTCTAACATTTCTGCAATCATACGTTCAATTTGGCTCTTTTGGACATAAGGATATCTATAAGGCCTGATGTTTGGAGGAACACTTCCTGGAATCAAATGAATAGCATGATCATGATCACGAATAGGTGGGAGTCCTTTGGAAGTTTCAAACACCTTGGAATGATTGTCCAAGACTTGTTGGAGATCTGCAGAAATAGATGATTTTGATGTCGGAACTTCTAGTGAGCATAATTGTGAAATTACGCCTCATTGTTCTTTCTTTAGAAGCTTTGTCATGACATTAGAGCTTATTATCCTTCCTGGCTTCCCTTCAATACCCCGTAATTCGACTTCCTTTCCTTCTGAAAAAAATTTCAAGAAAATTTCTTGAAAATTAAAAGCTACCGCCCCCAAAGATTGTAACCATTGTACTCCTAGTACAACATCAACACCTCCCATAGGAATGGAAAGCATTGGACTAGTCAATACATATTCCCCCATGGTTAGATTTATATTATGGAATTTTCCAGAGCAATTTATAGTTCCTCCATTTGCAACCATCACTTGACATTCTGGTGCTGGGTATAGGAAACAATTTAATTCCTTGGCTACCTTACAATGAATAAAATTGTGGGTGCTACCTGAATCAATCAACACTATTACCTTTCTCTTCTTGATTTGTCCTTTTATCTTGAGAGTTTGAGGAGTGGTAATTCCTGCCAGTGCATTACACGATATGGTTGGATTCATTTCTTCCTCTTCTGGTGCTGGTTCCTGGTGTATATCCTCTTCTTGTTCATTTTCTTCTTCCTCTTCACAATCTATGTAAAATAATTTCTTCTCAGCACACTTATGACCTTTAGTGTATTTTCTATCACAACTGTAGCAAAGCCCTTTTACTCTTTTTTCTTCCAATTTTTGTGGTGTCAACCTTGTAGGTTGTGGAAATATAGGCGTAGAAAAACTTCCTTCTTTATAGAATTGAGTGGTAGGGTTCCTTGTCGCCATATTTTTACATTCAATTTTTCTTGCCAACCTGAATGCCTTCTCCAATGAATCAGGTTCCCAAATGAAAACTTCATGTTGGATGTTATCCTTTAAAGTGCCTATGAAGAGATCAACCCCGTGTTCCTCTGGAATATCAGTTACCCTTATATTCAATTTTTGGAAGTCCTCAATGTGCTCCCCCACTAAACCATTTTGTTTGAGATTTATCAATTGGCTAAAGAAGGTGCTGCTCTTTGTATCCTCATAATGTGCTATCATTTCCTCCGTAAAAATTGACCAAGTGACAATTTTTTTATGGGAGCAAAGCAATCGATACCATACAAATGTATTTTGTTATAAATGTAAACTTGTAATGCATACCTTTTGTGTGTTTTGCACATTATGGAGATCAAAATATTGCTCCATTTGTAGTATCCATGTGATAGGATCCTTTCCATCAAACTTCCTCATATCCATTTTTGGAATATGGTGGTTCTTCCCGCCAACATTAGAGTTTATGAAATCACAATTAACATTTATTTTGTTCTCATCATGAGTTTCCTCTACTATATTTTCACTATTAGGAAACATTTATTGTATCAACTTTTTTAAACCTTCCATGTCTACTTTTAAATCATTCTTCATGTTTTCCATTTTATCTTCCATGTCATCCATCTTAGATTCCATGCCAACTTCCATGCCATCTATCTTAGATTCCACGCCTTTCTTCAAACCATCCATATTATTCTTCAAACAATCCATATTATTCTTCACACCATCCATCTTTGATTCCATGCCTTTCTTCAAAACTTCCATTTCATTTTTTGCTGCTCTTTGCGAGAGCGAAATTTGGTTCACTTGCTCTTGTAATTTTGATAGATCATGTTGCAATTCTTCATCTTCATGAGTCATAGTAGAGCCTTCTAAAGGCTTAACAGGTGTTGAATTATTTTTATAGGGCATTTTTTAGAACCCAATACTAATATCTATTCTACAATATGCCCTTGGAATCAATTCAAATTGATTCTTCAAACAAGACTTATGCAATTCGGAAAAAAAAAAACACACCTTTTTCTTGCTTTTGAGGAGATCGATATTTAAATTGGATTATCTCTATGATTGCGGCTCTTCAATATCTAAAATTCAGCACTAAAGTATCCATGTAAATTTTCTTTTGAATGCCACAGGTCTGACTTGATTTGGATTCTCCAAGACAAAGTTATGTCCAATCTCCCACAATGACCTAATTATGGACTGGTTCAGTAGAGTGAACTTGTACGACTTGCCACGTGTCACTGTTTAGTCCTTCAGCTTTGAAATTGATAGCCAAGAAACTAAAATCCGTGTACTTGTGACCACTTTTTATGGAACTCCAATCCGATGTTCAGAGAAAGAGTTATGAAACTTTTCCCACGATCACCTCTTTGAGATGAAATTCGGGAACTTGAAAAAGCACTACCTTCCACATATCATATCTCCAAAAATATTGCAAACCAAGCTCTAAAATTTTTTGACGAGTTTCCTCAGGATTTCAGCTTTGCACCCTAAAATTTTTAGAATCTAAACCTTCATAGAAAAAGGTTATAGCAAAAATTCCACAATGGCCTATTTAGAGCAATGAAACCTTAGAATCGAAAGCTCTGATACCAGATGTTGTGTAACCAGCTCCAAAAATAGAAGAAAAGAGATATCAACGCCTTAGAAATAAGCCACTTTGAGGGGGAAAGCTCCAATACATTACATAAATGAAAAATTCTTGGATGATACAATTTACAAAAACTCCTTTCTATATATAGGAGTCCATGGGGCCATAATTTAATCCTAGTGGAGCCACAATGTAATCCTAGCCGACCTAACAATAATAATTTAAGGGCACAATAATAACAATATGGGGGTTACAATGGTACAATAATAACAATAATGGGGTTACACTAACAATAATAAGGGACTATACTAGTAATATAGGGACCTAAAATTAAGGTTAAGGTTTGGTTAAGGGTAAAGTTAAGGTTAAGGTTAGGTTAAAATTAAGCTAAAGGTTAAGGGTAATGTTAGGGTAAGGTTAGGGTAAGGTTAGGGTTAAGGTTAAGGTTAAAGTTAGGTTAAGGTAAGGATAAGGTTAAGGTTAGGTTAGGTTAGGTTAAAGTAAGGTTAAGGTTAAGATTAAGGTTATGGGAAGGTTAAGGGCTTAATTGTACCCTTAACCTTAACCTAACATTAACCCTAACCTTAACCTTGACCTTAACTATAACCTAACCCTAACCTTAACCTAACCTTAACCTTACCCTAGCATTAACCATAACCTTAACTTGACTAAATCCGTATCCTTAACCTTACCTTAATCTAAGTTTAACACTCACCTTAACCTTAACCTAACTATAACCTTACCCTTAACATTAACATTAACCTTAACCTTAACCTAACTATAACCTTACCCTTAACCTTAACCTTGACCTTAACTATAACCTAACCCTAACCTTGACCATACCCTTAATATTAACTTTAGCCTTAACCTTTACTTAATATTAACCTTGACATTAACCTTAACCTTAACCGTAACCTTAACCTAACCGAACCTTACCCTTAACCTTAAACTTAACCTTGACCTTAACTATAACCTAACCCTAACCTTGACCAAACCCTTAACCTTAACCTTACTCGAATATTAACCTTCCCATAACCATAAACTTAAACTTAACCTTAACCTTAATTTGACTAAACTCGTAACCTTAACCTTAAGGTTAAGTTTAAAGTTAAGGTTAGGGTTAAGGTTAGGGGAAGGTTAGGGGAAGGTTAAGGGTATAGTTAAGGTTAAGGTTAGGTTACGGTTAAGGGTAAGGTTAACCTTAACCTAACCTTAACTGGCCAGCTATTTTCCCTGTTATCTTTTCCTCTATTTATTTAACCTAGGCATCTCTCTTGTTTGCAGATTTGACCTGAAGATGGGTCTTGATTTAGACCTGAACTGTAGACTAAAAAGTGAGGACTGTTGAGATTCTGAGTTTTGTATCTAAAAATCTACACCACAGAAATCTAAAATCTATCATTAAGGGTAAGGTTAGGGTTAGGGTTAGGGTAAGGTTATAGTTAAGTTTAAGATAAGGTTAAGGTTAAGCGTAAGGTTAAGGTTAAGGTTATGGTTAAGGTTAAGGATAAGGTTAAGGTTAAGCGTAAGGTTAAGGTTAAGGTTATGGTTAAGGTTAAGGATAAGGTTAGGTTAAGTTAAGGTTAAGGTTAAGGTTAAGGTTAAGGTTATGGTTAAGGTTAAGGATAAGGTTAGGTTAAGTTAAGGTTAAGGTTAAGGTTTTGTCAAGGTTATGGTTAGGTTATAGTTAAATTTAAGTTTAAGTTCAAGGTTAAGGGTAAGGTTAAGGTTAGGTTAAGTTTAAGATTAGGTTAAGGGTAAAGTTAAGGTTATGGTTAGGGTAAGATTAGGGTTAAGGTTAAGGTTAGTTTAAGGGTAAATTCAAGGTCAAGGTTAAGGTTATGGTTATGGGAAGGTTAAGGGTTAGGTTATAGTTAAGGTTAAGGGTTTGGTCAAGGTTAGGGTTAGCTTAGGGTTAAGGTTAAGGTTAGGTTAAGGGTAAAGTCAAGGTTAAGGTTATGGTTATGGAAAGGTTAAGGTTAAAGTTAAGGTAAAGATAAGGTTAAGGTTAAGGTCAAGGTCAAGGGTTAGATAAGGTTAAGGTTAAGGTTAGCTTAATGTGAAAGTTAAGGTTAAGGTTAAGGTTAGCTTAATGTCAAAGTTAAGGTTAGGTTAAGGTTAGGGTTAGGTTAAGGTTAAGGGTGAAGATTAAGGGTAAGGTTAAGGTTAAGGTTATGGTTAAGGTTAAGTTTACGGTTAGGTCAATGTTAAATTAGGTTAAGGTAAGGTTAAGGTTAGGTTAGGCTATAGTTAAAGTTAAGGTTAAGGTTAGGTTAAGGGTAAAGTTAAGGTTAAGGTTAAGGTTAAGGTTAGGTTAAGTTTAAGGTCAAGGTTACGGTTATGTTAAGGTAAGGTTAAGATAATGTTAAGGGTTATGAGTTTATTCAGGTTAAGATTAAGGTTAAGGTTACGAGTTTAGTGAGGTTAAGGTTAAGGTTAAGGTTAAGGTTAAGGTCAATGTTAAGATTAAGCTAGGTTAAGGTTAAGGGTTTAGTCAAAGTTAGGGTTAGGTTATAGTTAAGGTCAAAGTTAAGGTTAGGTTAAGGTTAAGGTTAAGGCTATGGTTAAGGTTAAGGTTAAGGTTAAGGTCAAGGTTAGGTTAAGGTTAAGGTTAAGGTTATGGTTAGGTTAAGGTTAAGGTTAGGTTAATGTCAAGGTTAAGGTAAGGTTAAGGTTAGGTTAAGGTTAACCTTGACCTTGACCTTAAACTTAACCTTAACCTTACCCTTAACCGTAACCTAACCTTAATGTTAACCTTAACCTTCCCATAACCATAACCTTAACCTTAACCTTAACCTTAACCTAAACCAGAGAAAATTTTAGGGGCGAATTTTAGCCCAAAGGCGAATTTTAAAGGGTTTTAAATTTTAGAGGGGCGAATTTTTAATATAAACCCATTTGGTATAGTTTTATAAAATTAGCCATATAATTATTTTAAAAAAAATTAATTATTAAATGTTAGTCCAAAAAAATAAGCACGCACAAACCTTCCACCCTGCATTCACCTCCGATTTTTTGGTTTGGAGCGGATTTCACTCCATTTTTTACTAGTTGGGGCTTGGAAGTTGGAGGAATTCGCCCTTACTGGTTGGAGATTGGGGCTTGGAAGTTGGAGGTGATTTCCTGAGCATCTAGTCCATTGGCCTCTCCACCTCAAATTTTTGTATAAATTTTCCAGTTTCAAAGTGTGCTTGCAACATTTCAAACGAATTCCATCGATCCCTCTGACCGGCATCATCATGGAACAAAGGAGACAGTTGAGCTCATCTGCCATGCCTGCAAAAATGGTTCAACCTCTGCCTCTTACAGTTAAATTCTTTTACAAATCAATTTCATTATCCATTGCATTTTTTTCCGTTCTGTTGTTGCTATTCTTCACATTCAATCTTCCGGCAACATCAGAAAACGACAGCGCGGTCTACCTAAACCCGAAAATACTAAACCGACATTTCTTCAAGCACCGAAACCATAGAACTATCTATGATCCACCTGGCTTTGAAGATTCTGGTGAATTTATGGTCATAATGCTGCCTTTCGATCTGCCATTTACCGTTTTCGTCCCCTCGGAGCAATATTTCCAGCGAATTTTGGAACCAAAAATGGTAAACGGGGTCAAGGCAATAGAATAAAATTTTACTAAAGAAGTATTTATGAATTTGACGTCTGATAAGATGATAGCCATTGTATCAATAATATTAGGTTTTAGTGCAGTTTCTTTACATTTTCCCTCGAAGTCGGTGTCGTTAAACGACGAGCTAGTTGTGGAGTCTTTGTCTGGATTCAAGTTGCAGCTAGGTCGGGATTCTACCAGAGTTATGTTTGTTAATAACATAAGCTGCGAAGCCATTGATGCGAGGCAAGGACAAATAATTGTAACTATTGTAGTAGGACGAGTTATGAGCCTTGGCCTTGTATTTCTTCTAGGAGCTGCAGTCGATCATTGTAACTATTGCAGTAACTCTTGGGATACTTTTGTGTATAGCCCACCCGGAACCTTGAGTATCACATCAAAGTTCTGGTCAAAATTTCTGAGGGGTGTATAATTTTCTTCATCTTGTCCTGTGTGTTGAGTCATTCTGGTTCTAACTATATCTTATCAGTTTCTATTTGGGGTGTTTGGGAGTTTTTTACTTACTTTGGATGACCTTAATTTGGATGTATGAGGTTCAAATTCTTGCAGTAGCCTATGGAAAATGAAATGAAGTTGAAATGTTATATTTTTTAAAAGGGCTTGATCATATCTGATACAAACTGTAAAATATCTTTTGAATTTTTCTTTTCAGCCTCAATTGGCAGCACCAGCTTTGCAAAAACCCTCGACCTAATCCTGATGTCAAGATCCTGTTTGTTGACCATGCGTGTGTGCCTTCGAATGAAGCCCGAACTCCTCCTGCAAATAGTTCTCTTGTTGGTGCACTTTTAAAAGGGGGTGCATTTCCTGTTGTTGGTGCACATATTGTAAGTCATGACTTCATTAGTTCAGAAATTAATTCGTATAAATTGCAACTAATTTTTTTAGTTGATAAATTTCTTTATCTTGGAATTAATCATCAATTTAACATGCATTCAGCTATGTTGCAGAGTTACTATCAATCTAACATGCTCTATAAAATTTTGACTGCAGCCACTCATCCAAGTGCCCTTGCAGGATGGATGGTGAATTCTTTTCCTCTAGCCCCACATACTGTAGTGGCTGCTGCACCATCTTCTCTGGTTTCACAACCACATCCAAGTGAACTGAGATGACCATATTTCGTGTAGTATATTAAGTTCCATATTTTGTTTTGTAAATATGTGATAAAACACCTGACTGTAGGTATTGCCCAGGAAGAGAGATGAGAAAAGATAGCATATTTCTCAAAGATGATGAGCATGCCAATATTGAAATAGGATATAAAATTTTAATTGGTTTTTTGTTAAATGACTTCATCTGCTTTGCTAAAACAACCAAGGACTCCACCCACCAATAGTAATCCCGGATTGGATTATAAATCTACAGATTCTGAACATCTTTTGAAATGGATTCATCCTAGTCAAACTGATGAGGTATGGATACATGAGGCAACAATTTACTCTTTGAGATATCATCATTTCTCAAATTTGTCTATGGGTAACGGATGGGTTAAGCAAGTATTGAAATGATGTATAAATTGTTTTCTTCTGGAGCTTCCTTAGCTCTCGTTGTGTCTTGACTAATATTCTAACCTTATAAAGGTGTTTTTTGGTTACATTTGTATTGGAAATATTTGATGTAATGATTGAATACTTGACTGATAGCTTATGCTGGCTGCGAGTCTTTTGCTAAACTAGTTTCAACTTTCAATGAGTAGTGTTGGCCTATGGAGATCACTCACCTATGTGTTAGTGAAGCACATGCACATACACACACTCAGAACTGCTAGATGGGTTTCAGTAGTGTGTTAAGGGTCTTGTGTTATTATGGAAATCACTCAACTGTGTGGTAGTGCACATGCACACACACATACTCGAAATTGCTTTATGGGTTTTAGCAGCGTGTTAAGGGTGTTTTGCTTTTATTCCAAGATATCACAAACTTATTTTCATCTCCATTCTGTAATTGTAGGTGTCCTATCCAGCTCCAATTCATCCTCCCAGCATGTACCTGCAAGAAATTCCTGAAATTGTTTCAAGAACCTTTAACCAGGGTTCAAATGTTATGAGCATGGATTTTCACCCACTGTAGCCAACGGTACTGCTAGGTGATCTATATGTAATCTCTGAAATATTTTGTTCAATGTGGCCCCAAATATTCATTATATTGGGTGTGCACATTGATTTATCTATATTTAAAAAGTGTCTCACCTTTTAAAACTTGGGCACCGGGCTTATCTTCCAGTTGGAACAAATGTTGGCAATACTGGAATTTGGGATTTTGGTTCACGTGAAATATTGGCTGTCAGAGCCTTTAGTGTATGGGATATCTCAGCTTGCTCAATGTCACTACAGGTATGTCCGTCTCTTTTATGGGATTTCATCTTTTTATTTATTAATTATTAAAATTTGTTGTAGAAGCATACTTTCTGGCCTATTGGCTTCTTGGTGCCTTTTGGTGCCATATACTTGATAATTTCCAGGCTTCTGACTAAAGATCTTATGTACATGCTTTTGGTTCTTGTTAGGTAGCACTTGTCAAAGATCTAGGTCTCTCTATAAATCGATGTATTTGGAGCCCAGATGGGACATTGCTTGGTATGTGATTACACCTTGTTTGTGAGTGTCATGTTATTCATCCTTGAATTTTGCAAATTACCTAGGAAAGTTTGATATTATTAGCCTCAAAATGTCACTGAATTTGGCTAGTCTTTTTTTCCATGGCCTTGTATTGCTTGTAGGAGCTGTATTTTCCAAGCATATTGTCCAATTATATTCATATACTAGTGGTGGCGAGTTGAGGCAACATCTAGAGGTTCACAGTGCACACCCTGGCTTCACAACCCACTTTCCTTTTTTTTTGGTCTTTATCTGTGGTGTCCAACATATGAATTCTTCCTTTTTTCTTTGAATCCACACAGATTGATGCCCATGTCAGTGGTGTGAATGATATTTCTTTTGCTCACCCAAATAATAAGAAGCTCTGTGTTATCACTTGTGGAGATGATAAAGCTATTAAGGTGTAAGTTCCAATCCTTTCTGCTATAACAGGCAACTCGTGATGCGAATAAAAATTTATTATTGAAAGGCCACCATATAGATATTTTCAGATGTGATAGATTGGTCTCAGGAGTGTTTAGTGACTTGAGCATGTGTGGGATGTTGTAACTGGCACCAATTAGTACACATTCGAAGGCCATGAAGCTCCTGTATATTAAGTTTGCCCTCATCATAAGGAGAATATCCAGGTCAGTTATGATCTGAGTACCATAATAAAAAAACCTATCAATAATTTTTTTGAGAAGACTCTCTCTAATTTTGAAGGGTTTCTTTAATTAGGTACTAGTTCATGTTTGTATTTTTTTGGGGGCTATTCTATGCATGTAATTGTATTTTTCACTATCCTGTATTTGTCTATGGTTAATGGCAGTTCATTTTCTCTACGGCTATTGATGGGAAGATCAAAGCTTGGATTTATGATCTACTTGGATCTAGAGTAAATTATGATGCCCCTGGGCATTGGTGTACTACAATGACTTATAGTGCGGATGGAACATGGTATGATTAAGTTTTATAAACTATTATGCTTTTCATGGTGAATATTTAGCTATGTCATTTCAAGAAAGATACGGATGCTTCTTTAATTCATTGAATTACATGCGGGATTAGGCTCTTCTCATGTGGAACAAGAAAAGAAGGTGATTCATACTTGGTTGAGTGGAATGAGAGTGAGGGAGCAATCAAGAGAACATATTCTAGATCCCGTAAACGGTCCGTAGGAGTTGTGCAATTTGATACAATGAGAAACAGGTTTTTGGCAGCTGGTGATGAATTTCAAATTAAGTTCTGGGACATGGATAATGCCAAAATTTTGACAACTACTAATGTTGAGGGTTGTTTTCCTATAAGAAGATATTTTCTATTTTGGTTATGATCAAATATCATATCTGAAACTTTGATTGTTATCTATTTTAGATTAGATATATGCCCATCTGGATTGTTTCTTGTCAAATTTTGCAGGCAAGCCCTCGTCTTCATTTCAATAAGGAAGGTTCCTTACTTGCTGTGACTAAAAATGATAATGGGACCAAGATTTTAGCAAATTTTGATGGAGTTCATCTGCTTCGTATGCTTGAAAATAGAGTGTTTGAGGGGACAAGGATACCACCAGAGGTGGTGTCAGCAAAGGTACTATGCTGCCCCCACTTCAAATTGAATACATGTGTACCCAAACTTCTGCATCTCACTACTATTGTCCTTTTTGTAGGCTCCAATAACAAATGCCACGGCTGCTATGGTAAACATGGATGCTCCACTTCTTGTTCCAATAGAACGGTCAGAAAGGGTTCCTCCTGCTGTATCAATTTCTACTATCGTGAGAGTCATTCCACTTGAAGAATTGGATATTTGGCAATTGACCAAAATAATCTATAAGAAAATTGGGCTTTAATTATTACATCAGATTCTCCTTTTCAATCTGTTGTAATCACCCTGCTTTACAAGTTGGGGTTTATTAGTAGAATTCTTGAATAAAATAAATTAACCATCAACCAATAACCATGTATATAGAATAATCTTGACAGTAGCCGGGTAGCAGATGTGAAACCTAGGCTTCTGGATGAGGCTGCAGATAAGAGTAAGAACTCAAAGTTAGCAGAGATCACTGATATCACCCAGTGTAGGTCTCTTAGGTTGCCAGATATGCTACCTGCTGGAAAGGCAAGTTGTGCTAGGGAGCTCATTTATACCCCCAAAACCAAGAATTTGTCGCATATCATAGTTGTTGGACCTTATTTTCCGTATCCTAGAAAGTTTTTTGTGCTTGAACTAGATATAATTTTCCATGTGTTTTACAGGTAGCCAGATTAATATATACTAATTCAGGGGTTGCTGTCCTAGCTCTTTTCTCCAATTTTGTTCACAAGCTTTGGAAATGGATGCGTAATGATCACAATCCATCTGGCAAGGTACAACTCTAAAAGTGTCCTAATGTACTGTTTGTTTTCAGTTTTAGAATTCTACATTTAATAAGCAATTGAAAGATGGTAATTCATTTTCCAGTCCATAGCAAATACTGCACCACAAATGTGGTAGCTAGCGAGTGGGATCCTTATGACAAATGATATGAGTGACACAAATCCAGAAGAAGCAGTCTCATGCATAGCCTTGCCAAAGAACGATTCTTATGTTATGTATGCTTCTGGTGGGAAGGTGTTACATACCACCTGTTTTGGACGAGTTATGAGATAAAGAGCACAAATTATTGAAATTTTTTTAATCTTATGTGTCACAATATCAAACATTTGGTAATTACTTCTATAACATGATTCTTGTTCTAGATTATTTCCTTTGTTGTGATATAATTCCTCTTCTCATGAGGGTAAATTGAAGCATGCCAAACTCAGTTAGATGTACTTTGATCACTAAACAAATTAATCATAGATACATGTTTTCATGAGGGTAAATTGTTTGTTCTCATGATGGTAAATTGAAGCATGCCAAAATAAGTTAGATGTACTTTGATCGCTAAACAAATTAATTATAGATACATGTTTTCATTCAACAGTTTCATGATGAGAGGAATAAAGCTGTTAAGAAGTTGCAAGATAATAGAGATTCACGCAAAGAAAATATTTGTGATGTTTTGAAGCTTGGCGGTAGAGCCTGTAACACATTTTATAAATAATTGTATCTGGCTTTTGGACATTTGTTTTTTGGGTTGTGGTCTACCCTACATTGTGACATGTCAAACAGTTTTTGAGCTTGCTAAATATGAACATTGAATGTATTTATTGTGCCTCTGATATCCATAAATCAATCATATTGTTTGTATATTAAACATGTTTTCATTGATTACAGAAATATTTTTTGAATGCCATTTCTGACTTATATCATGCACATATCTAAATAATTTTGACATGCATGGTGTCTCTTCTATTCTACTTCCTTTTAAAGTAAGAAGACTTTTTGTAGTAAAATGTTTTGAGAGTAAACCTCTGAAAATGCATTTTGGTAATAATGGTCCAAGGGATTAGTCTAATATGATTGGGCATGAACGGTTGCTCTGCTACCATTTAATCAGTTGTTTCTCAGATATGAAGGTTGAATAATGGCCTAAAGGACAAAGTTTCATTATCCGATGCTGAACTGTTTAACTTAAATACATGTTTAATAAGTCTATCATAACATTGTAGCAGACATATATATGAATTATTAGGCCTGGTAAATATTTTAATCCTCCTCTACTTGGTTTGATATTTTTCAGCTCACAAATTCCTCCGTTGAATTGGTGGAGGGAGAGCTTTGTGCAGATGGGCTTCCATGTCAAATGAGTTCTGCAAACAAGACTCCCTTGGAACACTTAGATATTTCTCATGTTGATGACTATGGGGTGTCACCATATGAGTTAGATAAGTGTATACATGATCTATTGGAGAAACAACAAGAAGAAAGGATTTCAGAGCTTGAGGTGGAGTTGAAGTCAACTGAGATTAAGCTACACGCTAAAGAAAGAGAACTTAAACATTAGAAGGAATGAGTTTGATGTCTTGATGAGCTTTCATTTGGGATCAATTCAAGCATTTCCTCTCTTACTCATTATGCTATTTTATATTGTTTGAACCATGTTCATTGCACATCACATGATAATGCACACACTCACAAAGTTCAAGGGTCAGCTCAATTGGTTGTTGCCAATGTTACTGGACATTTGGCTAGGTTTGTGCCAGCAGGTGCTTGGTTTAGAATTTTAAATTCCTCTAGGTGAGGTGCAGTAATCTACATTGATAGGTTTACTGGGGATGTTGTCCACAAATGTGGGAAGCATCCCTTAGGCTTACTCATGAAGTTTTCCTTGGAAACAAAATATGTATGTCTGTTTTCAATACACAAACCCTCATGAAGTTGCATCTTTCAAGAGACTTGAAATCTTGCTTGTAACAAATTCATACTTGATCAAAGCCTCATTTAAGTGCTTGTCTAGCTTACTGCATGTTTAAATTGAGTGGTGATTTTTAGGTGACAATTATGCATCTGTTGAAATGTCAAATAATGCTGATGGCAAAAGACATCACAAAAGGAAGGCTTCTGGAAGGAGTTCTGTAAGGTCAATTAACAACTCAGGATAGGAGGGGAATTCTGTGTTCCCGCTATGGTCATTTAGCCATTGTATAGATGGCCCTCTATATTCCACTACAGACTCTCTGGATCAACTTAATTACAAAGGAAAAATGGCTGACTTTGGCACGCATTCCACTAACTTAGATTATTTTGAAGATATAGTGCAAATAGGATGGGTGCCTGATTTTTGAGATTCCACTGATGGAACCTACATGGATTTTGTAAAGCATGTTTCTGATGTTGGGTCTGATGCATGCTGTGAAATCAATAGTACCTCCAAACACAGGATTGGGTAGGGAATTGGTGATATGAACGAGAATAGATTCGAGGCAAGCACTGCATGCTCAGTTTTTGGACATGAATTACATGAGACATAGTAGTATTGTTCTTTTGTTGGAGACTTTGGGCTGTCCACAACCTGAAGTTTACCCCTTCTTATGTACGACATTGTAAGTGTATATAAACATGGGCAGGCCTTTATTAAAGTACGTTTATGTGCTTTCGATTCATCTAAAGCAAATTTGTAACCATGGCCCCTGCTGGATGAACAGAACTCACGTTTGGGCTTCACTCAGCCATTAATGTGACCTGAAACTGAGATGTGGTTTGGCTGTAAATTTCCAAAAATATTCAACAAGTTTCTCTCAGGAAATTTTGGTGACCAATCAAACTTATTATACATGAGATTCTTAGTTTGGCTGTCCTGTTGAAGCAGCATAAAATGACCATGCCAATACGTATAACCAAGGACAGGGAAATTCAAAGGCAAGCAATTAAACTTTTGATGATTCTGTGGAAAATATTTTACTTGTGTTCATGAGATATAATATTTGAGTATCTAGTACTGCTAACTCATTGCTGGTATCACAAAATCAAGCACAAGTGATATTTTCATTTTGCTGAATTATCTGTACTGCTGATTGGACATATAAATACTCTGTTTATTATAAAAAGTGGGACGAGGATAGGAGTGTAATTTACCTTAGCTTCAATGTATAATCCTTACATTTATCTTCTGTTATTATAAGCAATTTTAAAACTGTTAATGGTTAGCGTTGTTTCTTAAATTTAGAAACAATAATATTATGTTTCTTCAAATTGATGCTACTGATTGTCATTTGCACATCCCAGAAACAAAAAGTATGTGCTTCACCATAGCCTTATGGAAGAAATTAAAGTTCCTCTCTCCTTATTTTTCAAGTTCAGTGCCCACTGATAACAAAATTTTCAAGATAATGATTAGCAGACTTTGGTTTGAGTAAGTGCCTAAATGCTTTTTTTTTAATGACACCAACCCCTGAAATAGAAATTTGTACTGAGAAACAAATAGCAGCAATATCTTTTTCACTGATCAGCTGGTACAGAAAGCAATAGGTAGAGGTGCTAACCCAAAGATTCCAAGATAAAGGGAAGCAAACTCTACAATTTCCAGACTGTTTAGCAAAACTAGAAGAACACGTTTTCCAAACTGCACGAGAACTACTTCCCTCACGAGTCACCATGTGCCATGCTTGGTCTCGGTGGTTCTCTTCCTTCTACTCATAGTTCAATTACCATATCTTCATTGGAACCAACACCCCGAACTCCACTAGACAACGATTCACCACTTTTTAGTACTGATTCACCATTTGTACTGGTGATTCGCCATGATTTTACAAGATAATATAATCTCGTGAGAGATTCACCAAAAAATTATATATACATATTATATTATTAATAAAATCGCCTTCCATTTTTCCTATGTATCATGGGGATTCGCCCATTTATTATATATATAAATTTAGGGGGGTTCTTAAAATTTACCCTGACCTTAACCTTTACTTAACCTTAACCTTAACCTTTACCTAACCTTAACCTTAACCTTAACCATAACCAAAACCTTAACCTTAACCTTAACCTAACCTTAACCTTGACCTTAACTATAACCTAACCCTAACCTTGAACAAAACCTTAACCTTAGCTATAACCTAACCCTAACCTTAACCAAACCCTTAACTTTAATCTTATCTTCCCCTTAACCCTAGCTTATCCTTAACGTTAACTTTAACCTTAACCTTGACCTAACCCTAACCTTAACCAAACCCTTAACCTTAATCTTATCTTCCCCTTAACCCTAACTTATCCTTAACGTTAACTTTCACCTTAACCTTGACCTAACCGTCACCTTAACCTTACATTAACCTAACTTAACATTAACCTTAATGTTAGGTTAAGGGTAAAGTCAAGGTTAAGACAGAGGTTAAGGTTAAGGGTAAATTTAAGGTTAAGGTTACAGTTAAGTTTAGGGTAAGATTAAGTTTAAGGTTAATGTTAAGGGTTTCGTCAAGGTGAGGGTTAGGTTATAGTTAAGGTCAAGATTAAGGTTAGTTTAAGGTTAAGGTTAACGGTTTGGTGAAGGTTAAGGTTAAGGTTAAGGTTAGGGTAAAGGTTAAGGTTAAGGTTAAGGTTAAGGTTATGGTTAAGGTTCAGGTTAAGGTTAGATAAAGTTTAAGGTTAAGGTTAATTTTAAGGTTAAGGGTAAAGTTAAGGTTAGGTTAAGGTTAAGGTTAGGTAAGGGTAAGTTTTTGGTTAAGGTTAAGGTTCAGGTTTAGGTTATGGTTAAGTTTAAGTTAAGGGTAAAGTTAAGTTTAAGGTTATATTAAGGTTAGGGTTAAGGTTACAGGTTTATTCAGGTTAAGGTTAAGGTTAAGGTTACGCGTTTAGTCAGATTAAGGTTAAGGTTAAGGGTGAAGGTTAATGGTAAGGTTAAGGTTAAGGTTACGGGTTTAGTCAGGTTAAGGTTAAGGTTAAAGGTTTGGTCATAGTTAGGGTTAGGTTATAGTTAAGGTTAAGGTTAAGGGTAAGGTTAGGGTAAAGGTTTAGGTTAAGGTTAAGGTTAAGGGTTTCCTTGCCCTTAACCTTAACCTTGACCTTAACTATAACCTAACCCTAACCTTACCCTTAACCTTAACCTTAACCTTACCTTTAACCTAATCTTAACCTTAACCTTAACCTGACTAAACCTGTAACCTTAGGCTCACCCTTAACCTTATCTTACATTGGCCTTAACTGTAACCTTAACCTTAAATTTACCCTAATATTAACCTTAACCTAACCCTAACCTTGAATTTACCCTTAACTTAAACTTAACCTTCACTACAACCTAACCCTAGCCTTGACCAAACCCTTAACCTTACCCTTACCCTTAAACTTATATTAAACTTACCCTTAACCTTATCTTAAACTTTACTTAACCTTAAGCTTGACCTTGACCTTATCCTTAACCTTAACTTTACCCTTAACCTTAACCTTAGCTTTAACCTTACCCTTAACTATAAATTTAACCTTAACCTTGACCTTAACTATAACCTAACCCTAACCTTGACCAAACGCTTAACCGTAACCTTAACCTTAACCTTACCCTTAACCTTAACTTATACTTAACCATAATATTAACCTCAGGTTAAGGTTAAGGGTAAGGTTAGGGTTAAGGTTAGGGTAAGGTTAATATTAGGTTAAGGGTAAAGTTAAGGTTAAGGTTAGGATTAAGGTTAAGGTTAAGGTTAAAGTTACCTTATAGTTAAGGTCAAGGTTGAGGTTAAGGGTAAGGTTATAGTTAGGTAAGGCTAAGGTTAAGATTAAGGTTAAGGGTAAGGTTAAGGTTAAGGTTATGGTTATGGAAATGTTAAGGTTAAGCTTAACGTTAAGTTAAGATTAACGTTAAGGTTTTGTCAAGGTTAGGGTTAGGTTATAGTTAAGGTCAAGGATAAGGTTAGGTTAAGGTTAAGGTTAAGGTTAAATGTAAGGTTAAGGTTAAGGTTACGGTTAAGTTAAGGTAAAGGTTAAGGTTTTATTAAGGTTAGGGTTAGGTTATAGTTAAGGTTAGGTTATAGTGAAGGTTAAGGTTAAGACCTCTAACCTTAACCTTGACCTTACCCTTAACATTAAGCTTAACTTTAACCCTAACTTTGACTTTACCCTTAACCTAACCTTAACCAAACTTGACCTTAACATTGACCTTAACCTAACCTTAACCTTAACCTATCCTTAACCTTAACTTTAACCTTAACCTTATCTTAACCTTATCCTAACCTTAACCTTAACGTTAACCTAATCTTAACCTTAACCATAACATTAACATTAACCTTAACCTTAAAGTTAACCTAACCTTAACCTTAACCTTAACCTGACTAAACTCGTAACCTTAACCTTAACCTTAACCTAACCTTAACCTTAACTATAACCTAACCCTATGCTTGACCAAACCCTTAACCTTAACCTTAACCTTAACATAACCTAACCGTAACGTTGACCAAACAATTAACCTTAACCTTAACCTGACATTAAGGTTACGCAAACCCTTACCCTTAACTTTGACTTTACCCTTAACCTAACCTTAACCTTAACCTTCCCCTAACCCTAACCCTAACCTTACCCTAACCATAACCTTTACTTTACCCTTAACCTAATGTTAACTTTAAGCTAACCTTAACCTTACCCTTAACCTTGACCTTAACCTTAAATTTAACTATAACCTAACCCTAACCTTGACCAAATGTTAACCTTAACCTTAACTTAACCTAACCTTAACCTTAACCATAACCTTAAACTTAACCTTAACCTTATCTTAACCTTAACTATAACCTAACCCTAACCTTGACCAAACCTTAACATTAACCTTAAGTCTACCCGTAACATAACCTTAACCTTAACCGTAACCTTGACTTTACCCTTAACCTTAACATAACCATAACTTTAACCTTAAACCGAACATTAACCTGACTAAAACCGTAACTTGAACCTAACCCTAACTTTTACCAAACACTTAGCCTTAACCTTAACCTGACTAAACCCTTGACGTTACCCTTAACCTTAACTTCACCCTAAACCTAACCTTACCCATAACCTTAACCTTAACCTGAATAAACCCATAACCTTAACTATAACCTAACCCTAACCTTCACCAAACCCTTAACATTAACCTTAACCTTTACCTAACATTAACCTTACCTTAACCTTATCTTAACCTTAACCTTCACTATAACCTAACCTTAACCTTGACCTTAACTATAAGCTAACCCTAACCTTGACCAGACCCATAACCTTAACCTTAATCCTATCTAAATTTTAACCTTCACTACAACCTAACCTTAACCTTAACTTTAACCTTATCTTACCCTTAACCTAGCCTTAACCTTAACTATAACCTAACCCTAACCTTAACCTTAACAATAACCTTATCTTTACCCTTCACCTTAACCTTAACCTTAACCTTCACCTTCAGCTAACCTTAACCTTAACCATAACCTTAACCTTACCTTAACCTTAATCTTAACCTTAACCTAACCTTAACCTAACCTAACCTTAACCTTCACCTAACTCTAACCTTACCCTAACCTTAACCCTAACCTTACCCTTAACCTTACCCTTAACCATCATCTTAACCTGAGGTTAAGGTCAAGTTTAAGGTTACTTTAAGGGTAAATTAAAGCTTAAGGTTAGGTTAAGGTTAATATTAGGTTAAGGGTAAAGTTAAGGTTAAGGTTAAGGTTAAATTTTTGGTCAAGGTTAAGGGTTAGGTTAAGGTTAGTTTAAGGGTAAAGTCAACGTTAAGGTAAAGTTAATGTTAAGGTTAGGTTAAGGTTAAGGTTAAGGTTAAGGTCAAGGTTAGGGAAAGGCTATAGTTAATGTCAAGGTTAAGGTTAAGGGTAAGGTTATAGTTAGGTTAAGTTTAAGGTTAAGGTGAGGTTAATGTTAAATTTAGGTTAAGGTTAAGGTTAAGGTTAATGTTAGGTTAAGTTTAGGGTTATGGTTAAGGTTAAGGTTAAGGTTTAGGGTTTGGTTAAGTTTAGGGTTAGGGTTTAGTTAAGGTTAAGATTAGGTTAAGATTAAGGTTAAGGGGGAAAGGTTAAGGTTAAGGTTAACGCTTAGGTTGCGGGTTTAGTCAGGTTAAGGTTAAGGTTGAGGGTTTGGTGAAGGTTAGGGATAGGTTATAGTTAAGGTAAAGGTTAAGGTTAAGGATAAGGTTATAGTTAGGTTAAGGTTAAGGTTAAGGTTAGGATAAGGTTAAGATAAGGTTAAGGTTAAGGGTTTGGTCAAGGTTAGTGTTAGGTTATAGTTAAGGTTAAGGTTAAGGTTAGGTTAAGTTAAGGTTAACGTCAAGGTTAAGGGTAAGGTTAAGCTTAGGTTAAGGTTAAGATAGGTTAAAGGTATAGTTAAGGTTAAGGTTAGGTTAAGGGTAAATTTATGGTTAAGGTTAGGGTTAGGGTTAAGGTCAGGGTTTTGTCAAGGTTATTGTTATGTTATAGTTAAGGTTAAGGTTAATGTTGAGGTTAAGGTTAAGGTTACGTGGTTAGTAAGGTTAAGGTTAAGGTTAAAATTAAGAGTAAGGTCAAGAATAAGGTTACAGGTCTTAACATTAACCTTCACTATAACCTAAGATTAACCTTAACCTTAACTTGAACCTTAACCTAAACTTAACCATAGCCTTAACCTTAACCTTGACCTTAACCTTCACCATTAACCTTAACCTAACCTTAAACTTTACCTTGACCTTAACCAAAACCTAACCTTAACCATAAACATAACCTTAAAATTAACCTTAACCTTAACCTTAACCTTAACCTAACCTTATCCTTGACTTTGACTATAACCTAACCCTAACCTTGACCAAACCCTTAACCTTTACCTTAACCTGACTAAAGTTGTAACCTTAAACTTAACCTTTACCCTTAGCCTTAACCTTACCCTTAAATTTAACTTTAACCTGAGGTTAAGATTATGGTTAAGGTTAAGGTTGAGGATAAGTTAAGGTTAAGGGTAAGGTTAAGGATAAGGTTACGAGTTTAGTCAGGTTAAGGCTAAGGTTATGATTTTGGTCAGGGTTAGGGTTAGGTTATAGTTAAGGTCAAGGTTAAGGTTAGGTTAAGGTTAAGGTTATGGTTAAGGATAAGATTAAGGTTAGGGAAAGTTTAAGGTTATGGTTAAGGTTAAGGTTATGGTCAAGGTTAAGGTTAGGTTAAGGCTAATATTAGGTTAAGGGTAAAGTTAAGGTTATCATTAGGGTAAGGTTAAGGTTAGTTTAAGGGTAAATTTAAGGTTAAGGTTATGGTTAAGGTTAGGTTAAGGTTAAGGTTTAGGTTAGGGTTAAGGTTAGTGGAAGGTTAAGGTTAAGGTTTGACTTTACCCTTAACCTAATCTTAAGCTTAAGCTTAACCTTAACCTTATATTACCCTTAACCTTAACTTAACCTTCACCTTAACCTTTACCTGACCGTAACCTTCACCTTCACCTAACGGTAACCTTAACCTTAACCTTAAACTTAACCTTACCCCCTTAACCTTAACCTTAGTGTTATCTTACCCTTAACCTTAACCATAACCTCAACCCTTAACCTAACCTTAACCATAAATTTACCCTTAACCTAACCTTAACCTTAACCTAACCCTAACCTTGACCAAACCCTTAACCTAACAAAACCCGTAACCTTAACCTTAACCTTATCGTTAACCTTCACCTTAACCTTGACTATACCCTTAACCTAACCTTAACCTAACCTTAACTATAACCTAACCCTGACCTTGACCAAACCCTTAACTTAACCTTAACCTAACCTTTACATTAAACTAACCTTAACCTTAACCTTTACCCTAACATTAACCTTATCCTTATCTTAACCTTAACCTAACCCTAACCTTAACCTTAACCTTAACATTAACCTTAACCTAACCTTAACCTTAACCTTATTTTTATTTTAACCTTACCCTAACACTAACCTTAACCCTAACCTTAACCTTAACCTTAACCTTAACATGAAATTTTACCCTAACCTTACCCTTAACCTTAACCTTCACTATATACTAACCTTAACCTCAACCCTAACCTGACTAAACCCTTAAGGTTAGGGTAAAGTTAAAGTTAAGGTGAAGGTGAAGGCGAAGGTTAAGGTTAAGTTAGGTTAAGGTAAGGTTATAGTTAGGTTAAGATTAAGGTTAAGGTTAGGTTAAGGTTAAGATAAGGTTAAGGTTAAGGTTAGGTTAGGTTAAGTGTAAGTCAAGCTTCAGGTAAAGTTAAGGTTAAGGTTAGGTTAAGGTTAAGGTTAAGTGTAAGTCAAGGTTCAGGTAAAGTTAAGGTTAAGGTTAAGGTTAAGGTTAGGTTAAGTGTAAGTCAAGGTTCAGGTAAATTTAAGGTTAAGGTTAGGTTAAGGATAAGGTTATATTAAGGATAAAGTCAAGGTTAAGGTTAGGTTAAAGTTAAGTTTAAGGTTAAGGGTTTTGTTAAGGTTAGAGTTAGGTTTTAGTTAAGGTTAAGGTTAAGGGGGTAAGGTTAAGGTTAAGGTTAAGGGTAAGGTTAAGGTGATGGGTTTAGTGAGGTTAATGTGAAGGTTAAGGTGAAGGTTAAGGGTAAGGTTAAGGTTAAGGTAAAGTTCAAGGTCAAGGTTAAGTTTAAGTTAGGTTAAGGGTAAGGTTATAGTTAGGTTAAGGTTAATTTTACTGTTAGGTTAAGTTTAAGGTTACGTTTCAGGTTTTATTAGGTTAAGGTTAAGGTTAATAGTTTGGTAAAAGTTAGTGTTATGGTTAAGGTTAAGGTTAAGGTTAAAGTTAGGTTAAGGTAATGTTAAGGTTACCGGTTTAGTCAGGTTAAGGTTAAGGCTAATGTTAAGGTTAGGGTAAGGTTAAGGTTGAGGTTAAGGTTAAGGTTAGGTTATAGTGAAGGTTAAAGTTAGGGTTAGGTTATAGTTAACGTTAAGGTTAAGGTTACGGTTAGGTCAAGGTTAAGGTTAAGGTAAAGGTTAAGGATAAGTTAAGGTTAAGGGTAAGATAAGGTTAAGGTTAAGGTTAAGGTAAATGTTAACATTAAGGTTAATGTTAAGGTCAAGGTTAAGGTTAATATTAAGGTTAAGGTTAAGCTTAGGTAAAGGTTAAGGTTAGGGTTAGGTTATGGTTAGGTGAAGGTTAAGGTTAACTTTAGGTTAAGGGTAAATTCAAGTTTAAGGTTATTGTTAAGGTTAAGGGTAAGATAATTTTAAGGTTAATGTTAAGGTTAAGGGGGTAAGGTTAAGGTTAAGGTTACAGTTTGGTGAAAGTGAAGGTTATGGTTAGGTCAAGGTCAAGGTTAAGGTTAAGTTAAGGTTAAGGGTAATATAAGGTTAAGCTTAAGCTTAAGCTTAAGATTAGGTTAAGGGTAAAGTCAAACCTTAACCTTAAACTTATGTCTAACCTTAACCTTCCCCTAACCTTAACCTTAACCTGAAACTTAACCTTAACCTTAACCTAACCTTAACCTTAACTTTACACTTAAAGTAACCTTAACATTACCCTAACCATAATCCTAACTTTACCCTTAACCAAATATTAACCTTAACCTAACCTTAACCTTCATCATAACCTTAACCTTAACCATAGCCTTAAACTTTATCGAACCATAACCTTAACCTTAACCATAACCTTAACCTTTACCTTAACCTAATCTTAACCTTAACCTTAACTAAAACCTAACCCTAACCTTGACCAAAACCTTAACCTTAACCTTAACCTGACTAAACCCGTAACATTAACTTTAACCTTACCCTTAACCTTAACTTATCCTTAACCTTAACCTTGACCATAATCTTAACCTCAGGTTAAGGTTAAATTTAAGGGTAAATGTTAGGTTTAAGTTTACAGCTTTAGTCAGGTTAAGGTCAAGGGTTTGGTCAAGGTTAGTGTTAGGTTATAGTTAAGGTTAAGGTTAAAGTTAGGTTAAGCTAAGGTTAAGGTCAAGGTTAAGGGTAAGGTTAAGCTTAGGTTAAGGTTAAGATTAGGTTAAGGATATAGTTAAGGTTAAGGTTAGATTAAGGTTAAAGTTATGGTTAAGGTTAGGGTTAGGGCTAGGGTTAAGGTTAGGGTTAGGCTATAGTTAAGGTTAAGGTTAAGGTTGAGTTTAAGTTTAAGGATATGGGATTAGTAAGGTTAAGGTTAAGGTTAAGGTTAAGGTCAAGGTTAAGATTAAGGGTCAGGTCAAGGATAAGGTTACGGGTCTTAACCTTAGCCTTCATTATAACCTAACCTTAAGCTAAAGCTTAACCTTAACCTAAACTTAACCATAACCTTAAGCTTAACCTTGACCTTAACCTTCACCCTTAACCTTAACCTAACCTTAACCATAATCTTGACCTTAACCTTAACCTAACCTTAACCAAAACCATAACCTTAACATTAACCTTGACCTTAACCTAACCTTAACATTGACTTTAACAATAACATATCCCTAACCTTGACCAAACCCTTAACCTTAACCTTAACCTGACTAAAGTTGTAACCTTAAACTTAACCTTTACCCTAACCCTAACCTTACCCTTAAATTTAACCTTAACCTAAGGTTAATATTATGGTTAAGGTTAAGGTTAAGGATAAGTTAAGGTTAAGGGTAAGGTTAAGGTTAAGGTTACAGGTTTAGTTAGGTTAAGGTTAAGGTTAAGGTTTTGGTCAAGGTTAGGGTTAGGTTATAGTTAAGGTTAAGGTTAAGGTTAGGTTAAGGTTAAGGTTATGGTTATGGTTAAGGTTAAGGTTAGGTAAAGTTTAATGTTATGGTTAAGGTTAAGGTTATCGTCAAGGTAAGGTTAAGGTTAAATATAAGGTTAAGGTTAAGGTTTTACTTTACCCTTAACCTAATCTTAAGCTTAAGCTTAACCTGAACCTTATATTACCCTTAACCTTAACCTTGACCTAACCGTAACCTTCACCTTGACCTAACCGTAACCTTAACCTTACCCCCTTAACCTTAACCTTAATGTTATCTTACCCTTAACCTTAACCATAACCTTAAAAATGACTTTACCCTTAACCTAACCTTAACCTTAACCTTAACCTAACCCTAACCTTGACCAAACCCTTAACATTAACCTTAACCTGACAAAACCCGTAACCTTAACCTTAACCTTACCCTTAACCTTCACCTTAACCTTGAATTTACCCTTAACCTAACCTTAACCTAACCTTAACTATAACCTAACCCTAACCTTGACCAAACCCTTAACCTTAACCTTAAACTAACCTTAACCTTAACCTTAACCTAACCTAACCTTAACTTTACCCCTAAGCTAACCTTAACCTTAACCTTAACCTGATCTTTAACCTTATCTTAACCTTAACCTAACCTTAACCTTAACCTTAAATAAAACCTTCTCCTAACCTTAACCCTAACCTTAACCTTAACTTTACCCTTAACCTAATCTTAACCTTAACTATAACCCCTAACCTTAAACTTAACCATAAAATTATTCTTACCCTTAACCTTAATCTTAAACTTAACTATAACCTAATCCTAACCTTGACCAAACCCTTAGCCTTAACCTTAACCTGACCTTAACTATAACCTAACCTTGACCTTGACCAAACCCTTACCCTTAATCTAACCTTAACCTTGAATTTACCCTTAAAGTAACATTAACCTTAACCTTAACCTGACCTTAACCTTAACTTTACCCTTAACCTAATCTTAACCTTAGCCTAACCTTAATCTTAACCTTAACCTAACCTTAACCTCAACCTAACCGTAACCTTAACCTTACCTTAACCTAACTTAAATTTAACCTTGACCTTAACCTTCAGCTTAACCTTCAGCTTAACCTTGACTTTAACCTTATCCTTCCCCTAACCTTAATTTTACCCTTAACCTAACCTTAACCTTAACCTTCACCCTTAACCTCAACCTAATCCTAACCTTGACCAAACCCTTAACCTTATCCTTAACCTGACTAAACCCTTAAGTTTAGGGTAAATTTAAGGTTAAGGTTAAGGTTAAGGTCAAGGTTAAGGTTAAGTTAGGTTAAGGTAAGGTTAAGGTTATAGTTAAGGTTAAGGGTTTGGTTAAGGTTTAAGTTAGGTTATAGTTAAGGTTAAGGGTTTGGTCAAGGTTAGGGTTAGGTTATAGTGAAGGTTAAGGTTAAGGTTAAGGTTAAGGTTACGGGTTGACTTTACCCTTAACTTAACCTTAACCTAACCTTAACCTTAAATTAACGTTAACGTTAACCTTAACCTTAACCTTTACCCTAACCTTAACCATAACCTTATCCTTATCTTAACCTTAACCTAACCCTAACCTTAACCTTAACCTTAAAATTAACCTTAACCTAACCTTAACCTAACCCTAACCTTAACATTAACCTTAAAATTAACCTTAACCTAACCTTAAACTTAACCTCTATCTGTTTATCTCCCTCAAAGACCTGCCAATATTTTTCATTGTCTGGGAAAAATGGCCTATATTTCACTTTGACATTGAATTGCTTGTTGTCATAGGGTTTTTCACATGAGCTGGTAGCGCAAGCCAATCCATTGGAAAGGATTTTTTGGCTTCTAGAGACAAAAACAAGTTCATATTCCTCAAAGGTTTGCAAAAGTTCCATGGCATCATTTCTATAGGCTCTTAGTCTTGGATGTTTGGCAGTGTATTCTCCATTTATCCGCCCAATGATCAGTTCAGAATCTCCATGAACAACTATCCTCTTGGCTCCTAATTTCTTTAGTGATTGTAGTCCTAAGAGGAGTTCTTCATACTCTACTATGTTATTAGTGCATTGAAAATTTAGCTTGTATGCATGGCTTTCAGCATAATTGTTCTCAGTGTTGTGAAGCCATACACCTGCTCCTGCACCAGTTTTATTACAAGACCCATCAAAACTCATACTCCAAAGAGGGCTAGTTTCAGACTTGGTATTATTTTCATTGTTGTCCTCTTTTTCTTGTGTGTTGTAACTTTCATAATGCAGTTCTATGGGTCTTGTAGCATGTTTGGATTGGACTTGTTCATTAAGTTTTTCATGGAGTTCCAGCCTTTCTTCTTGAATCCCTTGATTTTCACTAATCTGATGGATAGTGGGTTGCTCATGCTCTCTGTTTTGTTTGTTGTAACTTTCAGCTTTGGCGTAATTTTTGAGAGCTTCTCCCTCTTAATTTTCATTATGTTGGGTGATTGCTCAGTATCCAACTCTAGTTCACCAAAGCTTTCATCATTGCAAATAATGAACGAGTCTAGGTCTATGTGGACGAAATAAAGAGGGGAATTCTCTGATTTTTCTTGACTGCTCACTATAAATTTCATGTGTGATTCCCTATAAAGTCTCCTAAGTTGACTAAAGACAGGGATGGTGGCATATGTCATGTCCATTTCCATGGTACCTTGCAGCTTAGCACCCCATGATCTCAAAAGAACCATGCCATATTTGGAGGGCACATCAGCCACTACCACATCCATCACCATGCATTTGGCTGGGATTTGGGTCAAGTTTACACACAAATCTTTGATCAAGCCTAATAATTTCACTCTACTGGAGTCAAAGGAATAAAATTCTTTGTATGGTATATTTATCTCGAGGCCTAATCTCTCCATGATTACTTTGGGCATGAGATTATGAGAAGCCCCTAAATCATGCATAGCATTGTGTAAAATTTTATCATGGATATTCAAACTAACATAGAAAGGAGGGACCACTCCTTCCTGGAATTTCCCTTCAATTTTAGGACCAAATAAAAGGGTTGGTTGATCATCATTGAGGTTGACAGAGTCATTATTTTATTCTATGTTTAAAGCTTTCAAAACTTGACATTTATATACATCTTGAGTGACTAACTCAGTGAGGGGGACAAAGATTTTGATTTTAGCAATTTCACTTTCTAAACTGAAAGGGAACTGACTCTTTGAAAGGTTCAAATTTGTTTTGTTAGTCACTAATTTACCAACAAAATCATCTTGCTTATTTTCACTATGTACATTAGTTAAAACAATTCTTTCAGGGGTACTAGCTGAAGTACTAGCACTGCTGGGGCCAATAATCAATTTATCAGTGTTCTGAGTGAATTTTCCCTTGTTTTTACTAGAACTTTGAGTTGTTGTTTTATTGTTTTCAGCATCCCCTTTAACCACTTTTTCAGATCTGTTCTTAACAGCAGTCTTAGAGGGCTTTTTTTGTGGAGTTTCTTGTTTCTTCTTGCTTCTGAGGTCATATTTCTTGTGGACCTCCATGATTTCATTCTCAAAGCCTTGCCTATAATCTTAAAATTCTAAACCTTCATTATCAAAATATGTATATGTGGCTTGGTCATCCTCTATGAAAAAGGCAGGGTATTCATTGTTAACTCCCAACATTTTTATGATAGCTCCCTCTTACTCTTCTATCATTCCCTCCTCTTCATCAACATAATTTTCTTGAAATGGAGATCTGACTTGTTGATCATAATCTCTTTGTTTCATGTGAGGGGGGTTTCTCCTAAAGTTCTAGTTTTGATTTTGAGTCTGGTTCCTATTTTGGGAAATTATTTGGACAGCTAATCTCTCCATCATTTTTTCTAACCTATCCATGTTCTTGGCTAGATGGTCTAATTTTGAGTCAAATGTAGAAGGTGCAGTGTCCTCTCTATATGTCACTTTATTTTAAGTCCTCATCCTGGATATTTTTTCAATCAGATTAGCTTCCACACTAAGAGCTCCCTTCTGCATCTCTTCTAAAGTTATGGGATCCCTTTCTCTAAGATGATAGGCCATTTCAGGATCAAATCCTTTAGAAAATTTGGCCAAGGATGATCCTTATGGAGGTTTCAAGTCTGGAGGCAGTGCATTATACACACTATTGAATCTAGTGCAATAATTTTGAAAACTCTCCCTAGGGTTTCTCTTTAGGTTGTTTTAATCTGAAAGTATTTGGAGTGGATTCTTCCTAATTTCCCATTTGTTTATGAACGTTTGATGTAAAGAAGGGAGATCATGAATACTATGAGGAGTTAAGCCTTTAAACCATTTCTTGGCTTCTCCTCCTAAACTTTGGGAAAAGATTCTCATTTTAATGGTCTGATCTTCTATTTCCATATAATCAAAGGCATCATTCATCTTGTCTACATGCTGTTGAGTAGTAGTGGACTCAGTTCCAGTGAAATGGGGAATTTTAGACTGATATTCATTGGGTAAAAGAACCAAAGGCTGTGGGTTTCTCTGCTATGTGGTGGCGAACTTGGAGGCTCAAAGTCTGTCTGATCTATACCACTAAGTGGCTTAGTTCTGGGTAAATTACTTGGTAAATATAAGTCAACTTGAGTATCTGATAGAGTTGTAAGGTTTTCAGGAACATAGTTAGATCTATGAATATGTCTGACAATAGTTGGATCCCTACATATAAAAGACTTCCTATGAATTCTTTCTGGATTATCAACTATTTAAGGAGGGTTTGGGTCAGGATAAGCTTTGGTATGAATTATTTTTTAAGCCAATATATTAAGTTTCAGACCCAATAAAAGAAAAAATTTACCCAGATATAACAATCTTTAAGAGGCAAACCAGCCTTTAACAAAGAAACTTAATCCTCAAAGTTTCCTAATCATGGATGTGAATAATGTTTTAATGGTAGTGTGGGCTGCCCCAGTGGAGTCTTCATGAAACTAGGAATAATCAGCAGGCCTACTGATCACCAGTGGAGTCTTTTGATCTTTTAGGATTTGTGTAGTTGCCAGGTGGATGATTTCAAATGTTCAAGATGAGTTGCTGTCCACCACAGTAATTAACTACCAATATAAAGTTGTTGTGGGTTTTCTGAGTTTTTAGGATGTCTAAGATAGTAGTTTACTCAGAGTTGTTCCCTAGTGGAGTCACCATTATTTCGGGGTCCTAGTGATTTAGCAGACTAGCATACCAAATGACCAGGCAACATCAGAACCACATTGGAATCCTAGGATCTAGCCATCCTGGATTCAGAGAGGGATCTCTCTATGTAAGTATTTTTTTCAAAGATATTTATTTATGCTTAGTTAATATATTAGGATAGTTATGAAGTTCAAGAGGTTGTTTGTTTTGTTTCGATTGGGAATCATTAACTGACTCGGTCATATGAAGTGAAGAAGGAAGTAAGTGGAAGGATGTTTAAGAATGGGAAGATAGGTCAGAGAGTGCTAAACCATTGGGCTATGGAGTCATAAAAGGGTTTACTCACAGATCAACCATCCAAGAGTTTTCAAAGGGCAAGTCATCTATATCAGAAGATATTTTAAGTTGAGTTTGCGATAGGGAACATTAAGGAGTGAAATGAAAGTAGCAACTTGTAAGAAAACAAAGGTAACCTAAGATCAAGCAAGGACTTTTAACCTAACTTGCTTTTGGCATACACTCATGAAAAATGCATATGAGATAAACATAAAAAGAAACATAAGATCAAGCAAGGACTTTAAACCTTTCATGCTTTTGGCTTACTCTTAAGGGAAATCATCAAAGAAACTCTTTAAGACCAAACAAGGGATAGGGCTAACCATAGACTTCCTTGTTCAAGACTCTACTTAGCATGTAATGAAAATAACATTTAAGAACAATATCTCAAGTTCTACTCAGCAAGACATGGGCTCACCAACATTATTGACTAGTTATACTCTATTGATATCACTCTTAAATACACATTTAGAGGAAAACATACAGATAAAGCTTACCAGTTAGAATTAGGGTACTTTAGAAGTAAATCCTAATCTATATTTTGCTGCTCTTTATCAGATAATGTGAAAAAAATGGAAAACATAAGGAAAGCCACAAAGACAATGAGAAAAACACATCACCAATGATTTAGATCAGGATCCAGTGAATTTGCTAGTGTATTGATGTCCAAAACCAGTTACATAATTTGATCCCAACAACTTTTACAGTCCAATTCTTCTCTTCCCAGCCTACTATATTATAACTACTTAGTAACTCTAACTCAAAAACAGTTCAGAAATTAACAATTTTCCAACCCTTTACAATAAATTTTCTGTGAATAATTATAGGTGAATGAGGAAAAGTGCTTCAGAAATGGTAATAAATGTGAATTAACTCAGAGTGGGAGAAGTGTTTGAATGCCTATTATGCTCAATAAACATAGCATTGACTACTTGTACCATTTTGGCAGTTTTTCCCTATTTATATGCATATCTGGTAGGAAAGGTAATAACTTAGAAGTGTTTCTTCGAAGGTAATTATGGCTGAAGTACCCTGTTTGACTTCTCAGATAAGCAAAATATCAGTTTTCTGGGTTTTTTAGCCCCATGTTTGCTTAATAACTGCTCTGACTGTTTCACAGAGGGTTACGTCATAGGATGGCTATCAAAGTGTCTATGTGAACTAACATAGGCCACAGGTGTCCTTTTAGTCCTTAAGAGAAATAAATTCTTCTATGGATATGGCTTTAGAGGCTTTCATCTGCTAAGTTCTGTTCAAACTTTGTTGTCCTTCGAGACTGTGAGTTTAGGTGTGTATTCTTCAACTTAAAGCTTAAAATCTTTGTCTTTATCTTTCTGCTCTCCTTTTCAGTGTATCGGTAGTTTCGGCACGCTCAAGGGTTTTATTTTTAATCAATGTCCATAAAACCTTAGATTTAACTCTGAAATTCGATCCCTCAGCCCCTTTAAACCGTAATTCTTTGGTCCTAGGATATCTGTGGAAAAATCCGCCATTAAACCTACACATGATGATAAATGAGTTAGGAAATCCTGTGTTTCTTGGTTTATCTGCAACAGAGGGCTCGGGCGTGGGCGGAGAAGCAATGCAGAGGAGGTGAATGCAGTGGGGTGAGCTTCCATGGCAGAAACCAGGCAGAGAAGGTTTAAACATGATTTATGGCACGGAAAATAAAAAGGTGGATTTGTAAAATTGGTAGTGCTTTTCGCATGAAGTTTGGGCAGTAAGCGGTATTGCCCCGGGGGAACATGATTCATTCCAATGGTTGACACGTATGCCTCTGAAAACCACCCATTTCACGTTCTAAACAATCGATTAGATTTATTTTTGAAATGAACATGAAAAAGGCTTAAGACCATCCAATCTGGGTGGGGACCCAGATCTACGGTGGAGATTACGGGAAAACACAGTGGGAAGGCTCTACGTGGTCGTGTGGGACCAGCAGGGAAATATGGAAAATATAAAGAAAATACATATAGTAGGGGCACTTTCAGGTATGGAAACATTTTTGAACCTAATGCTTTCACAATGAATCTTGGCTGTTGGATCAAGATAAAGAATGGACAGCTTAGATCCAATCACAAGACCGACCATCGGTGGGGTAATGGGTCCACGCACCAAAAAAAGGATCACCGATGAGCCGATGAGCGATGTGAGAAGCAACGATGATGAACAGAGGACCGTTGGATCTAGAAGTGGATCGGTGGTCAGGGTTTTATCAGGGGATCGCATCGATAGGGGAAAACGAAATTGGGGGAGGGGGGTCGCGATGTGCGATGGAGTGGGAATTGTGCCAGCCATCCGCTCCTTTGGGAGATGGATGATCATGATTTCATCGGCCGATCAGCCATCGGCGAAAAAAGAAGACGGAAGCGAGAACTTTGGATTGTGCCGATGTGATGGAAAGATGGATTTCCGATGCACCGATGTGCTTGGTCACGGGGCTCAGGTCATATGGGAGCGGGGCGGAAGATTTAAGCCCTCGGAATATTGCATCAGGGGGGAAAAAGAGGAAGGGACACAGGCCTTTGGAGTTTCGATTTGTGATTTGACGAGGACCGTCGGATCTGTAGCGAGATTGACGGTGGGGGGTTTAAAGCGGGAAAGTGCACAAGGCCTAAAGGTTTAAAATGAGAAAAAAATAGGGTGATATGGAGTCTTTTGAGGTTTTTTCAGGTTCCAATATAGTAAACGGAGGGGTCTTTATATAGATAAAAAGGGATTTGTATGGTTTGAAAGGGGATTTTTTGGGGAATTGGAGGGATAATGAAGGGAAAGGGGGATTTTTAGGAGGTCATAATGGAGAAGAGGATTTTGAATGTAGAGATCAAATAGCCATGTTTTTTGAAGGATAAGTAACATAGTAGAGGCTTCAAGAAGTCACATATTTTGCCTAAAATTTGTTTCTTGAAGAACTAAAGACCCATTTTTAGCCATATTTTCATATGTCAAAATTATGGATGGCTAACACATAGTATGGACTTCTCGATGAGCCATAACTCACACATCATTATGAAAATTTTGTCACAGCATAGGCATATATGGGTCATGAAGCCTTGTTGATTGAGAAGAAACTTAACGCATGTGCCATTGTTATCAAAGCCCTCCTCATGTAAAACCAAAGAGCACTTAGTGGATTGATTAAAGACGCATACGTAGAATCTTGTGGTAGGGGAAGGGGGCCACACAAGGAAAAGAGGGTTTAGCCCAATGAAGATCATTTGTAGCTGATCCGAGAGGACGAGGAAAACCACGGAGCAGTGAAAGGGTGACCTGTCTATTCCGCGCTTGGTCTTATCGCAGTGTAGTCTCTGGCAGCATGCTGTGATCAACATTAGTCATGAGAAAACTGCATAGCATGTGTATTTATTCAGCCATAAATACCGTGACCATTCTAACTCCTCCTCTTTGACACAAAGGAAATTACCCACCAAATTTTCAAGATACAGATAAATATTACATAATATTTCTTCACGTCGTTCATGGGCTTTTTTATTTCTGTGCCATCGCACCATCACACACGAGTCTGGAAACCCCATACTTCCCTTGGCACATGAGAGGGATGAAAATCATCATGACATCGCCTCTCAGATTAGACAGGCCATGAATAGCTGCGTCATAGACACAACATCGATCATGTATCGATTGAACGCAGAATAGGGAGTTCTGTTTGAAATGCGACTTCCATGGCCATGCGATTTTGTGACTAAGTCACTGAGTTGCAAAGCTGATGAAGCAGGTCAAAACTGCAACTGGCATGGCAGTGCGACTATGTGACTTCTGTGAGGTCACATTTCAAACTAAAGAAAACACTAGGTCGCATTACTCTTTAGATCATTGGGTCGCACAAGCTCAGAAATAGGCTGACGATGGAACATCCCCTAAATTTCGACTTTGCAACTTCGCCTGGGAGTCGTATTCCCCCTATAATTTAGGCTCTCACATCAAATCACCCAACTAAGTACCCATTTCATTCGGTATGCGACTAGGCGACGGCTAGTGATTCGCACTACATAGGGTCGCAAGATCTCCCCTCAAGAAGGAAGTTGCGGTTGCGACCTCATAATTCGGTAATCCTGCAACCTATGCTTTGTGTGCACAAAATGAGAAAGCCTACTGACGGTGAATGGGGAAGAACACGATGAGCGGCAGCACCATGGTTTCAAAGAAATTAGACATGTCAATGTGCAGGCTCGTGGGAAATTTCAAAACTAGAAACTCTTGCTCGAGTTACCACTTCTCATTTGGGACAAATTGCATCCCTCTCCATGCATAGGATCAACGCTCGGTTTACTTTTGCATGTATATTCAGGATTTAAGTCACGAAAGCTAGATCTTGGCATTCTCACATGCTCTCCAAATTACAACCTTTTGAACTCCATTCCAAAGGCTCTCCTCGTTATCGATATCCCGATGTAAACCTTATAATACGGGTAGAGTATCTTTGGCGCATATCATGGTTTCCGTATGAGGAATATAAGGAGGGAACAGTCCTAGTTGCCACTCCATTTCCAATGGGTTCTACTAGGTTGGGTATGAAACTTCTCAGGAAATTAATCTTTCCAATGAAAGATTGGAGTTCTTTGATGTTTCTAGGGTGACTGATTCGTAATATACCTTCAACCCTTTCTGGGTCTATTTTAATCCCTTTTTCTTATATGATATGACCCAGAAGTTTTCCCTCTTGGAGACAAAACAATTTCTTCTTGGGATTTAAAGATAGCCAAAAGCTCCTACATTTCTCAAAGACTTTCCTGAGGTGTGCTAGGTGTTCTTCATATGTTTTGGAATAGACTGTGATTTTATCTATATAAATCACCATGAAGTGTCCCATTTCTTTTGAGAAAGCAATATCCATGGCTCTTTGAAAGGTGGCACCTACATTCATTAATCCAAAAGGCATCTTTACATACATGAAGGTGCCCCAAGGAGTAGTGAAGGCTATTTTTAGTTGATCTTCAGGTAGTTCCAAAATTTGGTTATATCCTGAAAAACCATCTAGCAAAGAGATCCTTTTGGAACCAACTACCCTTTATAAGATATGTTCCATTTTAGGTAGGGGTAGTTGTCCTTTAACGAAGCTCTATTCAATTTCCTGAAGTCAATACATAGCCTAATTCCTCCTTTTTTCTTCCTCACGGCTACCAAATTAGACACCCATTCTGAGTATCTCACAGGGACAATGATTCCAGCATCATACATTTTCCTAATTTCCTTCTCAACCAGAGCTAACTGCACAGGTTTTATTCTGCGCAATTTTTGCCTGAATGGTTTCTGGTTTTCCTTGAGAGGTATCTTGTGCTGAATGGTCTCTATTTCATATGCCTTTAAATCCTCATATCTCCAAGAAAAAACATCAGAAAATTCTTTAAACAGCTCAATATATTTAAGTTTAATGTGAGCTAGCAATGTTTTAGACAGTTTGATCGTTTTGGGTTTGTCTTTACTACCTATATTTCATTCCTCGATATCAGAATCAATGGTTTCTATTGTTGGTTTCTTGGCAACGTCATTAAAATCAAACAATTCTTCTATAGGTACTAGTCCTTTGGGTAACCCTTTGTCTTTGGACAGTAATACCTCTATGTCTTCTTTTTATGATTTTATGTATTCTTCTGCTTGATTTTTGAACTCACTGGTTAGCAGATCTCTTTCTGCAACGGGAGGAGGTTTCTTTTGTTCACGTTGTTCCTCATCCAGATGATTTTTATCATACTTTGAGTCTGAATTAGGAAATTCAAACTCATTTCTGAACTGAAAAAATTCCTCTATATGTTTATCTCCCTCAAATACCTGCCAATATTTCTCATTGTCTAGGACAGCTGGCCTATATTTCACTTTGACATTGAATTTCTTGTTGTCATAGGGTTTTTGACATGAGCTGGTAGTGCAAGCCAATCCATTGGAAAGGATTTTTTGGCTTCTAGGGAAAAAAACAAGTTCATATTCCTCAAAGGTTTGCAAAAGGTCCATGGCATCATTTCTATAGGCTCTTAGTCTTGGATGTTTGGCAATGTATTCTCCATTTATCTGCTAATGATCAGTTTGGAATCTCCATGAACAACTATCCTCTTGGCTCCTAATTTCTTTAGTGACTGCAGTCCTAAGAGGAGTGCTTCATACTCTGCTATGTTATAGTGCATTGGAAATTTAGCTTGTATTCATGGCTTTCAGCATAATTGTTCTCAGTGTTGTGAAGCCATACACCTGCTCCTACACCAGTTTTATTACAAGACCCAACAAAACTCATACTCCAAAGAGGTCTAGTTTCAGATTTGGTATTATTTTCATTTTTTTCCTCTTTGTCCTGTGTGTTATGACTGTCATAATGCAGTTCTATGGGTCTTGCAGCATGTTTGGATTGGAATTGTTGCTTAAGGTTTTCATGAAGTTCCATCCTTTCTTCTTGACACCCTTGATTTTCACTAATCTGATGGATAGTGGGCTGCTCATGCTCTCTGTTTTGTTTTTTGCAACTTTCAGCTTCGGCACACTGTTTGAGAGCTTCTCCCTCCTTAATTTCCGTTATGTTGGGTGATTGCTCAATATCCAACTCTAGTTCACCAAAGATTTCCTCATTGCAAAGAATGAACGAGTCTAGGTCTGTGTGGACAGAATAAAGAGGTGAATTCTCTGATTTTTCCTGACTTCTCACCATAAATTTCATGTGTGATTCCCTATAAAGTCTCCTAAGTTGACTGAAGACAGGGATGGTGGCATATGTCATGTCCATTTGCATGGTACCTTGTAGCTTAGCACCCCATGATCTCGAAAAAACCATGCCATATTTGGGGCGCACATCAGCCACTACCACATCCATCACCATGCATTTGGCTGGGATTTGGGTCAAGTTTACACATAGATCTTTGATCAAGCCTAAGAATTTTACTCTACTTGAGTCAAAGGAATACAAGTCTTTGTATGGTCTAGTTATCTCGAGGCCTAATCTCTCCATGATTACTTTGGGCATGAGATTATGAGAAGCCCCTGTATCATGCATAGCGTTGTGTGAAATTTTATCATGGATATTCAAACTGACATAGAAAGGAGGGACCACTCCTTTCTGGAATTTCCCTTTCAATTTTAGGACCAAATAAAAGGGCTGGTTGATCGTCATTGAGGTTAATAAAGTCATTACTTTATTCTATGTTTAAATCTTTCAAAACTTGACATTTATATACATCTTGAGTGACTAACTCAGTGAGGGGGACAAAGATTTTGATTTTAGAAATTTCACTTTCTAAACTGAAAGGGAACTGACTCTTTGAAAGGTTCAAATATGTCTTGTTAGTCACTAATTTACCAGCAAAATCAGCTTGCTTATTTTCACTATGTATATTAGTTAAAAAAGTTCTTTCAGGGGTACTAGTTGAAGTACTGGCGCTGTTGGGGCCAATAATTGATTTATCAGTGTTCTAAGTGAATTTTCCCTTGTTTTTACTAGAAATTTGAGCTGTTTTTTTGTTGTTTTAAGCAGCCCCTTTAACCACTTTGTTAGATCTGTTCCTAACAACAATCTCAGAGGTTTTTCTTTGTGGAGTTTCTTGTTTCTTTTTACTTCTGAGGTCATATTGCTTGTGAACCTCCATGATTGCATTCTTAAAGACTTGCCTATAATATTCAGATTCTAAACCTTCACTATCAAAATATGTATATGTGGCTTGGTCATCCTCTGTGAAAAAGGCAGGGTCTTCATTTTTAACTCCCAACATGTTTATAATAGCTCCCTCTTACTCTTATATCATTTCGTCCTCTTCATCAACATAATTTTCTTGAAATGGAGGTTTGACTTGTTGATTAGAATCTCTTTGTTTCATCTGAGGGGGGTTTCTCCTAAAGTTCCGGTTCTAATTTTGAGTCTGGTTCTTGTTTTGGGCACTTTTTTGGACAACTAAGCTCTTCATCATTTTTTCTAACCTATCCATGTTCTTGGCTAGATGGTCTAATTTTGAGACAGATGTAGAAGGTGTAGTGTTCTCTCTATATGTCACTTTCTTTTTAGTCCTCATCCTGGCTCTTTTTTCAATTAGATTAGCTTCCACACTAAGATCTCCCTTTTTCATCTCTTCTAAAGGTAAGGGATCCCTTTCTCTAAGCTGATATGCCATTTCAGGATCAAATCCTTCTGGAAATTATGCCAAGGTTGATCCTTGTAGAAGTTTCAAGTCTGGAGGCAGTGCATTATACACACTATTGAATCTGGTGCAATAATTTTGAACACTCTCCCTAGGGTTTCTCTTTAGGTTGTTTTAATCTGAAACTATTTGGAGTGGATTCTTCCTAATTTCCCATTTTTTTGTGAACATTTGATGTAAAGAAGGGAGATCATGAATACTATGAGGAGTTAAGCCTTTAAACCATTTCTTGGCTTCTCCTCCTAAATTTTGGAAAATATTCTCATTTTAATGGTCTCATCTTCTATTTCCATATAATCAAAGGCATCATTCATATTGTCTACATGTTGTTGAGCAGTAGTGGACTCAGTTCTAGTGAAATGGGGAGAGTGATATTCATTGGGTAAAGGAACCAAAGGCTGTGGTAACACTGGGGGAGCATATCATGCTACCATGACAGTATTTTGTGCGAGTAAAGGAGTGGCTTTAAAAACATGTATATGGATGGAAGAAGTGCTTCAACCAGCAAGAGACTGTTGAGAAGATTTAGGGTGAGAGAGACCTGAGTTATGAATGAAATGGAGATCCGGAGGTGTGGATGGAGGGGTTTCTCTACTATGAGGTGGCAAACTTGGAGGCTCAAAGTTTGTCTGATATATAACACTAAGTGACTTAGTTCTGGGTAAATTACTTGGTAAATCTAAGTCAACTTGAGTATCCGATAGAGCTGTAAGGTTTTCGGGAACAAAGTTAGCTCTATGAATAGGTCTGACAATAGTTGGATCCCTAGATACAGGAGACTTCCTAAGAATGAATTCTGGATTATCAACTATTTTAGGAGGGTCTGGGTCAGGATAAGCTCTGGTATGAATTCTTTTTGAAGCTAGTATGTTAAGTTTCAGACCCAAAAAAAGAAGAAGGTTAGCCAGATATAACAATCTTTAAGAGGCAAACCAGCCTTCAACAAAGAAACTTAATCCTCAAAGTTTCCTAATCATGGATGTGAATAATTTTTTAATGGTAGTGTGGGCTTCCCCAGTGGAGTCTTCATGAAACCAGGAATAATCAGCAGGCCTACTAATCACCAGTGGTGTCTTTTTCTCTTTTAGGAGTTGTGGAGTCACCATGTGGATGATTTCAAATGTTCAAGATGAGTTTCTATCCACTGCAGTAATTAACTACCAATATAAATCTCTTGTGGGTTTTCTGAGTTTTCAAGATATCTAAGATAGCATTTTACTCAGATTTGTTCCCTAGCGGAGTCGCCATTATGTTGGGGTCCTAGTGATTTGGCAGACTGGCATACCAAATGACCAGGCAACATCAGAACCGCTTTGGAATCCTAGGATCTAGCCATCCTGGATTCAGAGAGGGTTATCTATATGTAAGTATTATTTTCAAAGATATTTATTTATGATTAGTTAAGATATTAGGCTAGTTATGAAGTTCAAGAGGTTGTTTGTTTTTTTTCGGTTGGGAATCATTTACTGACATGGTCATATGAAGTGAATAAGGAAGTAAGTGGAAGGATGTTTCAGCATGGGAAGATAGGTCAGAGAGTGCTAAACCTTTGGTCTATGGAGTCATAAAAGGGTTTACTCACACATCAACCATCCAGGAGTTTTCAAAGGGCAAGTCATCTATATCAGAAGATCTTTTAAGTTGAGTTTACGATAGGGAATATTAAGGAGTGAAATGAAAGTAGCAACTTGTAAGAAAAAAAAGGTAGCCTAAGATCAAGTAAGGAGTTTTAACCTAACCTAATTTTGGCATACACTTATGAAAAACACATATGAGATAAACATAAAAAGCAACCTAATATCAAGCAAGGACTTTAAACCTTTCCTGCTTTCGGCCTACTCTTAAGTGAAATCATCAAAGCAACTCTTTAAGACCAAACAAGGGACAGGGCTAACCATAGATTTCCTTGTTTAAGAATCTACTTAGCATGCAATGAAAATAACATTTAAGAACAATATCTCAAGTGCTACTTAGAAAGACATGTGCTCACCAACATTCTTGACTAGTTTTACTCTATTGATGTCATTCTTAAAAACACATTTAGAGGAAAACATACAGATAAATCTTACCAGTTAGAATTAGGGTAATTTAGAAGTAAATCCTAATCTATATTTTGATGCTCTTTATCAGAGAATGTGAAAAAAATGGAAAACATAAGGAAAGCCACAGATACAATGAGGAAAACACATCACCAATGATTTAGATCAGGATCCAGTGAATCTGCTGGTGTATTAATGTCCAAAACAAGTTACATAATTTGAGCCCAACATCTTTTACAATCCAATTCTTCTCTTCCCAGCCTACTATATTACAACTAATTAGTAACTCTAACGCAACAAAAGTTCAATAATTAACAATTTTCCAACCCTTTACAATAAATTTTCTGTGAATACGTATAGGTGAAAAAGGAAGAGTGCTTCAAAAATGGTAATAAATGTGAATTAAGACAGAGTGGGAGAAGTGTTCGAATGCCCATTCTTCTCAATAAACATAACATTGTCTACTTGTATCATTTTGGTAGTTTTTTCCTGTTTCTATGCATATATGGTAGGCAAGGTAATAATTTCGAAGTGTTTCTTTGAAGATAACTGTGGCTGAAGTACCCTGTTTGACTTCTCGGATAAGCAAACTATCAGTTTTCTGGGTTTTGTAGCCCCATGTTTGCTTAATAACTGCTCTGACTATTTCACAAAGGGTTAGGTAGTAGGATGGCTATCAAAGAGTCTGTGTGAAGTAACATAGGCCGCAGCTGTCCTTTCAGTCCTTAGGAGAAATAAATTCTTGTATGGATGTGGCTTTAGAGGCTTTCCTCTGCTGAATTGTCTTCAAATTGTGTTGTCCTTCGAGACTGTGAGTTTAGGTGTGTATTCTTCAACTTAAATATTAACCTCTTTTTCTTTATCTTTCTGATCTCCTTTTCACTGTACCTGTAGTTTCGGTGCACTGGAGGGTTTTATTTGTAATCAATGTCCATAAAACCTTTGATTAAACTCTGAAATTCGATCCCTCAACCCCTTTAAACCTTGATTCTTTGGCCGTAGGAGATCTATGGACAAATCCACCATTAAACGTACACATGACGATAAACAAGCTAGGGAATCCTGCGTTTCTTGGTTTAACTGCAACAGAGGGCTCAGGCGTGGGCGGAGTAGTGCAGAGGAGGCGAATGCAGCAGGGTGGGCTTCCATGGTAGAAACCAGGCAGGGAGGGCTTAAACATGATTTATGGCGCGAAAAATAAAAAGGGTGGATATGGAAAACCAGTAGTGGTTTTCATGTGAATTTTGGGCAGTAAGTGGTATTTTCCCAGGGGAATGCGATTCGGTTCAATGATTGACACGTATGCCTCTGAAAACCACCCATTTTGCGTTCTAAACAATTGATTATATTTAATTGTGAAATGAACATGAAAAAGGCTTAAGACCATCTGATCTGGGGGGGGGGTGGCATATCTATAGTGGAGATTACAGGAAAACACAGCAGGAAGGCTCTGTGTGGTCGGGTGGGACCAGTAGGGAAATATGGAAAATATAAAGAAAATACATATGGCAGGGGAACTTTTGGGTATGGAAAGATTTGTGAACCTATTGCTTCTGCAATGAATCCTAGCCATTGGATTGGGATAAAGAATGGACGGCTCAGATCCAATCGCAAGATCAGCCATTAGTGGGGTAAAGGGTCTGGGCACCAAAAAAAGGATCACCGATGAGCCGATGAGCGATGAGAGAAGCAACGATGATGAATGGAGGACCGTCGGATCTGGAAGCAGATCGGCAGTCAGGGTTTTATCGAGGGATCACATCATTAGGGGAAAATGGAATCAGGGGAGGGGGGCCGCGATGTACGATGGAGCAGGAAGTGTGTTGGCCATCAGATCGCTGGGGAGATGGATGGTCATGATTGCATCGGCCGATCAGCCATCGGTGGAAAAAGAAGACGGAAGCGGGAACTTTGGATTGTGCCCATGTGATGGAAAGATGGATTACTGATGCACCAATCCACTTGGTCATGGGGCTCAGGTCATATGAAAGTGAGGCAAAATATTTAAGCCCTTGGAATATCGCATCGAGGAGCAAAAAGAGGAAGGGACATAGGCCTTTCGAGTTGCGATTTGTGATTTGCTGAGGACCGTCGGATCTGCAGCGAGATCGACGGTGGGGGGATTAAAGTAAGAAAGTGCACAAGGCCTAAAGGTTTATTGGACATCATGATATCATGACATCGCCTCTCATATTGGACAGGTCATGAATAGCTACGTCATGGACACAACATCGATCATGTTTTGATTGAATGCAGAATAGGGAGTTTTGTTTGAAATGCGACTTCCATGGCCATGCGAGTGTGAGACTAAGTTGCTGATTCGCAAAGCTAATGAAGCAAGTCAAAATTGTGACTGGCATGGCTACGCGACGATGCGAATTCTATGAGGTCACATTTCAAACTAAATAAAACATTGGGTCGCATTACTCTTTAGATCGCTTGGTTGCACAAGCTCAGAAATAGGCTGACGGCATGACCTCCCCTAAATTTCAACTTTGCAACTTTTCCTGGGAGTCGCATTCCCCCTCTAAGTTGGGCTCTCACATTGCATCACCCAATTAACTACCCATTTCATCCAGTATGCGACTAGGCGACGACTGGTGAGTTGCACTACATAGGGTCGCAAGATCTCCCCTCAAGAAGGCAGTTGGGGTTCCGACCTCATAATTCTATAATCCTACAACCTATGCTTTGCATGCACAAAATGAGAAAGCCTACTGACAGTGTCCAGGGAAGAACATGACGAGCGGAAACACCATGGTTTCAAAGCAATTAGACATGTCAATGTGCAGGCTCATGTGCAATTGCAAAACTAGAAACTCTTGCTCTAGTTACCACTTCTAATTTGGCACAAATTTCATCCCTCTCCATTCATAGGATCAACGCTCAGTTTAAATTTTCTTTTATATGCAAGATTTAAGTCACAAAAGCTAGATCTTGGCATTCTCGCACACTCTTCAAATTACCACCTTCTGAAATCCATTCCAAGGGGTCTCCTCGTTATCGATATCTCGACGTAAACCTTATAAAACGAGTAGAGTATCCTCGGTGCATATCATGGTTTCCGTATGAAGAACATAAGGAGGGAACAGTCCTAGTTGGCACTCCATTTCCAATGGGTTATGTTATGTTGGTTATGAACCTTCTCAGGAAATTAATCTTTCCAATGAAATATTGGAGTTCTTTGATGTTTCTAGGGTGACTGATTTTCAATATACCTTTAACCCTTTTTGGGTCTATTTTAATCCCTTTTTCTGATATGCTATGACCCAGGAGTGTGCCCTCTTGGAGACCAAACAATGTCTCCTTTGGATTTAAAGATATCCTAGACCTCCTACATTTCTCAAAGACTTTCTTGAGGTGTGTTAGGTGTTATTCATCTGTTTTGGAATAGACTGTGATGTCATCTAAATAAATCACAATGAAGTGTCCTATTTCTTCTATGAAAAAAATATCCATGGCTCTTTGAAAGGTGGCACCTGCGTTCATTAATCCAAAAGGCATCTTTACATACATGAAGGTGCCCCAAGGAGTAGTGAAGGCTATTTTCAGTTGATCTTCAGGTAGTACCAAAATTTGTTTATATCCTGAAAAGCCATCTAGCAAAGAGATCCTTTTGGAACCAACTACCCTTTGTAAGATATATTCCATTTTAGGTAGGGGGTAGTTGTCCTCTAACGAGGCTCTATTCAATTTCTTGAAGTCAATACAGAGCCTAATTTCTCCTGTTTTCTTCCTCACGGCTATCGAATTAGACACCCATTCTGAGTATCTCACAGGGACAATGATTCCAGCATCATACATTTTCCTAATTTCCTTCTCAACCAAAGGTAACTGCACAGGGTTTATTCTGTGCAATTTTTGCCTAAATGGTTTCTGGTTTTCCTTGAGAGGTATCTTGTGCTGAATGGTCTCTGTCTCATATGCCTTTAAATCCTCATATCTCCAAGCAAAAACATCAGAAAATTATTTAAACAACTCAATATATTTCAGTTTAATGTGAGCTGGCCATGTTTTAGATAGTTTTATCGTTTTGGGTGTGTCTTTACTGCCTATATTTCATTCCTTGATATTAGAATCGGTGGGTTCTATTGTTGGTTTCTTGGCAACGTCATTAAAATCAAACAAGTCTTCTAGAGGCGCTAGTCCTTTGGGTAAGCCTTTGTCTTTGGACTATAATACCTCTATGTCTTATTTTTCTGAGTTTATGTATTCTTCTATTTGATTTTCGAACTCACTGGTTAGCAGATCTCTTTCTGCAATGGGAGGAGGTTCCTTTTGGTCACATTGTTCCTCATCCAGACGGTTTTTATCATACTTTGAGTCTAAATTAGAAAATTCAGACTCATTTTTGAATTGAAAAAAGTCCTCTATCTATTTATCTCCCTCAAAAACCTACCAATATTTTTCATTGTCTGGGACAACTGGCCTATATTTCACTTTGACATTGAATTACTTGTTGTCATAGGGTTTGTTGAGTCCCGAATTTGCATCTTTTCCATACACTTTTCCATACCTTTTTCACTCACCTAAACCTCCAAAATTGTCAATATCATGTGCAAAAGGGTATCTAACATGGTTTTTAATTATGTTTTTGTGTTTTCTATTTGATCTAGATTTTGTTCATACAGCTGCGGAAACTTGCCACTTTCCCCAGCTGCTGCAACTTTCCGCAGCTATTTTGTGGAAATCTATGCTACAGGTGTCTACAAAGGAAACGAGCCACATGGGCAGGCTAGGAATGACGAGGACATGGTTCGTGTCCTATTGGTTCAAGCAAACTCGTCCAAAGAAGCCGCGGTCAAAGCTATCCACGTGGAAGTCAACTATGGAGTTTCATGTCGGTTGGACTCTGTTTCGTGGCATATAAACATCCATACGGCCGTTTCTAAGCTTGCGGAGGTTAAATTGACATCTGTGCAGAGTTCTGGAGTTGAATTCAAGCATCCACCTTCCGTAGATTCACTTTCCAACATGGCCATACTCCTATATCCGTGGCCGTAGTGGTCTACGTGCTCTCTGTCATCATGAACTTTAGGAGACAGTTACAGTTTATTGTTATATATAGAGCGTTTGCATACGCACATGGAGTTAGTTGTTAGTTGATAGTTGATGTTCGTACTCTGTTATGTTTGCTTTGTAGTGATTATGTTGCCCTTGAGCCGTAACACTACCATTCTGTAATGAACTGCTTTTTAATGTGAGAAGACTCTGTTTTCAACTTAATTCGTGTTTCAGGATCGTTACCAAGGCTGTGTAGAGGGCCCCTGCTCAGCTAAGGTTCTGTGTATTAGTGTATATATTTCTCATTTCATTTCTTTTAAAAATTCATTGTATCATAATCCATCATATGTTCATACTTTGTAGTTGTTTCATTTCTGTTTATACATTTCCATAATTTCCATTTCATTTCTGTCTTTCATGTTTTTATGATTGTTAATCACTGATCAGTTTTCTTGTGCATGAAATATTGGGCATTTTTCATAGTATTTTGACTAATGACATGAAACTAACATTGTTCTGTTGCTAGTTTGTTTTTCATAGCTTTTGTTTAACTTCAGTCTTGCTTTGTACATTTCAGTTTTGCTTATCTGATTCAGTAGTTAAATTTAGATATATTAAGCTGCTCATAGCGTCTTCAGTTGCCTCCGAAAGCCACAGCTGGACTGATGGTGAGGGACTGCATTATGAAATGTGTAGTTTAGTATTAGTTTCTTTTATGCAAATTTAGATATATTAAGCTGCTCATAGCGTCTTCAGTTGCCTCCGAAAGCCACAGCTGGACTGATGGTGAGGGACTGCATTATGAAATGTGTAGTTTAGTATTAGTTTATTTTCTGCAAATTTAGATATATTAAATCATGTATGACATCTTCAGTTGCCTCCGAAAGCCACAGCTGGACTGATGGCGAGGGATTGAATCATGTGTGGATGGTTTAGTATTAGTTTACTTTCTGCAAATTAAATAATCAGTTACACAAGTTGTTTATGATTACTTCCGCAAGTCATAGAATCTAATGATGAAGGTCGAAAATAATTGATGTAATCAATTAGATTCATTGTTCTGAGTATCTAATTTCTAAAATGATTTTCTTTTGTGTTTAGTTGGCAGCAAGAATAGTTTGGTTTTCATGTTCACTAGTTTTCTGTTTTGATTCATTAGATTAGCAGCACCTTTTCATTTCAGCAGTACACTTTTACTTTCTTTCAAGTCTTGTCATTGTAATTTCAATTTGCTTTTAAAAGTTTCAAGATTGGTAAATCATTATAGGGGATATCACTTCCTTGAACAAATATAACCAAAATTGTTTTTCATTTTAGAATTTCCATTTCACCTTAGAAAGACCAAAAACGACAAAAAGTTAAGAAAGAGGTTATCTTGCACATATAGTGCGCCGCACTTCATCAGCTTACGATTCCCGGATTGACAAATTAAATGCGGCAATTTAGGACACACTAAATTGACCAAACATTTTGGCGCCGTTGCCGGGGAAGTGTAACTAGGTAGCCAATTTCTTAAAAAAAAAAAACAAAATAATAAAAGAAGGGAAAACTTGATAATTTCTTGAAGTATGCTCTCCTCTTGCACCTAGTGTGATCTGGAGGATTAGAAAAGAGAATTATTGGTTTAGTAATTTCTTAAGTATGCTCTCTTCTTGCACCTAGTGTGACCTGGAAGATCAGAAAGAGAATTATTATCCCTACTTTAAAAAAAAATAAAAAATGACATGCATAGAGCAAGAGATTCTAGGGGAAGGTTTATAGCTAAAGCCAAGAGTTCGATTTTCACAACTCCATCTTATTCAAGGCATAGACCAGATTCACCACCATCTACCCCTAGCCTTAAGATTTTTGGAAGTCAAAGAACAGCTGAATTAGAGGATTCTCCTATACCACCTACTAAAATCCACTTAGAAAATAAAGAGACTTTCTCTCATCCTTCCTTGGTAGAAGAACTAGAGGACTATAAGGACTCTAAAGAAACTATCATGGCAGAGGAAGTAATAAATAGAGGTGAAGGTAGAAGAGGAGGAGATAATGGAGATAACAATGGTGAAGGAAATGATGGTAGAAATAGGGACAATTTGCTTGGATTCCCTATAGTTGATGAGGAAACTCATGCAACAATGAAAAATATATCACCATCTGTTCTCCCTAACTTTTATGGATTGCGAAGTGAGGATCCTGAAACATTTCTGTTTGAGTTTGAAGTAGTGTGCCGAACTTATGACTATATGGAAGATTCTCAAAAACTCAAAGTGTTTCCTTCAACATTGAAGGGATCTGCTTTGAAATGGTTCATGGGATTAGCCACTCAATCTATTAGGACTTGGAATGATATGAAACAAACATTTTGGATAGATACTTGGACTATTGTATGCCCACCAATCACAAGGATGAGGTATTCAAAATGATGCAAAAAGAAGATGAAAATTTGGAAGACTTAATTGAAAGATTTCAATACAACTTGGAAAGAGCAAAGATGAGCAACTTAGATAATGAAACCTTGAAAGCCCTCCTATTAAAAGCCATTAGAGATGAATGGATAGACATTTTAAACATGATGGGGAAAGGAGACATTTCTCAACTTCCATTTCATGATATAACAGAACTATGTATCCATCTCTCAAGGGGAAAATCTAAAACTGGAAAAGGGCCTAGGGATCCTTCTCTTATTAGGGCTAACAAATCTGCAACTGGATCAGTAAGTAGGGCAGAGATTGGTAATATGCTTGATGAGTTCAAAACTGATATCTTAGGGAGTCTTAGTGAACAACTAGACACCCTTAAAATCCAAAATAAGCAGAAAGCAGAAACAGATGCTTTAGCCATCTTTTGTCCGAAATGTAGAAAGAAACATGCTTTAAGGGAATGTCCCTTGGATGCAAAAGTTGTAGAAACATGTATGATTTGCTCAGAAAATCATGAGATCAAGGATTGTCCTTCGATCCCTGGACTCAAAGCTGTTTTTCAAGAAGATCCAAATTCAGTAGAATCTCTCTGTTTTGTCGCAAGGAGACCTTGGCAGGGACAACAATCTCAAGGGTTTAATAACCCTATGAATCTTCAAACCCCACCAAATTTGAATCCTTGGCAACAACCTTGGCCCCAACATCAAAATTCATATCAGCCATGGGTACAAGGGATGCAAAATCCTTATGGGAGATTTGCTCAATTTTATCAATATCCTCCATCTTTTCAAAATCAACAAGCTCCACAATTTCCAAGCCCAAATCCACAACTTTCATTGCCATTTTCACAACAACAACCTTCTCAACAAAATACAAATCCTCAACTCATGCTCCCATACCAACAGAAGACAAATCAACTTCCAGCTCAGCCATTGCCAAATCCTAACAATAAGAATCCTCAAACTACTTATATAGTAGAAGGACAACAATTTCCTACCTATATGATTGTTCCTCTCAACGATGTACAACTCAGATCTGGTAGAGTTTTAGAAAAACCTTCTATAGATATTCAAGAGCAAGATACCTCTGAGGAGGAGTCTCTTCAAGTCAATAAGGGTTCTGAGGAAGAATCTCTTCAAAATTCAAAAATTCAAAAAGAAAAAGAAAAGCTAACATCCACAACTCCTATAGTTGAGCAACCTGTATCTTCATCTACACCTCCTTTTCAGGAAAGACTACAAATTGATAAGGGGGTGGAAAAACAAATCTTGTTGCCTAACTATGACTTTCTAGATGAATTGAAGAATGTTTGTATCAAGATTCCATTGCTACAAGCCATTCGATAAATTCCTATTCTAGCAAAAACCATAAAGGAGTTGAGTTTCAAAAGACCGGGAAGGAAGCTAAAAGACACAAGAAGAATCCACCTGGTAGGAAAGATTGCAGACATTATGATGGGAAAAATTACCATGCAGAAGTATGTAGATCCAGGAAGTCCAATTGTCAAGACACATATTAATGGGATAGAAATTCCAAACACATTGATTGACTTAGGGGCTGCTATCAACATTATGAGTAGACAGACTATGGACCAGCTAAAACTTCCTAACCTTCTTTACTGCAACTTGCAGATCGATCAATTATTAAACCAGATGGTGTATTAGAAGATATTTCAGTCTCCTTAGATTCTTGGGAATATCCAGTAGATTTTATGATTTTGACTCCCAAGAGTAATCTAGGAGGGCACCCACTTATCTTAGGAAGACCTTGGCTAGCCACAAATGATGCTTTTATTAGTTGTAGATCTGGGGATATGTACATTTCTAATGGTAATTCGACAAAGAAATTCAATTTGTATCCTCCAGCAAAAGCAATCACAGAAGTAGGAGACAATGAATGGGTTGATGATGAGGACACTATACAACTTGTCTTTACCATTTCTGAAATCAGTGAGGATAGTCAAATTCTGAACACATTAGAAAATTTTGAGACATCTTCAGAATATGACCCCACACAATTTCAGTTGGAATCTGACATAGAATATTTATCATGAAGACAAATGTCTCTTTACTCTATGGAAGAGTTTGGTAATTCTGCTATTGAGATTTTTCCAGAAAAGACATTGAATATCAACATACATCTGGAGAAGTCACAACAAGAAGAACTAACCAGAATCTTGCAAAAACATTCTACTGCATTTGCATGGGAGTATACTGACATGAAGGGTATTGATCCTAAGACTTGCATCCATCATATCTATATTCAGGAAAACAGTAGACCAATCAGACAACCTCAAAGAAGGATGAATCCAAATCTTAGGGAGATAGTGAAAGAAGAGCTCCAAAAACTTCTCAATGTAAACTTCATCTATCCAATTTCAGATAGCCGATGGGTTTCTCCTTTGGTTATAGTACCTAAAAAGAATGGTAAATGGAGAGTATGCATTGATTACAGGGAGTTGAACAAAGCAACTTTGAAGGATCACTTTCCTTTGCCTTTTATTAATCAGGTATTAGATACATTAGCAGGTAAAAAGTACTTTTCATTTTTGGATGGTTTTAGTGGCTATAATCAAATTCAGGTAGCACCTGAAGATCAAGATAAGACCACATTTACTTGTCCATGAGGAACTTTTGCCTACCGAGTGCTTCCTTTTGGGTTATGTAATGCACCAGCAACATTCCAAAGAGCAGTACTAGGAATTTTTTCTGATCTAATCCATGATTGTGTAGAGGTTTATATGGATGATTTTACAGTTTATGGTAATTCATTTGAAGAGGCATCAGAAAATTTGGAAAAAGTTCTTATAAGATGTAAAGAAACAAACCTTTCATTAAACCATGAAAAATGCTTTATGATGTTTACTGAAGGGATTGTTTTAGGACATCATATTTCAGGGGATGGGATTAAGGTTGATAGATCAAAAGTTGAAGTCATCTCCAAGTTGCCTATTCAAAATTGTCAAAGAGATGTTAGAAGTTTTCTAGGATTTACTGGTTACTATAGAAGATTTATAGAAAACTTCACTAAAATAGCATCTCCACTCTTCAAATTGCTTACAAAAGACCGTGAATTTAAATGGGATCCTGATTGTCAATCAGCTTTTGAAACTTTGAAAACGAGAATATCTGAAGCACCTATCTTGAGAGGACCAAATTGGAAAATTCCTTTCCACATTTCTACGGATGCTTCAGATACAGCTCTAGGAGCTGTGTTGGGTCAAAAAGATTTAATTCCTTATGCCATTTATTACACCAGTAAAAATTTGACTCCCACAGAGTTGAACTATACTGTGACTGAAAAAGAGTTCTTAGCTGTTATTCATGCAATTAATAAGTTTAGACATTACATAACAGGCTATGAAACTTTTATTCATACTGACCATTCTGCAATTAGATATTTAATGAACAAACCTGTTACTAATGGCAGAGTGACAAGATGGCTTTTACTTTTGCAAGAATTCAATATTACTGTGTTGGATAGACGAGGAAAACAGAATACAGTAGCTGATTTCTTGTCTAGAATTCAAAATACTAAAGAAGATTCTCCTGTAGAAGATAAGTTTCCTGATGAATATTTGTTTGCAGTAACTACTAAGACCCCTTGGTATGCAGATATTGCTAACTATTTGGTTACAGGGAAACTACCTTCACATTTATTTCCAAGAGAAAAACGAAAAATTATTCAGGAGAGTTCAAAGTATTCATGGATTTCTAACGAATTGTTTAAAACAGGGCCAGATCTTGTGATCAGAAGATGTGTCAGGGAAGATGAAATGCCTGATATTCTTAAGGCATGTCATGATGAACCATGCGGCGGACACTTTGCGGACAAAAGGAAGGCCTATAAAATCCTTTTCTTGGGATATTATTGGCCTTCTCTCTTCAAATATGCAAAACAATATGTCAAAAGGTGTGATAGCTGCCAAAGAGTAGGGAAACCTACCCTTTCAAATGAAATGCCACTGCAAACACAAGTACTCATTGAACCCTTTGAAAAATGGGCTTTAGATTTCATTGGACCGATTAATCCACCATCGAAGCAAAAGAAGTATATATTGGTTTGCACTGATTATGTTACTAAATGGGTAGAAGCTAAAGCATTAGTATCTGCTACTGAAAATTCAATTGTTCATTTTCTTTATGAGGATATTTTTACTCGCTTTGGTGTTCCAAGAGAAATTGTAACAGATCAGGGGAGCCAATTCACATCAAATTTGGTGAAGAAGTTGATGGAAGAATACAAAATCAAGCACAGAAGATCTACTCCTTACCATCCACAAGCAAATGGTCAAGTGGAGTCCACAAACAAAGTTCTTGAAAGTATCATAACCAAAACTGTTCATCTACATAGAAGAGATTGGGCAGAAAGGCTTCCAGAAGCCTTGTGGGCCTACAGAACTACATGGAGGAATACAACAGGAAATTCTCCCTATGAACTTGTTTATGGGAAAGAAGTCTTGCTCCCCATTGAGTTCCAAGTCAAGACCTTCAAGATAGCAGTTCAGTTGGGAATGGACTTGTCAGAAGCCCAAAAGCATAGAATGGAGCAGTTGAATGAGCTAGATGAGATCAGACAAGAAGCAATTCTAAGAACTGATCTAGTTCAATATCAAAGAACTAAATGGCATGACAAATATATCAAAGAGAAGAAGTTTCAAGAAGGAGATTAGGCATTGTTATTTGACTCCAAGTTTAAATATTTTCAAGGGAAATTTCAGACTCATTGGCTTGGGCCATATGAGATTGACAAGATCTTTAGCAATGGAGCTGTAAGAATCAAGACCATTGATGAGTTTCAAACTCCTCTTATTGTGAATGGCCATAGATTGAAATTTTATCATAAGCCACTCTCTAAAGAGGATTTTGTCAAGTTGTTTCAAGAAATTTCTGCAATCAGGCTGGTACAGAAGAATTCTTCTTCTCCACCAGCCTAGCTTTTGTTTTTCAAGTTAAAAAAAAAAAAAAAAAAAAAGAAGAAGAAGAAGAAGAAGAAAAAAAAAATGGTATAAGCCTGAAAACCAATCATTGATTGGCAGTCTTATACAGAAAATATGGGGTGAAAATCAGGGACACCTGACACTCTATATTTTCCAAAAAAAAAAATATGTCTTTCATTTCATTTCATTTCACCACCCACTCCATTTCATTCCACTTCATTTCATTTCATTTCATTTCATTTCACTTCATTCCACTTCATTTCATCCATTCCATCAATAAATTTTTTTTTTTATGACCATTTCCACCTGGTCATTTTTCATTTGTTCATTTCTATTTCATCCAAGTAATAGCTGTGTCAGTTTCTGCAGCTGACATCTGTTTCCGCAGCTGACTCCAGTTTCCGCAGCCAGAAGCAGATTCCGCAGCTACTACTCTGTTTTCAAAAAGAATGTACAGTTAGTTGTTATTTTCATAAATTATGAAATAAAATGCAGGAGAGAGGATCAATGGAACATTCAAGACACTAATGAAGATCAATCAGTTGAAGACCAAGGGCAAAAGCAAGGATTCCAAAGGTATGAATAAAGTTTATTTCAAATAGTATCAAAAAACACATTTTTATATAATTTTAAACTATGAGCTCTACCCATAACGCGCAATGATTATATTGACAGTCCCGTAACCTTCCACGATCTCTATGTTATCCTCTTGCATTTATTCACAAACGGTTTCATCATTGAAATTTCGATTCTCACTCATGTTCAAATATCCCACCGTAGATAATGATACGTATTTGAGTTGACAAAGGACTCTTACAAGCCGCATAACTTCATAATCATTGATTGAAACGTGTTTATATTTATTACACGGCCACCAAAATTCAAAACGCGGCCGAATGCATTATACTTTGTTAACCTCTTTGTCGTGTCTCTGTCGTGTTTACAAAACCCCACTCTACTCATTCTCACTCCCTGTTTCACTCCATTCCGTTCCTTTTGCTCATTCTCACTCCCGTATATCCACCCACAGTCTTACTCCATTCCGTTTATGGTGCTCATTTCCATTTTATGATAACATCCCCACAGTATTGTGCTCGATCCTGTGTATTCCATCGTTCCATTTCCACTTAAACCCTCACAGAGGCAAACTTGTGAAGCACAGAGAAGTGAAATGGGAAAATTATTAAGGGCAGAGCCGGAAGGACCAAAGTTTATAGAGGGATATCCGCAAGCAAAAGAGATGTTGAGGAAAGCAAAATGGCTGCGTTTTATTCAGAAATTCAGAGGTTACCACAAAGAAGTTACGAAAGCGTTTGCAAGGTCATTTGATGGCTCGGAAGCAGGAATTGGAGACCTCAAGTTTTCGGTCAATGAAGCATCAATAGCAACAGCCACAGAACTTCTTCAGGAGGGAGAACGTTGGTTCAAAAATAAAAGTATCAGTGATGAGGCATGGAGAACAATTCTACGAAATCAAGGTATGGATATCACTGTTTTCAAAAGAGGAATCCCTGTGCATGCAATAAAAGAAGAATGGGCCACTTTACTACTAATTGTTCAAAAATTTATTACATGTGAAGGCCGTTTTGGGTCTATGTACATGTACCATACCAGGCTATTGATGAATTTTCTTGAAAACCAAACTCTCAATCTTCCTTATTTTCTATTCAATAGCTTAAAGAAAATGGCTGTGACTGTTCTAAAACACTTAGGAGATGTAGAGCCTCATCTTTATCACCACGGCCTTATAAAAATTCTGATTGAAAAGGAGCTAAAGGAAAGAAAAGATACATGGGAACAATTCATAGTTAGAAACTTCTTTGAAGAACCTCAGGAAATTCCTGAAGGTAGTTCAATTAGAAGGAGTAGAATAAAGAAAATGAATGTTGAAACCCAAGTTGCTCCTACACAGGAAATTCCCGCAGCTAGCACAACAAAAAGAAGTAGAAGGAAAAGAACAGTAGATGAAATCCAAAATACTTCTACTACTACTATGAAAAAAACTGATAGGGAAGAGAGATTGGTAAAAAGGAAGAAGAAGGAAATCAAAACTAAGAAGCCAATAATACCAAAAGGGAAAGAAATTATTGAGGATGTCCATAAAACTCCTTCTTCTGAAGAAGAAGATCACCAAATACTATCTGAAAATTTAGTTTTTCTTCAAAAACGGTCATCTATATCCAAGAAGGCAGAGACAGGAAAACAAGAACAAAAGGGCAGTGTACCACAGCACATGAGGAGAAGCAGCAGGCTTAAGGGAAAATTGAGAAAAACACAAATTAAGGGTCCTCATTTCATTGATTTGGGTGAGGAGACATCTGAACAGTCTCCAACTGACCATAGTCCATTTCAGTCAGTTAGTGAACCTGACTCCTTTCACTCCCAATCAGACAATGAGCATACTCCATCTTATTCTCGGCAAAATATTGATGTAAGTTCTCCTCGGCCAGATTTTGAACACAATTCTCCCTTGCAGCACTTTGGGGACAACCCAATGAAAGAACAAGATGAATTAAGCAGCGGAGGTATATGACTATATGGGAATCCTTGGAGAAGAGCGGCCCACGAGGTCCAGTACCTCTTCCATTCAGCCTCATACATTGCCAGGATGATTTAGTTCGATCATTAAAGCGTGCTTTAGAAATTTGGGCTTTTGAATCGGCATATCAAAAATGAAAATGGAAACTTTGAAAGAGCAAGGCAAGCTGGACAAGATTATCCATGACAATACTATGTTACATTTGGGTATTTGGCAAAAGAAGAATAAGAAGCTAAAAAGGAAATGCCAAAAATTGAGCAGAGCACTTGTGAATATCAAATTCAGGTGCCTCATGAAGAAACCCAGAATGATGGCGGTACCAAAGAAGAAGAGAAGGGGGTTAGATGTGCTGGCTGAAGTATCAAGGCACATGAATTGAACAAAGAGTGTCAAAATTTTGGTTGCATGAGGACATGCAACACCTTCACAGTGGGGGTATGTTGAGTCCCGAATTTGTCTCTCTTCCATACACTTTTCCATATCTCTTTCACTCACCTAAACCTCAAAAATTGTCAAATATCATGTGCAAAAGGGTATCTAACATGGTTTTTAATTATGTTTGTGTGTTTTCTATTTGATTTAGATTTTGTTCATACAGCTGCGGAAACTTGTCACTTTCCGCAGCCGCTGCAACTTTCCGCAGCTATTTTGTGGAAATCAATGTTACAGGTGTCAACGAAAGAAACGAGCCACATGGGCAGGCTAGGAATGACAAGGACATGGTTCGTGTCCTATTGGTTCAATGAAATTCGTCAAGGAAAGCCGCGGTCAAAGCCATCCACGTAAAGTCAACCCCTGCAGGTTTCATCGGTTGGACTGTTTAGGTAAACATATAAGCATCCATACGAGGTCTTAAGCAACGGAGGTTAAATCGACATCTGTACAGAGCTCTAGAGTCGAATTCAAGCATCCACCTTTCGTAGATTCACTTTCCAACACGGCCATACTCCTATATCCGTGGACGTAGTGGTCTACGTGCTCTCTACCAGCATGAACTTTAGGAGACAGTTATAGTTTGTTGTTATATATAGCACGTTTGCATACGCACATGAAGTTAGTTTATGTTAGCGAATAGAGTCTCTGTTATCTTTTAGTTTTCTCTGTAGTGATTACGCTGCACTTGTGCCGTAACACTACCATTCTGTAATGAACTGCTTTTTAGCTGTGAGAGAGCTTGCTCAACTTGGTCGTGTTTGAGGATCGTTACCAAGGCTGTGTAGAGGGCCCCTGCTCAGCTAAGGTTCTGTGTATTAATGTATATATTTCTCATTTCATTTCTTTTAAAAGTCATTGTATCATAATCCATCATATGTTCATACTTTGTAGTTGTTTCATTTCTGTTTATACATTTCCATAATTTCCATTTCATTTATGTCTTTCATGTTTTTATGATTGTTAATCACTGATCAGTTTTCTTGTGCAGGTTTTAGGTAGATAGCCCGGGCATTTTCATAGTATTTTGACTAATGACATGAAACTAACATTGTTCTGCTGCTAGTTTGCTTTTCATAGCTTTTGTTTAACTTCAGTCTTGCTTTGTACATTTCAGTTTTGTTTATCTGATTCAGTAGTTAAATTTAGATATATTAAGCTGCTCATAGCGTCTTCAGTTACCTCCGAAAGCCACAGCTGGACTGATGGTGAGGGGCTGCATTATGAAATGTGTAGTTTAGTATTAGTTTCTTTTCTGCAAAATTAGATATATTAGGCTGCTCATAGCGTCTTCAGTTGCCTCCGAAAGCCACAGCTGGACTGATGGTGAGGGACTGCATGATGAAATGTGTAGTTTAGTATTAGTTTCTTTTCTGCAAATTTAGATATATTAAATCATATATGACATCTTCAGTTGCCTCCGAAAGCCACAGCTGGACTGATGGCGAGGGATTGAATCATGAGTGTATGGTTTAGTATTAGTTTACTTTCTGCAAATTAAATATCAGTTACACAAGTTGTTTATGATTACTTCCGAAAGTCATAGCCGGTCTAATGATGAAGGGTCAGAAAATGAATTGATGTAATCTGATTTAGATTTATTTTGTTGCAATTTTGAATTTCCTTAAGCATAGTTTCTTTTGTGTTTAGTTGGCAGCAAGAATAGTTTTGTTTTCATGTTCACTAGTTTACTGTTTTGATTCATTAGATTAGCAGCACCTTTTCATTTCAGCAGTACACTTTTACTTTCTTTCAAGTCTTGTCATTGTAATTTTCAATTTGCTTTTAAAGTTTCAAGTTGGTAAATCATCATAGGGGATATCACTTCCTTGAACAAATATAACCAAACTTGTTTTTCATTTTAGAATTTCCATTTCACCTTAGAAAGACCAAAAACGACAAAAGTTAAGAAATAGGTTATCTTGCACATATAGTGCGCCGCACTTCATCAGCTTACGATTCCTGGATTGAAAAATTAAATGCAGCAATTTAGGACACACTAAATTGACCAAACAGGGTTTTTGACATGAGCTGGTAGCACAAGCCAATCCATTGGCAAGAATTTTTTGGCTTCTAGGGACAAAAACAAGTTCATATTTCTCAAAGGTTTGCAAAAGGTCCATGGAATCATTTCTATAGGCTCTTAGTCTTGGATGTTTGGTAGTGTATTCTCCATTTATCTGCCTAATGATCAGTTTGGAATCTCTATGAACAACTATCCTCTTGGCTCCTAATTTATTTAGTGACTACAGCCCTAAGAGGAGTGCTTCATACTCTGCTATGTTATTAGTGCATTGGAAATTTAGCTTGTATGCATGGCTTTCAGCATAATTGTTCTCAGTGTTGTGAAGCCATACACCTGCTCCTTACAAGACCCATCAAAAATCATACTCCAAAGAGGGCTCGTTTCAGACTTGGTATTATTTTTATTGTTGTCCTCTTTTTCCTGTGTGTTTTGACTGTCATAATGCAGTTCTATGGGTCCTGCAACACGTTTGGATTGGACTTTTTCCTTAAGGTTTTCATGGAGTTCCAGCCTTTCTTCTTGACTCCCTAGATTTGCACTAATCTGATGGATAGTGGGTTTCTCATGCTCTCTATTTTGTTTGTTGCAACTTTCAGCTTTGGCACACTGTTCGAGAGCTTCTCCCTCCTTAATTTCTATTATGTTGGGTGATTTCTCACTATCCAACTCTAGTTCACCAAAGATTTCATCATTGCAAAGAATGAACGAGTCTAGGTATGTGTGGACAGAATAAAGAGGGGAATTCTCTGATTTTTCTTGACTTCTAACCATAAATTTCATGTGTGATTCCCTATTAAGTCTCCTAAGTTGATTGAAGATAGGGATGGTGGCATATGTCAAGTCCATTTGCATGGTACCTTGCATCTTAGCGCCCCATGATCTCGAAAGAACCATGCCATATTTAGGGGGCACATCAGCCACTCCCACATCCATCACCATGCATTTTGGCTGGGATTTGGGTCAAGTTTACACACAGATCTTTGATCAAGCCTAAGCAGTTCACTCTAATGGATTCAAAGGAATACAATTCTTTTTATGGTCTAGCTATCTCGAGGCCTAATATCTTCATGATTACTTTGGGCATGAGATTATGAGAAGCCCCTGAATCATGCATAGTGTTATGTAAAATTTTATCATGGATATTCAAACTGACATAGAAAGGAGGGACCACTCCTTCCTCAAATTTCCCTTCAATTTTAGGACCAAATAAAAGGGCTGGTTGATCATCATTGAGGTTGACAAAGTCATTATTTTCTTCTATGTTTAATTCTTTCAAAACCTGACATTTATATACATCTTGAGTGACTAACTCAATGAGGGGGACAAAGATTTTTATTTTAGAAATTTCACTTTCTAAACTGAAAGGGAACTGACTCTTTGAAAGGTTCAAATTTGTCTTGTTAGTTACTAATTTACCAGCAAAATCAACCTGCTAATTTTCACTATGTACATTAGGTAAAACAGTTCTTTCAGGGGTACTAGCTAAAGTAATAGCGTTGCTGGGGCCAATAATCGGTTCATCACAGTTCTGAGTGACTTTTCCCTTGTTTTTACCAGAACTTTTAGCTGTTGTTTTGTTGTTTTCAGCAGCCCTTTTAACCACTTTTTCAGATTTGTTCTTAACAGCAGTCTCAGAGGTTTTTGTTTGTGGATTTTTTTTCTTTTTTTTTCTTTTGAGGTCATATTGCTTGTGGACCTCCATGATTTCATTCTCAAAGCCTTGCCTATAATCTTAAAATTCTAAACCTTCATTATCAAAATATGTATATGTGGCTTGGTCATCCTCTGTGAAAAAGGAAGGGTCTTCATTGTTAACTCCTAGCATGTTTATAATAGCTCCCTCTAGCTCTTCTATCATTCCCTCCTCTTCATCAACATAATTTTCCTGAAATGGAGGTCTCACTTGTTGATCAGAATCTGTTTGTTTCATCTGAGGGGGGTTTCTCCTAAAGTTCTAGTTTTGATATTGAGTCTGGTTCTTGTTTTGGGCACTTGTTTGGACAGCTAACCTCTCCATCATTTTTTCTAACCTATTCATGTTCTTGGCTAGATGGTCTAATTTTGAGTCAGATGTAGAAGGTGCAGTGTCCTCTCTATATGTCACTTTCTTTTCAGTCCTCATCCTGGCTCTTTTTTCAATCAGATTAGCTTCCACACTAAGATCTCCCTTCTGCATCTCTTCTAAAGTTAAGGGATCCCTTTCTCTAAGCTGATAGGCCATTTCAGGATCAAATCCTTCAGGAAATTTGGCCAAGGCTGATCCTTGTGTAGGTTTCAAGTCACGAGGCAGTGCATTATACACACTATTGAATCTGGTGCAATAATTTTGAACACTCTCCCCAGGGTTTTTATTTAGGTTGTTTTAATCTGAAAGTATTTGGAGTGGATTCTTCCTAATTTCCCATTTGTTTATGAACATTTGATGTAAAGAAGGGAGATCATGAATACTATGAGGAGTTAAGCCTTTAAACCATTTCTTGGCTTCTCCTCCTAAACTTTGGGCAAATATTCTCATTTTAATGGTCTCATCTTCTATTTCCATATAATCAAAGGCATCATTCATCTTGTCTACATGCTGTTGAGTAGTAGTGGACTCAGTTCCAAGGAAATGGGGAATTTTATACTAATATTCATTGGGTAAAGGAACCAAATGATGTGGTAACACTAGGGGAGCATCCCATGCTGCCATGACAGTATTTTGTGGGAGTAAAGGAGTGGCTTGAATAATAGGTATATGGATGGCAGAAGTGCTTGGACCAGCAAGAGACTGTTGAGAAGATTTACGGTGAGAGAGACCCAAGTTATGAATGAAATGGAGATCCAGAGGTGTGGATGGAGGGGTTTCTCTGCTACGTGGTGGAAAACTTGGAGGCTCAAAGTATGTTTTATCTATACCAGTAAGTGACTTAGTTCTGGGTAAATTACTTGGTAAATCTAGGTCAAATTGAGTATCTAATAGAGCTGTAAGGTTTTCAGGAACAGAGTTAGCTCTATGAATAGGTCTGAAAATAGTTGGATCCCTAGATACAGGAGACTTCCTAAGAATTATTTCTGGATTATCAACTATTTAAGGAGGGTTTGGGTCAGGATAATATCTGGTATGAATTATTTTTGAGGCCAGTATGTTAATTTTCAGACCCAAAAAAAGAAGAAAGTTAGCCAGATATAACAATCTTTAAGAGGTAAACCAGCCTTTAACAAAGAAAATTAATCCCCAAAGTTTCCTAATCATGGATGTGAATAATGTTTTAATGGTAGTGTGGGCTGCCCCAGTGGAGTCTTCATGAAACCAGGAATAATCAGCAGGACTACTGATCACTAGTGGAGTCTTTTTATCTTTTAGGAGTTGTGGAGTCACCAAGTGGATGATTTCAAATGTTCAAGATGAGTTGTTGTCCACCGCAGTAATTAACTACTAGTATAAAGCTGTTGTGGGTTTTATGAGTCTTCAGAATTTCTAGGATAGAAGTTTACTCAGAGTTATTTCCTAGTGGAGTCGCCATTATGTTGTGGTCCTAGTGATTTGGCAGATTGGCATACCAAATGACCAAGCAACATTAGAACCACTTTGGAATCCTAGGATCTAGCCATCCTGGATTCAGAGAGGGATCTCTCTATGTAAGTATTGTTTTCAAAGATATTTCTTTATGCTTAGTTAAGATATTAGGCTAGTTATGAAGTTCAAGAGGTTGTTTGTTTTGTTTCGGTTGGGAATCATTTACTGACACGGTCATATGAAGTGAAGAAGTAAGTAAGTGGAAGGATGTTTTAGCATGGGAAGATAGGTCAGAGAGTGCTAAGCCATTGGGCTATGGATTCATAAAAGGGTTTACTCACACATCAACCATCCAAGAGTTTTCAAAGGGTAAGTCATCTATATCAAAAGATCTTTTAAGTTTAGTTTGCGATAAGGAACATTAAGGAGTGAAATGAAAGTAGAAACTTGTAAGAAAACAAAAGCAACCTAAGATCAAGAAAGGACTTTAAAACTTTCCTGCTTTCGGCCTACTCTTAAGGGAAATCATCAAAGCAACTCTTTAAGACCAAACAAGGGACAGGGCTAACCATAGACCTCCTTGTTTAAGACTATACTTAGCATGCAATGAAAATAACATTTAAGAACAATATCTCAAGTTCTACTCAGCAAGACATGGGCTCACCAACATTCTTGATTGGTTATACTCTATTGATATCACTCTTAAATACACATTTAGAGGAAAACATACAGATAAAGCTTACCAGTTAGAATTAGGGTACTTTAGAAGTAAATCCTAATCTATATTTTGTGGCTCGTTATCAAAGAATGTGAAAAAAATGGAAAACATAAGGAAAGCCACAAAGACAATGAGGAAAACACATCACCAATGATTTAGATCAGGATCCAGTGAATCTGCTGGTGTATTGATGTCCAAAACTAGTTACATAATTTGAGCCGAACAGCGTTTACAGTCCAATTCTTCTCTTCCCAGCCTACTATATTACAACTAATCAGTAACTCTAACTCAACAGAAGTTGAACAATTACAAATTTTCCAACCCTTTACAATAAATTTTCTGTGAATACTTATAGGTGAATGAGGAAGAGTGCTTCAGAAATGGTAATAAATGTGAATTAAGACAGAGTTGGAGAAGTGTTCAAATGCCCATTCTTCTCAATAAACATAGCATTGACTACTTGTACCATTTTGGTAGTTTTTTCCTATTTCTATGCATATCTAGTAGGTAAGGTAATAACTTCAAAGTGTTTCTTTGAAGATAACTGTGGCTGAAGTACCCTGTTTGACTTCTCAGATAAGAAAACTGTCAGTTTTTTGGGTTTTGTAGCCCCATGTTTACTTAATAACTGCTCTGACTGTTTCACAGAGGGTTAGGCATTAGGATGGCTATCAAAGTGTCTGTGGGAAGTAACATAGGTCGCAGGTGTCCTTTTATTCCTTAGGAGAAATAAATGCTTCTATGGATGTGGCTTTAGAGGCTTTCCTATGTTGAATTGTCTTCAAACTATGTTGTCCTTCGAGACTATGAGTTTAGGTGTGTATTCTTAAGCTTAAAGCTTAACCTCTTTGTCTTTATCTTTCTGATCTCCTTTTCAGTGTACCGGTAGTTTGGGAGAGCTGGAGGGTTTTATTTGTAATCAATGTCCATAAAAACTTTGATTAAACTCTGTAATTTGATCCTTTAGCCCCTTTAAACCCTGATTCTTTGGCCGTGGGAGATCTGTTGACAAATCTGCCATTAAACCTACACATGATGATAAACGATTTAAGAAATCCTGCATTTCTTGGTTTAATTTCAACAGAGGGCTCAGGTGTGGGCAGAGGAGCAGTGCAGAGGAGGTGAATGCAGCAGGGTGAGCTTCCATGACAGAAACCAAGAAGAGAAGGTTTAAATAGGATTTATGGCACAAAAAATAAAAAGGTGGATTTGGAAAACCGGTAGTGGTTTTTGCGTGAAGTTTGGGCAGTAAGTGGTATTTCCCCAGGGGAACGCAATTCGTTCTAATGGTTGACACGCATGCCTCTAAAAACCACCCATTTCTCGTTCTAAACAATCGATTAGATTTATTTGTGAAATGAACGCAAAAAAGGCTTAAGATTGTCTGATCTGGGGAGGGGCCCAGAACTACGGTGGAGATTACGGGAAAACACAGTGGGAAGGCTCCGCATGGTCAGGTGGGATCAGAAGCGAAACATGGAAAATATAACGAAAATACATATAGCAGGGGCACTTTTGGGTATGGAAAGATTTGTGAACCTGGTGCTTCCGTAATGAATCCTAGCTGTTGGATTGGGATAAAGAATGGACAGCTCAGATCTAATTGCAAGATCGAGCATCGGTGGGGTAAAGGATCTGGGCACCAAAAAAAGGATAACTAATGAGCTGATGAGTGATGAGAGAAGCAATGACGATGAACGGAGGACCGTCGGATCTGGAAGCGGAACGACGGTCATGGTTTTATCAAGGGATCGCATCGGTGGGGGAAAATGCAATCAAGTGAGGGGGGCCGTGATGTGCAATGGAGTGAGAATTGCACCAGCCATCCGATCCTTGGGGAGATGGATGGTCACGATTTCATCGGCCGATCAGCCATCAGTGGAAAAAGAAGATGGAAGTCAGAACTTTGGATTGTGTCGATGAGATGGGAAGATGGATTGTCGATGTACCAATGCGCTTGGTCACGGGGCTCGGGTCATATGAGAGCGGGGTGAAATATTTAGGCCCTTGGAATATCGCATTAGGGGGGAAAAAGAGGAAGGGATGCAGGCCTTTGGAGTTGCGATTTGCGATTTTCCGAGGACCGTCAGATCTACAGTGCGATCGAAGGTGGGGGGTTTAAAGCGGGAAAGTGCACAAGGCCTAAATTTTTAAAATGAGCAGAAAATAGGCCAAGATGGAGTCTTTTGAGGTTTTTTCAAGTTCCGATAGAGTAAACGGAGTGGTCTTTAAACAAATAAAAAGGGTTTTTTATGGTTTGAAAGGGGATTTTTTTGGGAATTTGAGGGATAATTAAGGGAAAGGGGGATTTTTAGGAGGGAATAATGGAGAAGAATTTGAATGCAGAGATAAAATAGTCGGGTTTTTTGAAGGATAAGGAACATAGTAGAGGCTTCAAAAAGTCACAGATTTTGCTTGAAATTTGTTTCTTGAAGACTAAAAGACCCCTTTTTAGCCATCTTTGCATATGTAAAAATTATGGATGGCTAACACACAATAATGAATTCTTGATGAGCCATACGTTGCTCATCATTATGAAAATTTCCACACAGCGTAGGCATATATGGGTCATGAAGCCTTGTTGATTGAGAAGAAACTTAACGCATGTGCCATTGTTATCAAAGCCCTCCTCATGTAAAACTAAAGAGCGCTTAATGGATTGATTAAAGATGCATATGCGGCATCTTGTGGTAGGGGAGGTGGGCCACACAAGCAAAAGAGGGTGTAGCTTGATGAAGATCGTTTGTATCTGATCCGAGAGGATGAGGAAAACCGTGGAGCAGCGAAAGGGTGACCCGTCTATTTCGCGCTTGGACTTATCACAGTGTAGTCTCTGGAAGCATGTTGTGATTAAAATAAGTCATGAGAAAACTGCATAGCATGGGTATTTATTCATCCATCGATACTGTGACCATTATAAATCCTCCTCTTTCACACAAAGGAAATTACCCACCAAATTTTCAAGATACAGATAAATATTACAGAATATTTCTTCACGTCGTTCATGGGATTTTTTCTTTCTGTGCCATCACACTGTGACACACAAGTCTAGAAACCCCATACTTCCCTTGGTGCATGAGAGGGATGAAAATCATCATGACATCGCCTCTCATATTGTACATGTCATGAATAGCTACGTCATTGACACAACATCGATCATGTCTCGATCGAATGCAAAATAGGGAGTTCTGTTTGAAATGCGACTTCCATGGCCATGCAACTCAGTGCAACTAAGTCACTGAGTCGCAAATTTGATGAAGAAGGTCAAAAATGCGATTGGCATGGAAGTGCGACCATGCGACTTCTGTGAGGTCATGTTTCAAACTAAAGAAAACATTTTTTCGCATTACTCTTTAGATCGTTGTGTCGCACAAGCTTAGAAACAGGTTGATGACGCAACCTCCCCTAAATTTTGAATTTGCAACTTCGCCTAGGAGTCACATTCCCCCTCTAATTTGGCCTCTCACATCACATCACCCAACTAACTGTCCATTTCATCTAGTATTCGACTAGGGGATGACTATTGAGTCGCACTACATAGGGTCGCAAGATCTCCCCTCAAGAAGGAAGCTGGGGTTGTGACCTCATAATTCAGTTATCCTGCAACCTATGCTTTGTGTGCACAAAATGAGAAAGCTTATTGACTGTCTCTGGGGAAGAACACGATGAGTGGTAGCACCATGATTTCAAAGAAATTAGACATGTCAATGTGCATGCGCGTGGGCAATTGCAAAACTAGAAACTCTTGCTCGAGTTACCACTTCTCATTTGGCACAAATTGCATCCCTCTCCATGCATAGGATCAACACTCAGTTTACATTTACATGTATATGCATGATTTAAGTCATGAAAGCCAAATCTTGGCATTCTCGCACGCTCTCCAAATTATGACCTTTTGAACTCCATTCCAGAGGGTCTCCTCGTTATCGATATCCCGACGTAAACCTTATAAATCGGGTAGAGTATCTTCGGTGCATATCATGGTTTCCGTATGAAGAACATAACAAGGGAATAGTCCCAATTGGCACTCCATTTCCAGTGGGTTCTAGACCAATAGGAGGTATGATGTGATACCAGCAAGGCGAACCTCTGCCCCAACCATACAAGATCAATGGCTCTGATGACAGAGGCGCCTAGGCCAAAATAAATACATCTCTGTCGATCCTATTGATGGGCTCCGCCACAAACACTTAGATCTTGGGAGAATTTAGCGGAGACTACGCTATGACACATATCTCAGGCTTTAACTTTTTATATGCCTTTGCTTGTGGCTTTCAGCTTCCCAGAAACTTGCTGTTATATATGGATGATCACAGCCTTTATGTGTGGGATGTACATAATTTATCAAATATCTCCAGGGTTTGTGCATATTTTTCTGACAATGCCTATATATGCGATATTTCTAACCCTCTACCAAATCACAAGATGGAAACTAGAAACCCATTACATTCTGCGGGTGATGGCACATGCAGAGGGTTTTTTATCCTATCAATGGGTTTCGCTGAAAACATTCAGATACCGGGAGAACTCAGTGAAGAAAACGTTGTGGCATAACACTTGACCACACAGGGGTCTAAATTTATTATTTTCACTCTTAAAATTAATTAAATAAGCCTTTGGCATTACTATTATTCGATCATGAAGACGTGTAACCTATGCTATGTGATTGCAAGTGGAAGTTTTTTTTGCACGAGGAGCCAGAGTCTTTCCCAATAAGCAAAGAGGTCCTTTGCAGAGTAAGTGGAATCTCACAAAACCCCAAGAAACTCACTCTAAGCTCAAAGGAACCTGGTCATGTTCATGAGACAGAGATGCAGGAAAATGAATCTTGCCGTGAAGCCCATAGATCACCAAAAGAAGATTCGCTCGAGGTCGCAAGTCGTGGATTGACCAAGGTAGCAAGTCACAGATTGACTGAGGTTGTAGATCGCAGATTTGCTCGAGGTCATAGGTCACAGATTGACCAAGGTCATAGGTGATTGCCTAAGGTCGCAGGTCGCAAATAGTCCAAGTCACAAACCAGCCTAACAGTCGGGAAGACCAAGAGTCGAGGGGGAAACTCAAGGGTCATATTCGCCTATATGTACAACTTCAAGGAAGGATTCACGGGTATTTTAGCTCGACAATGAAAGCTAGTATGGTAGAGGAATTGTGGCTAGAGAGCTAAAGGCACTCAGCTCTTGGTATCAAGTAGAAAAAAGGATAGCGAGGCTAGGGTTTTGCATCATGCTTTGAGATGAACATCCCATGTTCCACTATTGGGTTTTAACGAGTTGTAAACATGTATTTTGTGTTGCAGCAACATTAATAATATATTCTCCTTCTCGACACTGATTCACGTTCTTGTTTGTGGTGATAGTACTAGCTGTCTAGTGCTTCATTATGTTGTACATTTAATTTCATGCATGTCACCAATTATGAACTATTTCTCAATGGTTGTATGTATGTCTTCTTTTGGATTAGTGTTTATTTTTCCTTGCCACGGCAATAGTCTATTGTGAACTACTTTGCAGTTAACTTCTGGCGTGTTTTATTTCATATATGTTTGACTGGTTTTTGGCTAACTAATCCCAGATACGGCATATCCCCCTTTTATTTTTGTTGCTTAGACTTGCTGGTATCTTTGTTTATGGTTTGCTAATCTTGGGCTGATTTTGCTTCATTGATTGGTCATTTCACCTTCACCTCTGCTCCGTCATCTTCTCATCTGACAACCAAGAGTGGAAACAATTATGGCGGCAGCCGGGCCCACATACTGGATGGGGCTCCTATCCAAAACGGTGTGAGGTATAATTGGGACCTTTCACCAGGGAGACCCCCCTTGTTGTCGGCGGTACACTTTTGCCTGTCAACAAATTAGCGCTAGAAGGAGGGCCAGATGACAAGCTGAGCCCTCAAAGCTTGCAGTTAATCTCATATCTGCAATGGCTTGTCCCCAAATCATTCTCCTAATATTTTTATCAGATTTATCTGGTTCTCAATGCTCAATCCCCGATGAACCTATGTATCACTTGTCCCAGTTAAAATTCGATGGTGAAAGTGGAGTTTCCATAACCGATCACCATTCGGATTTCTGTGAGTTTTGTGAGTGTTATGAAGTTGACAACGAGGATTTGGCTTGCATGCTTTTCTCCCTCACTCTCGAAGGTCACGTTGAGAAATGGTGCCGCACATTTCCGGCAGCTTCCATCCATTCGTTTGAATAGCTCGCCGATGAATTACAACAAGCTTTTCATAGGTACGGTTTTCAAAATGTATTAATGAAGTTAAATGAGATCAGAATGGAACCTCAAGAATCTATAGAGGAGTTTTCTATCAGGTTTGTTAATTTTTGTGTTGAGTTCCCAGAAAGGGATGTCGATTGGACATATTTAATTGAACAGTTTCGACACGTGGTTTTCGTTTCCCTAGAACAATTTCAATCGACAACCAAGCCTGATCCTAGCGACTGTTCTGATGATATTCAAGTTGCTAGTTTTTCATATTTTGACCCGAAATATTTCACACACTCTGTCAAATCGGAGTTTGAAAAGCATACTAGCCTAACATCTCTCCCTGTCAATGAAACCTATCTCGAGTCCACCAAATTTCTGCCTGGGTATGATTCTAAATCTCATTCTCATACTGATAATAAATTGAGTCTTATCCCGAGCAAAGTTTATTTCCCTACAAAATCATTGGACCGTGATGGGTATATGAAATCATTGACCTCTCCGGATGACACTGATGTGCGTGAGGAAGGCCCTTGTGTGGTTGATACCCCTGCTTCCGAATATTTTCTTTCATTATTCCCTGATTTATTTCATAAGTCCATCACACCAATAATTTCTTCAAGTCATTCAAAATTTTCTTATACTGGTATTAGCGACAATCATAAGCATGTGGGTGGTGTTTCACAATCACATTACAAAATTGATGAATCCCATATGTTTGATATTTTTCATCCAAAATATTTAAACAGCCAAAGGAGTGACTTCTTGCCTGGGCAACTTCAAGATGTTTCTTTTATCGATTCATCCCAACTGTTAACTCCTGTGAAGCCTAATGTGCCAGGTGTTAATATGAATCCTTTGTTGAAGTGTACGAAAAAGGACCACTTTAGCTACGCATAACTAATAGCCCTAACAACAAAAGTGGCCGCCAATATCTTCAGATCTGCAGTTAGTTGATCAAGAAAAGAGCTGCAAAAAACCAGATCTATGCATAGAAAGACATTAAGCAGTAAAAATAAGGGTTTGTTCCATATACCAATAGACAAGACAAGAACAATTTTTGAAAGAATTTTTGTATTAAGGGCACCTGGGAGGAAAAAAAGAAGGCGTATCCAGTTCTCCTCAGTGGGATGGGTTCTTGGAAGTCCTCAGCACTTCAAATCTAGAATCTCTCTCTCTTGTTGGTGTAGAAAACCTAATGCAAAGAATAGAGCTCAAAGGGAGCTCACACAGCAAATAATGGAAAAATGTGACCAAGTGTATAGATCCAGAGTGATCTAATAGGTAACAAAAGGTGAAGAATGGTAGGGAAAACCCTCCTATTTATAACAAAATATTGGGTCATTCTAGATCTTGGTGCATGATTGAAATAATGTTAACCAAATCTAGATCCACCTTTTATGGAATATTTTATTATATTTGTTGGAGGGAAAAAGTATTTGACTTGGGTCAAATCCCTTTGTTTGTTAATAATAAATAAATAAATGATTTATTTATCTTTTTAAGGAAGTGGTTGAAGGATAATTAAATAAATAATGATTTATTTAATTATTTGTGGGTGATTTGGTTATATTTAACAAGGAATATTATCTAAATAAGATTTAAATAATTATTCCTAGAAAATAATAAGATAAATAAAGGTTTATCTAATTAATTTCTTTGTTTTGGGTTAAACATGACCGGGAATAATAATTAAATTATGGTTTAATTAATTATTCCATGAGGAAAATCAAACAAATATAGGTTTGTTTAATATTTCCTTTTGGGGTTTCCTGTTTAGACCATAAACAACCTAATAAATGTGGTTTATTAAGTTATTTAACATAGTGAAGGAAATTTTACTTGGGGTAAAATTGGTCTTACATGGTGTACTTGGGTCCATCTAATGATAATAGGTTAGATGACCAAAAAATGTTGTAACAGATTGCCCCCCAGCGTGCGAGGGTTAGGAGAAAATCTTATGACTGAAGTACGTTGTAAGAACTCAATCACCAGACAATCAAGAGGGAAGTCAGAGAGAGAAATGTAATGTAGACGAGTGTGCTGAAGAACTAGACCCTGAGGAGACGAGACTCGCAGGTGCAACAAGTCTCTTTTTATGAGAGGGTATCTGTGCTAAAGGCGGCGGGGGAGGCATACCTATGCCCGCCGATACAAAGTACAAAAGAATAGTGTGTCCAGTAAACAAGGGACCGAACCATAAATTATAACTGGCATAAACATGAGCCAAAGAATAGTACAATGAGGAATCCCACATACATGTTGTGCCTGAGATAACAGCTAGGACTTATACAATAATATCTGAGTACATGAGATACAAATACAACCCAAATTCCCCCTATAAGCGGGGAAGGGCTCAAAAAATCTACCTGATACATGCAAATCAAAGAGGCACTGCAAGCGGCTAAGGCCGGCATCATCAAATATATGGAGCTGCATTGAAGGCTGCAATGAAGAGGTCATCCGGGCATGTGGGGGGCTACTTGCAGGGCCACCCCCTCATGAGGGCTGAGACATCTCACACACACCTAGGAGTCACCAATAGCTGCTGCTGCATCACTGAACCATCAAGCATACAGATCTCGATCATGCTGAAAGGAGCTGGAGAAACAATCAAGTCAAAGGGTAATGAGAGATCCCTTTACCTGATCCGAGGCACCGAACAAGAGTGGAAGCTGGAACCAAGGTACACCACCCTCTAGACCTGGCTTCTGGAATAAATGAGCTGATGTAGACAGAAGGAGGTCCACCATAGGTGAGGCAATGAGAGATCCTCAACTAAGGCACGAGAGAAAATAGTAGAGCGATGGACAGACTGACACTAATGATGATGGTGAAACGGAAGGGACTGAATAGAGAATGGATGACTTCCCTCGTTAGAGCATAAATGGCATGAATGACATGGTAGCGACTGACGTAATATCATAAGGGATAGGAGACAGTGAGACTGGAGGCCATAATGTGCGACACAAGAGAGATACCAAACGATGAAGGATGGAGGGCTATAGCGGAGTACAAAGGGACTCAGGATAGACTCCATGAATGTGATGATGACTCAACTTGGATGCTCTAAACAAGGGCGACTCGATGGTGCTGCCACACAGTAAAGGCCCAATGGGGGACCATGAAAACATGAGTACAAGGTGGAAACTCATGACGAAATTCGACACGAACATGGACAAGTATGGAGGCGAAGTGGTGCCCCAGGTACAAGTGTTGTAAGTGAGGAAATTCGATTTAAAGGGGAGGTGAAGTGACCCTTCTTGGAAAAAATGGGTCCGGGTGAAGTAGCAAATAAAAAAAACGAAAAAATATGGTGGCTATCTAAAAGAAAATAAAACATACATTTCAGAAGGGAAATTCTAAGGGTAATATTTCTTAAGATAGAGTGCATTGCGAGGATTAGGAAGGGGATTGCCTTCGAAATCCTCTAAGAGGTATGCCCCCTTACCGAGATCCTTACTGATTATGTAAGGGCCTAGCCATAATGAGTTAAACTTCCCATGACCAAGGACATCATGGGCCTGGTCATATACTAGAACAAGGTCACCTTTGTGAAAAGTGTGAGGCTGGAATTTTCTGTCATACTGAGCTTTGGTGCGTTTCTTGGCCGCTTCCATGGTTTTCAAGGTAACACGGTGGTCTTCAGAAGCACACTCAAGCATGATAAGTCGTTTTTCTAGAGGTTGGGTGTCAGGGAGAAGTTCAATGGCCAGATGCAGGGAAGGAATCTCACACTCGATCGGTAAGACTGCCTCCTCTCCAAAAACAAGGTGGAAAGGAGTAAACCTGGTGGCTGTTTTAACAGAAGTTCGATAGGCCCACAAAGCAGGGAAGAGCATAAGATGCTAGTTGGTTCTATTCTTATTCACCATTCGTTGAAGCATAGTCTTGAGGATTTTATTGACTGCTTCAACTTGGCCATTACCTTAGGGGTAATAGGAGGAGGAATATTGGTGCTTAAAACCCAACAGTGAGGATAGCTCACGCCATATCTCATCTTCAAAATGTCTGCCATGGTCAGAGACCAGTTGTTTCGGAACCCCGAATCGAGCGATAACGTGGTTAAAGAAAAAGAGGGTTGCGGTAGCTGCCGTGTTGTTAAATGTTGGCATGGCCTCGGCCCATTTTGTGAAATAGTCGACCGCCACGATGATATATTTGTGGTTACCAGCGGATGGCAGGTGACACTCCATAAAGTCGATGGCCCATTTACAAAAGGGACCAGTTGAGACGACCGGATGGAGGGGAGCTGGGGGAGCTCACGCCTTAGGGGCGAAATTTTGGCAATTGGGACAGTGTTTGACTGCCTCAATGCAATCACTGAAGAGGGAAGGCCAAAAATACCCAGCGCGCATGACTTTCTGGGCAGTAGCAAGACCGGAGAGGTGGCCACCGCAAGCGCCGCTATGGAAGGCATTAAGGACCTGTTCAGCTTCAGCGTGTGTGAGACAACGACGAAGGACAGTATCGATCCCGCGACGATAGAGGTCGTCAGCAATAAGAAGGTATCGGGGAGCCTGGTGTCGGATACGTCAGCGAGCCTCATGATCAAGGTGGAGGGCGAAATTTTGGGTTCGCAAGTAAGTAAGAATATCACCATACCACGGGTCGTAGGAAGTAATGGAAAATAAGTGTTCATAAGGAAAATCATCATTAACTGGGGGGTCTTTCGATCCGGTAGGTAATTCAGAAATGAGCTCAGCGAGGGCTAATCCTTTCTTACTCTTTGGTGTGACAAATTCGAGGTCAAATTCCTGAAGAATAACGACCCAATGGGCGTACTTCCCAGTGAGGATACGACGACTCAATAGGAAGGCCATGGGGTTGGAATTAGTCACAACCTTGGTGGAGCGCATGAGGATATAATGACGAAGTTTTTGGACTAAGAACACGGCAGCCAGCGCTAATTTTCTTCATACGAGTAGGAAACAGGAGGCCCTACAAGGTTCTCACTGACATAGTAAATCACATGCTCGATACCATTGTCATCTTCCTGGATAAGGACTCCAGCGATCGAATAGGTGGAAGCAGAGATGTACAGGATGAAGTCTCGATCAAAGTCGGGAGGGCGGATCAAGGGAGCGGATGTGAGAGCCTGCTTGAGGGCATCGAAAGACTCATGAGCATAGGTATCCCAAAAAAATGGGATATTGGATTGGAGGAGTCTAAGGAACCCATCGGCGGTGGTGGAATAGTCAGGGACAAACCGTCGAAGAAAATTAGCTTTGCCTTGGAGACTTTGGAGCTGGCGTAGGGTACGTGGAATGGGAAGTTCAAGAATGGCTTGAACTTTCAAAGGGTCAAGAGTGATACCATCCTTAGAAACTATGAAGCCTAAGAGACGGCCGACAGGAATGCAAAAGATGCATTTCAACGGGTTAAGGCGGATATTATACTTGCGACATCAGAGAAAAATGGTACGCAGATCATGTAGGTGCTGCACCCGATGATTAGAACGCACAGTGAGTTCATCTAAATAAGCAAGGATAATATGAGCTAAGTCATGGAAACAATAAGACATGGCCCGTTGAAAAGTGGTGCCGGCATTTTTAAGGCCGAAAGGCATGACCCGGTAAGCAAAAGTTCCCCACGGACTAATGAACGCGCTTTTTAGTTGATCAACAGGACGGATAACAATTTGGTTGTATCCGGAGAAACCATCCATAAAGGATAGAACCTCATGCCCCGCACACTCGCCAATGATTTGGTCAATGAACGGTGTGGGGAAGTTGTCTTTGGGACAAGCTTTGTTCAAGTCGCGAAAGTCCGTGCAGACACGGATGGTGCCTTGCTTCTTGAGAATGGGAACTGGGTTGGACACCCAAGTGGTATATTCAATGGGGTAAATGAAATCAGCCTGCTTGAGCTTATCGATTTCGGCTTTGATAGCGTCACGTCCGGAAGGATGAATGGGTCTCAAATTTTGACGGACCAAATTGGCATCAGGCCATGTGTCGATATGGTGTTCGACGATGGCGGGATCAAGTCCGGGCATTTCAGAATAGGACCAGGCGAAAATATCGCGAAATTATTTGAAAAGCTTGGTGTAAGCTTCAATTTCTTCCGGGGTGCATTGGGTGCCCAAGGTGACATATTCTTCGATTCCTGGTTTGACTGAAATGTCAATTTTGATGGTAGGAGATATATTGGCCATGTTTCCTTCTTCGAAAGCATCAGTTGCAGGGATGGGATTTTTGAACCAATCGACTGCATTGGGAATGAAGTCTTTGGTTTCCATAGCATATTGGTCATGGGACTGCTATGGGAGGAAGTATGCGTGATGGTGCATATCATCCCACGGAAATTCAGGGTTGGTCATGGCTTCCATAATGTCTTCATCGGACTGGAAGATGGGAAGACTGGAGGAAGAAGGATCACCCGATGAGGTAGTGATGTGTAACGGGTCATCTTGTGGAGAAGGGCTCAGATGCGCAATGTCAACAGATCCAAGGTCGACTGAGGGGGAACCAAGAGTGTCTACAGGTTGAAGGCTAGGTGAACTATCTCGCAAGGATGATGATAGGTACAAAATGGTGGTCGAAGGCTTCGTTGGTTCGATAGTGGGAGGAGGAATGTGAATGGGAGTAGGAATATCCTCTGGTCTTATCGAAGTAGAACTCACAGACAAGTGAGAAGGTATCTTGTCATGCGTAGCCTTGAATTGGCGGTACGTGTCTAAGGAGGAACGATACTCGTCAAGGTGGGGACAAAGGTGGGTGTAATGGCCGTGGAAATCGCACAAAGCACAAGGGTGATTTGCGCGCAAGGTTTTGAGTTTCGGGATAGAATCTAGGATAGTGATGTAGACTTCAGGGATATCAGAGTCAGGAAATGTCTCGTTGACCAAGATCTTGAGGTGTAGCAATTCAGGACACATATGGGTGGCGTGACTGACAATATCGCACAAAGTGCACTGGATAGCGGGCTTTGGCAGGTGCGGAGGGGTAGGGTTTGTCGGGGCGGCTTGGTCCTGATTGGTTTCCCCCTTACGAGCTTTGCCTTTCTTTCCCGGGGCTGTCACCACAGGGTCAGGGTCCTGGGGAGGTGTGGGGGGCTCGGAGGAAGCGAGGGGGACCAGTTGAACCGGTGTCAAAGCAAGGTAGGGATTGGGGTGACCGGGTGGGGTAGTGGCTGGGGGGTCAATGTACCATACGGGTATGCCCAGGGTCAGGTTAGGGAGAGAGAGGGTGGCCATGACCGGTACCGTGTACACTCCTTGTGGGGGAGCTAGGAATGGTATCTGACCAGAGGGGTAATGGCCAGGTGGGACGGCTCCTAAATGGCTAAGGCGACGGCTCCTAAATGGCTAAGGCTTGGAGGAACCGTGCCGGGAGGATAAAGAGGCTCATAACTACCAACTGCAGGTGAAGGGCTAGGAGCAGGTTGCGGAGAACATGGTTGCTGACTAGCCGAAGCAGTTTGCTTGAGAGCAACCCGAGACGATTGCATCATGCAAACATTCGATGAGCTGGGGTCAGAGATAGGAGGAGGAGGAAGACTGTTTAGTCAATTTAGTGTGTCCTAAATTGCTACATTAATTTATCAATCCGGATTCGTAAGCTAATGAAGTGTGGCACACTATATGTGCAAGATAACCTATTTCTTTCCCTTTTGTCGTTTTTGGTTTTCTAATGTGAGATGGAAAAAATAAAAACAAGTATGGTTATGATTGTTCAAGGCAATGATATCCTTTATAATGATTTACCAACTTCAAACTTCAAAAGGAATTTGAAACATACAATGACAAAACTTGAAAGGAAATGAAAATGTGCTGCTATCCTAGTAGATCAAACAGTGAACTATTGAGCATGAAAACCAAACTATCCTTGATGTTGTCTAAACACAAAAGAAATTATGCTTAAAGAAATCCAAGAATTGCAACAAAGTAAATCTAAATCAAATTACATCAACTTATATTCTGATCCCTCGCCATTAGTCCAACTATGGCTTTTGGAGGTAACCATAAACAACTTGAGCAACCTGATATCTAGTTTGCAGAAAAAGAAACTAATATCAAACTACACACTCATACTTCAATCCCTCACCATTATTCCAGCTATGGTTTTCGGAGGTAACTGAAAATGACATGAGCAATTTAATATATCTAACTTGCAGAAAGTAAACTAATATCAAACTACACACTCATACTTCAATCCCTCACCATTAGTCCAACTATGGTTTTCGGAGGTAACTGAAAATGACATGAGAAATTTAATATATCTAACTTGCAAAAAGTAAACTAATATCAAACTACACACTCATACTTCAATCCCTCACCATTAGTCCAGCTATGGTTTTCAGAGGTAACTGAAAATGACATGAGCAATTTAATATATCTAAATCTAACTACTGAATCAAATGTGCAAGACTGAAATAAACAAAGCAGTACTGGAATTATACAAAAACTAAGAAAAATAAATTAGCAGCAGAACAATATTGATTTCATGTCATTAGTCAAAAGATATGCAAATGCCCAGGCTGCCTATTTGTAATCTAAAACAAGAACACTGATCAGTTAACAACAACATAAAACATGAAAGATTATGGACAGAAGTAAAATGTAAAGCATGAAAGATTATGAACAGAGATGAAGCATAAATACCATGAAAGATGCAATGTATAAACACGTGAATGACTTATGGAACAATGAACTTAAAGAAATAAAACAAGAAACTATACAGTAATGCACAAAACCTCAGCGTGTGCAGGGGCCCTCTGCACCAGCCTCGGGCAACAGCCTTCAAATACGAATTATGCTTGGAAACAGAGTCTTCTTATATATTAAGATGCAGTCATAATAGAGAGATGATATTACATCGCAGTGGAAACTCAATTACATTACAGATCTATCTGGAGGCTAATCTAATATGCGTATGCAAACGCGTTATTTATAACAAAGGTAATATAACTAATTCCCTAAAGTTTGTGCTGATAGAGACACGTAAACCATCACGTCCAAAGATCCAGCATCATGGCCGCAGTGAGGAGTAAATCTATGAAGAGTGGATGTTGGATTCGGCTTATGGAGCCATGTACAGGTGTTGATGTGTCTCCCGTAAATTAGAAACGGTCATACAAATCTTCACGTGATGAGAAACAGAGTCCTGTCACCATGGGGCTCTACGGCTGACTTCCACTTGGCCACCTTTGACCACAACCTCCTTAGGTGAATTTTCCCGAGCCAATAGGACACGATCCATGTCCACATCATTTCTGACTTGCCCATGTGGCTCGATTTGCCTGAAGACACCTGCAACATAGACTTTCACAAAATGGCTGCGGAAAGTTGCAGCAGCTACGGAAAGTGGCAAGATTCCGCAGCTAAATGAGCAAAAATATAAATCAAACAGCAGACAAAAAACATAGTTAAAAACCATTTTAGATGCTCTTTTACAATTGATATACAATGATATTGACAACTTGGAAGGTTCAGGTGAATGAAAAAGGTCTAGAAAGGTGTATAGGAAAGATGCAGATTTGAGACTCAACATACCCCCACTGTGAAGGTGTTGCATGTCCTCATGCAACCAAAATTTTGATAATCCTTTTTCAATTCATATGCCTTGACACTTTAGCCAGTACATCCAGTCCTCTCCTCCTCTTCCTTGGTGCTGCTAACATCCTGGGCTTCTTCATTAAGCATCTGAATTTGATATTAATCAGTGCTCTGCTTAACTTTTGGCATTTCTTCGTCAATTTCCTGTTCTTCTTCTGCCATAGTCCCAGATGTAGCATGGTATTATCATGAATGATTTTGTCCAATTTACCTTTTTCCTTCAATGTCTCATTTTCATTTTTAATGTGTCTATTTAAAATCTCTAGCTCAAAGATTTCTTGTTTCAGTGATTGGACTAGATCATCTTGTGTTGTGTGAGGTTGAGTGGACGAAGTACTGGGACCCGTAGCTGCTCTTTCTAAAGATTCTATATAATCATATACTTCTTGTTGCTTTGGGTCTATCTCAGGTGTCATTTTTATTGGGCTGTCCCCAAAATGCCGTGGAGGAGAGTTGTCCTCAAAATCTGGCTGAGAAGGGCTTACATCAACGTGTGGCTGAGAATGGGATGGACTATGTTCAATGTATGACTGAGAATGAAATGAAATCGTTTCACTGTATGACTGAGAGTGAGATGGACTATGGCCAGCTGGGGATTGTTCAGATGTTTCTTCTCCCAAATCAATAAAATGGGGTCCTTTGGTTTGCATTTTCCTCAACTTCCCCTTAAGCCTGGAACTTCTTCTTATACGCTGTGGACCACGGTCTTTTTGCTTTTGTTTTCCTTTCCCTCTCTTCTTGGCCATAGATGAATGTTCTTGAAGGTGAACTATTCTCTCGAATAACACTTGATGATCTTCTTCAGAAGAAGGGGTTTGATGCATAGCCTCAATACTTTTTCTCTCTTTTGATGTTATTGGCTTTTTACCCTTGGTTTCTTTCTTCCTCCTTTTTGACAGTCTCTCTTCCCTACTAGTTCTTTCAATTGTAGTAGTAGGAGTACTTTGAGTTTCATCATTTGTTATTTTTCTCCTACTCCTTCTTTATGTACTACCTTCATGAATTTATTGAGGTTCCTCAAAGAAATTTCTAATCAAAAATTGTTCCCATGTGTCCTTCTTCTCCTTTAACTATTTTTCAATCAAAATTTTAATAATATCATGGTGATATAGATGTGGTTCTACATCCCCTAAATGTTTTTGAACAGTCACAGACATCTTATTCAAACTATTTAATAGAAAATATGGCAGATTGAGGGTCTGGTTATCTAGAAATTTCATCAGCAATCTGGTATGGTACATATACATTGACCCAAAACGGCCCTCACAGGTGATAAATTTTTGAACAACTAGAAGCAAAGTAGCCCATTCCTCTTTCAAAGCATGAAGAGGAATTCCTCTTTTAAAAATAGTTATGTCCATACCTGGGTTATGTAGAATCACTCTCCAGGCTTCATCATTAATGCTTTTGTTCTTAAACCAACGTTCACCCTCTTGAAGAAGTTCTGTGGCAGATGCTATAGATGTCTCATTCACCGTAAACTTAAGGTCTCCAATCTCTACCTCCAGGCCATTGAAAGACCTTGCAAAAGCTTTTGTCACTTCTTTATGGTAGCCTCTAAACTTTTGGATAAACCGCAGCCACTTTGCCTTCTTCAATATATCCCTGACTTGCGGGTATCCTTCCATGAATTTAGGTCCCTCTGGTTTTGCTCTCAACAATTTACCCATCCTTCTTTCTGCTCTTTAAAAACTTGCCTACGTGAGGAGGGTTCAATGGAAGTAGGATGGCTGAATGAACGGAAATGAGCATGATGACTGTAGGTAGATATCAGAGAATGGGTATACAGACTGTAGCGTAACAGAGAACGAAATGGGGTGAAGCGGAACAGAGAAGGGTTACGTGAGCACGGCGGAAATGCGGCCGTGAGATTAATAGAACAATAGGAGGAGTATAACACATCCAGCAGTGTTTAAAATTTGGTGGCTGCAGAGTAAATGTAAGCACGTTTATACAACGGCTACGGATTTCATGCGGCTGAAAGAAGCAGTAGTCAAATCAACCACGTTTCATCATCACAGGTGGAGTATCGGAGTTTGAGTGAAGATCGGAGGTTTAATTATGGGACCGTTTGAGAATGAATGCAAGGATTGTGGGAGGATTGTACAGAGATCATGGAGTGGTTACGGAGTTTGTCAATACAATCATTGCACATAATGGAGCTTATGGTCTATAACTATATAAAAATGTGTTTTAAATGCTATTTGAAATAAATTTGTACTCATACCTTGGAATTCTTGCCATTTTTCCTTGATCTTCAATTAGTTGCTCCTCATTGATATCTTGAATGCTCCATGTCTTCATAATTGGTCCTCATACCTGCATTTTATTTCATGATTATGGAAATAACATCTAGCTGTACATTCTTTTGAAAAACAGAGTGGTAGCTGCGGAATCTGCTTCTGGCTGCGGAAACTGGTGTCAGCTACGGAAACAGATGTCAGTTGCGGAAACTGACACAACTATTATTTGGGTGAATGGAAATAAACGGATGAAAATTTCCTAAATGGAAATGGTCATGAAAGAGAATTTTATTGGTGAAATGGAATGAAAAATTTAGTGAAATGGAATGAAGTGGAGTGAAATGAAGTGGAATGAAGTGGAATGGAATGGAGTGGGTGGTCACAAAACTTGTGAAATGAAAGAGAGATTTTTTTTTTTTTGGAAAATATGGGGTGTCAGGTGTTCCTGATTTTCACCCTACATTTTCTGTATAAGACTGCCAATCAATGATTGGTTTTCAGGCTTATACAATTTTTTTTATTTTTTTATTTTTTTTTAACTGAAAAGAACAAAAGCTAGACTGGTGGAGAAGAATAATTCTTCTGTACCAGCCTGATTGCATAATTTTCTTGAAACATTTTGACAAATTCCTCTTTTGAGAGTGGCTTATGATAAACTTTCAATCTGTGGCCATTCACAATAAAATGAGTTTGAAACTCATCAATGGTCTTGATTCTTACTACTCCATTGCTAAAGATCTTGTCAATCTCATATGGCCCAAGCCAATGAGTCTGAAATTTTCCTTGAAAATCTTTAAACTTGGAATCAAATAACAATTCCCAATCTCCTTCTTGAAACTTCTTCTCTTTGATATACTTGTCATGCCATTTAGCTCTTTGATATTGAACTAGATCAGTTCTTAAAATTGCTTCTTGTCTGATCTCATCTAGCTCGTTCAACTACTCCATTCTATGCTTTTGGGCTTCTGATAAGTCCATCCCCAACTGAACTGCTATCTTGAAGGTCTTGACTTGGAACTCAATGGGGAGCAAGACTTCTTTCCCATAAACATGTTCATAGGGAGAATGTCCTGTTGTATTTCTCCATGTAGTTCTGTAGGCCCACAAGGCTTCAGGAAGCCTTTCTGCCCAATCTCTTCTATGTAGATGAACAGTTTTGGTGATGATACTTTCGAGAAATTTGTTGGTAGACTCCACTTGACCATTTGCTTGCGTATGGTAAGGAGTAGATCTTCTATGCTTGATTTTTTATTCTTCCATCAGCTTCTCCACCAGGTTGGATGTGAATTGGTTTCCTTGATCTGTCACAATTTCTCTTGGAACACCAAAGCGAGTAAAAATATCCTCATAAAGAAAATAAACAACTGAATTTTCAGTAGCAGATACTAATTCTTTGGCTTCTACCCATTTAGTAACATAATCAGTACAAACCAATATATACTTCCTTTTCTTAGATGGTGGATTAATAGGTCCAATGAAATCTAAAGCCCATTTTTCAAAGGGTTCAATGAGTACCTGTGTTTGCAATGGAATTTCATTTGAAAGTGTAGGTTTCCCTACTCTTTGGCAGCTGTCACACCTTTTGACATATTTTTTTGCATATTTTAAGAGTGAAGGCCAATAATATCCTAAAGAGAGGATTTTATAGGCCGTCCTTTTGTCTGCAAAGTGTCCGCCGCATGGTTCATCATGACATGCCTTAAGAATATCAGGCATTTCATCTTCCCTGACACATCTTCTGATCACAAGATCTGGCCCTGTTTTAAACAATTCGTTAGAAATCCATGAATATTTTGAACTCTCCTGAATAATTTTTCGTTTTTTACTTGGAAATAAATGTGAAGGTAGTTTCCCTATAACCAAATAGTTAGCAATATCTGCATACCAAGGTGTCTTAATAGTTACTGCAAATAAGTATTCATCAGGAAACTTATCCTCTACAGGAGAATCTTCTTTAGTATTCTGAATCCTAGACAAGAAATCGGCTACTGTATTTTGTTTTCCTGGTCTATCCAACACAGTAATATTGAATTCTTGCAAAAGTAAAAGCCATCTTGTCACTCTGCCATTAGTAACAGGTTTTTTCATCAAATATCTAATTGCAGAATGGTCAGTATGAATAAAAGTTTCATAGCATGTTATGTAATGTCTAAACTTATTAATTGCATGAACAACAGCTAAAAACTCTTTTTCAGTCACAGTATAGTTCAACTCTGTGGGAGTCAAATTTTTACTGGTATAATAAATGGCATAATGAACTAAATCTTTTTGACCCAACACAGCTCCTAGAGCTGTATCTGAAGCATCCGTAGAAATATGGAAAGGGAGTCTCCAATTTGGTCCTCTCAAGATAGGTGCTTCAAATATTCTTGTTTTCAAAGTTTCAAAGGCTGATTGACAATCAAGATCCCATTTAAATTCACAGTCTTTTGTAAGCAATTTGAAGAGTGGAGATGCTATTTTAGTGAAGTTTTCTATAAATCTTCTATAGTAACCAGTAAATCCTGGAAAACTTCTAACATCTCTTTGACAATTTTGAATAGGCAACTTGGAGATGACTTCAACTTTTGATCTATCAACCTTAATCCCATCTCCTAAAATATGATGTCCTAAAACAATACCTTCAGTAAACATCATAAATCATTTTTCATGGATTAATGAAAGGTTTGTTTCTTTACATCTTATAAGAACTTTTTCCAAATTTTCTAATGCCTCTTCAAATGAATTACCATAAACTGTAAAATCATCCATATAAACCTCTACACAATCATGGATTAGATCGGAAAAAATTCCTAGTACTGCTCTTTGGAATGTTGCGGGTGCATTACATAACCCAAAAGGAAGTACTCGATAGGAAAAATTTCCCCATGGACAGGTGAATGTGGTCTTATCTTAATCTTCAGGTGCTACCTGAATTTGATTATAGCCACTAAAACCATCCAAAAATGAAAAGTACTTTTTACCTGCTAATGTATCTAATACCTGATCAATAAAAGGCAAAGGAAAGTGATCCTTCAAAGTTTCTTTGTTCGATTCCCTGTAATCAATGCATACCCTCCATTTACCATTTTTTTTAGGTACTATAACCAAAGGAGAAACCCATCGGCTATCTGAAATTGGATAAATGAAGTTTACATTGAGAATTTTTTGGAGCTCTTCTTTCACTATCTCCCTAAGATTTGGATTCATCCTTCTTTGAGGTTGTCTGATTGGTCTATTGTTTTCCTCAATATAGATATGATGGATGCAAGTCTTAGGATCAATACCTTTCATGTCAATATACTCCCATGCAAATGCAGTAGAATGTTTTTGCAAGATTTTGGTTAGTTCTTCTTGTTGTGACTTTTCCAAATGTTTGTTGATATTCAATGTTTTTCCTGGAAAAATCTCAATAGTAGAAATACCAAACTCTTCCATAGAGTAAAGAGACATTTGCCTTGATGATAAATATTCTATGTCAGATTCCAATTGAATTGTGTGGGGTCATATTATGAAGATGTCTCAAAATTTTCTAATGTGTTCAGAATTTGACTATCCTCACTGATTTCAGAAATGGTAAAGACAGGTTGTATAGTGTCCTCATCATCAACCCATTCATTTTCTCCTACTTCTGTGATTGATTTTGCTGGAGGATACAAATTGAATTTCTTTGTCGAATTACCATTAGAAATGTACATATCCCCAGATCTACAACTAATGAAAGCATCAACTGTGGCTAGCCAAGGTCTTCCTAAGATAAGTGGGTGCCCTCCTAGATTACTCTTGGGAGTCAAAATCATAAAATATACTGGATATTCCCAAGAATCTAAGGAGACTGAAATATCTTCTAATACACCATCTGGTTTAATAATTGATCGATCTGCAAGTTGCAGTAAAGTAGGTGTAAAAGAAGGTTAGGAAGTTTTAGCTGGTCCATAGTCTGTCTACTCATAATGTTGATAGCAGCCCCTAAGTCAATCAATGTGTTTGGAATTTCTATCCCATTTATATGTGTCTTGACAATTGGACTTCCTGGATCTACATACTTCTGCATGGTAATTTTTCCCATCATAATATCTGCAATCTTTCCTACCAGGTGGATTATTCTTGTGTCTTTTAGTTTCCTTCCTGGTCTTTTGAAACTCAACTCCTTTATTGTTTTTGCTAGAATAGGAATCTCTCGAATGGCTTGTAGCAAAGGAATCTTGATACAAACATTCTTCAATTCATCTAGAAAATCATAGTTAGGCAACAAGATTTGTTTTTCCACTCCCTTGTCAATTTGTAGTCTTTCAGGAAAAGGAGGTGTAGATGAAGATGCGGGTTGCTCAACTATAGGAGTTGTGGGTGTTAACTTTTCTTTCTCTTTTTGAATGTTTGAGTTTTGAAGAGATACTTCCTCAGAACCCTTATTGGCTTCAAGAGAGTCCTCCTCAGAGGTATCTTGCTCTTGGTCATCTATAGAAGGTTTTTCTAAAACTCTACCATATCTGAGTTGTACATCATTGAGAGGAACAATCATATAGGTAGGAAATTGTTGTCCTTCTATCATGTAAGTATTCTGAGGATTTTTATTGTTAGGATTTGGCAATGGCTGAGCTGGAAGTTGATTTGTCTTTTGTTGATATGGAAGCATGAGTTGAGGATTTGGATTTTGTTGAGAAGGTTGTTGTTGTGGAAATGGCAATGAAAGTTGTGGATTTGGGTTTGGAAGTTGTGGAGCTTGTTTATTTTGAAAAGATGGAGGATATTGATAAAATTGAGCAAATCTCCCATAAGGATTTTGCATCCCTTGTACCCATGGCTGATATGGATTTTGATGTTGGGGCCAAGGTTGTTGCCAAGGATTCCCATTTGGTGGGGTTTGAAGATTCATAGGGTTGTTAAACCCTTGAGTTTTTTGTCCCTGCCAAGGTCTTCTTGCAACAAAACAGAGAGATTCTACTAAATTTGGGTCTTCTTGAAAGACAACTTTGAGTCCAGGAATTGAAGGAAAATCCTTGATCTCATGATTCTCTGAGAAAATTATACATATTTCTACAAATTTTGCATCCAAGGGAAATTCCCTTAAAGCATGTTTCTTCCTACATTTCGGACAAAAGATGGCTAGAGCATCTATTTCTGCTTTCTGCTTGTTTTGGATTTTAAGGGTGTCTAGTTGTTCACTAAGGCTCCCTAAGATATCAGTTTTGAATTCATCAAGCATGTTACCAATCTCTTCCCTACTTACTGATCCAGTTGCAGATTTGTTAGCCCTAATAAAAGAAGGATCCCTAGGCCCTTTTCCTGTTTTAGATTTTCCTCTTGAGAGATGGACACATAGTTCTGTTATATCACGAAGTGGAAGTTGAGAAATGTCTCCTTTCCCCATCATGTTTAAAATATCTATCCATTCATCTCTAATGGATTTTAATATGAGGGCTTTCAAGGTTTCATCATCTAAGTTTCTCATCTTTGCTCTTTTTAAGTTGTATTGAAATCTTTCAAGTAAATCTTCCATGTTTTCATCTTCTTTTTGCATCATTTTGAATACCTCATCCTTGTGATTGGTGGGCATACAATAGTCCAAGTATCTATCCAAATTTTTTTGTTTCATATCATTCCAAGTCCTAATAGATTGAGTGGCTAATCCCATGAACCATTTCAAAGCAACTCCCTTCAATGTTGAAGGAAATAGTTTGAATTTTTTAGAGTCTTCCATATAGTCATAGGTTCGGCACACGACTTCAAACTCAAACAGAAATGTTTCAGGATCCTCACTTTGCAATCCATAAAAGTTGGGGAGGACAGATGGTGAGATATTTTTCATTGTTGTATGAGTTTCCTCATCAACTATAGGGAATCCAAACAAGTTGTCTCCTTCGGAGTTGTGAAAATCGAACTCTTGGCTTTAGCTATAAACGTTCCCCTAGAATCTCTTTCTCTATGCATGTCATTTTTTATTTTTATTTTTTTTAAAGTTGGGCTAATAATTCTCTTTCTGATCTTCCAGGTCACATAAGGTGCAAGAAGAGAGCATACTTAAGAAATTAATAAACCAATAACTCTCTTTTCTGATCCTCCAGATCACACTAGGTGCAAGAGGAGAGCATACTTCAAGAAGTTATCAAGTTTTCCCTTCTTTTATTATTTTGTTGTTTTTTTTTTTTTTTAAGAAATTGGCTACCTAGTTACACTTCCCCGGCAATGGCGCCAAAATGTTTAGTCAATTTAGTGTGTCCTAAATTGCTACATTAATTTATCAATCCGGGATTCGTAAGCTGATGAAGTGTGGCGCACTATATGTGCAAGATAACCTATTTCTTTCCTTTTTGTCGTTTTTGGTTTTCTAATGTGAGATGAAAAAAATAAAAACAAGTATGGTTATGATTGTTCAAGGCAATGATATCCTTTATAATGATTTACCAACTTCAAACTTCAAAAGGAATTTGAAACATACAATGAAAAAACTTGAAAGGAAATGAAAATGTGCTGCTAGCCTTGTAAATCAAACAGTGAACTATTGAGCATGAAAACCAAACTATCCTTGCTGCTGTCTAAACACAAAAGAAACTATGCTTAAAGAAATCCAAGAATTGCAACAAAGTAAATCTAAATAAAATTACATCAAATTATATTCTGATCCCTCGCCATTAGTCCAGCTATGGCTTTCGGAGGTAACCATAAACAACTTGAGCAACCTAATATCTAGTTTGCAGAAAAAGAAACTAATATCAAACTACACACTCATACTTCAATCCCTCACCATTAGTCCAGCTATGGTTTTCGGAGGTAACTGAAAATGACATGAGCAATTTAATATATCTAACTTGAAGAAAGTAAACTAATATCAAACTACACACTCATACTTCAATCCCTCACCATTAGTCCAGCTATGGCTTTCGGAGGTAACTGAAAATGACATGAGCAATTTAATATATCTAACTTGCATAAAGTAAACTAATATCAAACTACACACTCATACTTCAATCCCTCACCATCAGTCCAGCTGTGGCTTTCAGAGGTAACTGAAAATGACATGAGCAATTTAATATATCTAAATCTAACTATAGAAACAAATGTGCAAGACTGAAATAAACAAAGCAGTACTGAAATTAAACAAAACTAAGAAAAATAAATTAGCAGCAGAACAATATTGATTCCATGTCATTAGTCAAAAGATATGCAAATGCCCGGGCTGTCTATTTGTAATCTGAAACAAGAACACTGATCAGTTAACAACAACATAAAACATGAAATATTATGGACAGAAGTAAAATGTAAAGCATGAAAGATTATGAACAGAGATGAAGCATAAATACCATGAAAAATGCAATGTATAAACACGTGAATGACTTATGGCACAATGAACTTAAAGAAATAAAACAAGAAACTATACAATAATGCACAAAACCTCAGCGTGTGCAGGGGCCCTCTGCACCAGCCTCGGGCAACAGCCTTTAAATATGAATTACGCTTGGAAACAGAGTCTTCTTATATATTAAAATGCATTCATAACAGAGAGATGATATTACAGCGCAGTGGCAACGCAATTACATTACAAAGCTATATGGAGGCTAACTATTATGCATATGAAAACGCGTTATTTATAACAAAGGTGATATAACTAATTCCCTAAAGTTTGTGCTGATAGAGACACGTGAACCATCACGTCCAGAGATCCAGCATCATGGCCGCGGTGAGGAGTAAATATATGAAGAGTGGATGTTGGATTTTGCTTATGGAGCCGTGTACAGGTGTTGATGTGTCTCCCATAAATTAGAAATGGTCATACAAATCTTCACGTGATGAGAAACAGAGTCCTGTCACCATGGGACTCTACGGTTGACTTCCACTTGGCCACCTTTGACCGCAGCCTCCTTAGGTGAATTTTCCCGAGCCAATAGGACACGATCCATGTCCACATCATTTCTGACTTGCCCATGTGGCTCGAATTTCCTGAAGACACATGTAACATAGACTTTCACAAAGGCTACGGAAAGTTGCAGCAGCTGCGGAAAGTGGCAAGATTCTGCAGCTAAATGAGCAAAAATCTAAATAACACAGTAGACACAAAACATAGTTAAAAACCATTTTAGATGCTCTTTTACAATTTATATGCAATGATATTGACAACTTAGAAGGTTCAGGTGAATGAAAAAGGTCTAGAGAGGTGTATAGGAAAGATGCAGATTTGAGACTCAACAAAGACCAGGGAAGGTTCCGAGCAAAGAGGAGTCTTTGTAGATGCCAGGGGAGACACTGGTCAAGGAATCGACGGTTTTCTTGTTGGCTACAGAAGAGATGGTCGTCGTAGGTGAGGTCTGATATTTTGTCTCATGATATGTCAACTGGTCAATGGTGACTATCTTTCCATTATGAGGGAAATACATCTTGCGGAAAACCGAGGATGGGACAGTAGACATAGCATAGGTGTAGCTTCACCCCAATAGAATGTTGTAGTCTAGCAGGGAGTCAATGAATTTTATGTCAACACAAACAGTCTTACTGGCAAGGGTGATAGGACAATTACGAAACAGGCCAATGGGCTAGGAGGCATGGCCGTCCCATGCTCGAAGGGTGATCGTGGAAGGGGCCAACTCAGGGGATCCGAGTTGCTTCCAAACCGAAGCGGACATGACACAGGTGGATGCCCCTTCATAAATTGTACACCGAGAAACGTTGGCATTCTGGATTTTGACTGGGATTTGGAAGGCGACAGAAGCAGGAAGAGGAGGATGGTCTGATTGATGGTCATCGAAAACAATCATTTGGTCATCAGCAGTATCTACATCACCCACGGCAGATAGTAGAGCCTTCTTTTGGGAAGGGCATGACTGGAGGAGTTCCAGTGTGGAAATGGCAGCGGAAGATTGCGCCAAATCATCTAATATGTTATACGAATGAGCAGCTCGACCAGAAGTAGCATTTCGACGTAATGGTCCCTTGGGAATCTTTGTATGGACCTAAAATTTGGGTTGAGGGATATGTAAGGGGCCATTGGATGTCGAAAGAGGCTTTGTAGAATCGGAAGAAGAGGACTCGGGGGCAGACTGAGCGGGAGGCTTGGGGTACTGGCGAGACCGAGTTTGAAGGTGAAGGTCGACGTATGGGGATGGATCAGAGTTCATCATGAGGATCTAGTAATCAGAGGAACCAGAAATAGAAGGTGGAGTGGTGACCTGGCTGTCAGGCGGTTGGGTAGCCACGAATCCTTGCTGAGGGAAAGGATCGGTAAAAAAAGTTAGTTTGGTAGTGGCCACATTAGGAGGAGCATGAGGGGAGGTGTGTTGTCCGTGCGATGTGGCTTGAGACTCCCACATCTGCCGCATCTGGGGTAAGAGGGTACAATCGTGGGTGTAATGACCATAAACACCGCAACACGAACTAGGCTTGTTTGTGCGAAGCGGCCTGTCCGGCTTGGGCTGAGTGCCCTGTTGCTGGTTGGCAGTGTTAGGGTAAACACCTTGAGGATTGATTCCACGAGTACTAGGGGAAGATTGGTTTGGATTGCCTCTCTGCCTTCTTTGAGAAGAAGGGGGATTAGTCGCGCCCTGCTGTGCAAATACTTACCCTAGAGGGGGCTATAGGTGCTGTTGTGGGTTTGGAGGAGGCAAGGGAGATGGAAGCGCATATGCTGTAGGAGCTGGCGCACCAGGCTGTAGATAAAGGTAATGGTTAGGTTGGGCAATATTTAGGTAAGTAGGAGGTTGGGCAAAAGGAGGAGGCATGCCGTATTCTGGATACATGCTACCAGGAGGGGGAAGAGTGCTAGAGGTGTTGGCCCCTCCCTAAGGGAGACCATAGCCCATAGGAGGTTGAGCGTACAGATGGGAAAGGGCTCCAACGATACCGTCGATGGAATGAGATGCCCCCAGGGCGTTAGCGCCGCCGGGCCTGGGGAGGTCAGGAAGAACGGTATAAACATAACCAGACTGAGCATAGATCAGGTCATATTTCAAGGCTATTTGGAGAGCGGCTTCTTTGGTTTGAGGAAAATGGGAGGCGACATCTTTGCCAATGGGAGCTAACAAAGAGCAAAGGAACCAGTCCATATAGATCCGATCTTCGAAGGGGGGAGCTCGACATAAGCTTCGTCTTCGTCACCATTCCTGGACATGAGCGGAAAGGCGGGTTGAAGAGGTTTTCTTGAAAGAGGTCAAAAGCTCCGTACCAGTATCGTATCGGAGAGGGAGCTGGAAGTAAGATAAAAAGGCTTGGGCAATGGTCACAAAGGTGGTATGGGAAGAGGTGGCTTGGTCTACATACCATTTAGAAGCTTCACCGGTAAGCATGCGTTGGAACAATCGAAGACGAATGGAGTCATCGGTAATTGAATTGGAGGAACACCAGATGTGGAAAGATCAGAATTGATTGGTTGGATCTTCTACAGCAAGGCCTTCGAACTTAGGGATGTCGGAGGGGAGCTTGGTTGGCATAGCAGGCCAACCAACATCGTGGAGGATAGGGTCATTGATCAACTGATTGAAATCAGGGAGGCTGAGGCCTGCGATGTACGACAGGGTATGGCTGAGGTAGTTCCTATGGCGGTTCCGCTAGTAGTAGTTCCGGAATTAGGGCTTGGAGCACCGCTAGCGTTAGGCCCTGGACCAGACATAGTGAAGGTGACAGGGGGAGAACCAGAAGGAGAAGGAGTACCCAATGATTCAGAAGAGGAGTTGGAGTGCGGACTCAGAGGAGGACTGGCTTGACGACGACGGGACGGAGCAGGTCGATCGACCGGAAACTGAGGGTGAAGGCCAAGAAGTCTCCAGGAAGTGTGCCTTGGGGGCACAATGATGACAACACAAACATGAAACAAGGGGAAGAAGAACGACCACAAGGGCAAGGAGGTGCAGAATCAAGTGATTATAATGTTGAAACAAGGGCAGATAGGTGTAGTGTCAATTGATTTTAAATTCTTTTCCTGGCGGTGTAAACCAGGCTCTTCTTCACTTAGGGTGAGTGTGTGGCGTGCGTTAATTTTAATTTTTAAACCCTTTTCATTTTGAGAGCAAGAAAAAAGTGTGTTGCGTGACTGAAAATAAATCTGCAGAGAACAATATATAATGCTGAAATAATAGAAAAATAACAGCTACTATTGCATCTATTCAACCCAAGAAGGCGGGTCGCTCAAAAATAATCTAAAAAAGGGAAAAAATCTAGTCAAAACACACTTAAAAAGAGGCCAATAGATCTAGGTCAAAAGGTACAGGGATCTAAAGGATAAAGCTGCTGAAAAGAGGTGCAGATCACAGCCAAGAGACAGAGGCAAGGTGGCTGGAAAAAATGAGGAAATCAGCAAAAAACGGAAAGGACAGGGAGGAGGTCCTAAAGGGAGGTCCAAACAAAATGAAAATAGGTGATTTGAAAGGAAGAAAAGATGATTTAAAGGGATCTAAGGAGGAGGTATCAGATCTGAAAAAGGGAAGGCTGAAACTCTGAAAAACAGACGGCTGAAATAGCTAAAAACTCTTCCACAAAAAGTGGAGGGTACTGAAGCACTAGGGGGCTAGGTTCCCACTTAGATGAGTAAAAACAGATCAGAACTAGGTCAAAGCGGGCTGAGAAAGAGGCTGGAAAACCCTGACAGAAGCTTCAGCAAAACCCAGAAAAAATGCAGAAAAACCACTGAAAAATTGGCAAGTCGCAGGTTCTGACCTGTTTTCAGTGTAGGTCGCAGAAAAGAGGCTGAAAAGTGCGACCTGGAGGTCCAGGTCACATTTTTTGGGCTGAAAAGTGCGACCTCCCGTTCTGGTTGTCTCGGCGGCAGATTTTTGGAAAAGTTTCCGTCTCAGTTGCGGCTGATGTCGCTTACCTGCACAATAGGGCCAGAAACACACGAAAGTTAGAAATTTTAATGTGTGAGGGTTTTGTAGGGGAAAAACAACATGAAAATAGGAAAAACAAAAACCTGAAAAGAAACCCTAGGGTCTGAAGTAGCTGGATATGCAGGAATACGAAAAACGACAGCGGTCGTAATTTAAAACCCGTGTGGAGTCGCCATTTGTTAGTAGGAATCCTTTGTCGAAGTGTACGAAAAAGGACCACTTTAGCTATGCATAACTAATAGCCCTAACAACAAAAGTGGCTGCCAATATCTTCAGATCTGCAGTTAGTTGATCAAGAAAAGAGCTGCAAAAAACCAGATCTATGCATAGAAAGACATTAAGCAGTAAAAATAAGGGTTTGTTCCATATACCAATAGACAAGACAAGAACAATTTTTGAAAGAATTTTTGTATTAAGGGCACCTGGGAGGAAAACAAGAAGGCGTATCCAGTTCTCCTAAGTGGGATGGGTTCTTGGAAGTCCTCAGCACTTCAGATCTAGAATCTCTCTCTCTTGTTGATGTATAAAACCCAATGCAAAGAATAGAGCTCAAAGGGAGCTCACACAACAAATAATGGAAAAATGTGACCAAGTGTATAGATCCAGAGTGATCTAATAAGTAACAAAAGGTGAAGAATGGTAGGAAAAACCCTCCTATTTATAACAAAATATTGGGTCATTCTAGATCTTGGTGCATGATTAAAATAATGTTAACCAAATCTAGATCCACCTTTTATGGAATATTTATTATATTTGTTGGAGGGAAAAAGTATTTGACTTGGGTCAAATCCCTTTATTTGTCAATAATAAATAAATAAATGATTTATTTATCTTTTTAAGGAAGTGGTTGAAGGATAATCAAATAAATAATGATTTATTTAATTATTTGTGGGTGATTTGGTCATATTTAACAAGGAATATTATATAAATAAGATTTAAATAATTATTCCTAGAAAATAATAAGATAAATAAAGGTTTATCTAATTAATTTCTTTGTTTTTGGGTTAAACATGACCGGGAATAATAATTAAATTATGGTTTAATTAATTATTCCATGAGGAAAATCAAACAAATATAGGTTTGTTTAATATTTCCTTTTGGGGTTTCCTATTTAGACCATAAATAACCTAATAAATGTGGTTTATTAAGTTATTTAACATAGTGAAGGCAATTTTACTTGGGGTAAAATTGGTCTTACATGGTGCACTTGGGTCCATCTAATGATAATAGGTTAGATGACCAAAAAATGGTGTAACACCAGGTACCGAACCTGATCAAACTAATGGCTCTAGTGATCATTGCTTATCTGAAAACATATTCACTCTTAACGCTGAGGACTATCACTTGTATCTTTTTGTCGACCATATCAAGCCTCCAAAATTTGATGATCCGCTTTGCGAAGATTCAAGGACCCATAAATAAATCGAAGTAATTCAACTTCTGCTGGCTATTACCTCAAGTTCTTACGATCCTGATGACACCCCTCAAACAAGTCCAACTACGGTTCCTCGAATTAGGGTTTCTTAAATGATGATTCCCACGCATCACACTCCTCTCAACATAACCATGTCAGATGTCAACTCATGCAACTAGGTCTTCCATTCAAGTGATCTTTCCCTATTTACATATATCTATTACCTAACGGTCGGTATGAAACAACCAATGTACCCTAATTTATTCACTAGAAGGGAAACACTGGCCAATGTCTATGATATTTTCGGTTGTTGCCCAGCTAGTACTAGTTGCATTCAGGCACAAGCGTGTGATGTTTGGCAAAGCTATCTACTCCCTGAAATTTTTTTGGTCAATTCATCGCATCCCGGAGAATCTAAAAAATCTGATACATTGGATTGTCAATCTGTTAGTGCACAAACATTTGGCCGAATTGATATAAATCCCACTGAAATTTTTCCAATCACCACAATTATGATCACATCCATTCGCCAGTTGATCTCGCCAAACAATAAAAGTTGGGAAGCCCCTCGCTCGAAGGTTCAGAGTTTGTTCAGGACGGTGAGGAATTTCAGCCTCCACTAAAGGTTGATTCAGATCCTCACATCCTCAAAAAAACCCAAGGACAACTCCGGACTAGGGTTTTCAAAATTAGGGTTTCTGCACTTGGATTAGCAAGCGTCTATAATTCACCTGGTAGATGTTTGTTTTTTCCATTCCATCAAATTAATCCTCCTCAACACCATGATGAGATTCCTGGCTGGTTTTCCGGGCCCTATCCGATGAATATACCTGCAAATAGGCAATGTCTTCCCCTGCTTCCATCAGACCTAAGGTTGTGCATGGGTGGATGTGTGTCATTTTTTAATGATTTTAGGTTTCAAGTACATACTTCTGTGTATCAGGATGAAAGTACAATTCAGCTTGAACAATCCATTCTGGCACGTTCTCTGGTAAGTAGCCATGACATTCTTGTTGTTGCACATGCTCTTCAAGTAAGTCTTCAGGCTGGCTCTGATTTCGAACACTATTGTTAATGCAGGACGAGAGCTAATGAGGTGGCTTCATTGGAAAGCTGATTTCACATAACCCGGCCACCTCTTTGGTTAAACTAGGGTTTTAAGTTTAGGCTAGCTAGGATATTGTAATAAAATTTTGTTAATCAAGTTGTTAATTACATTTACTTGCTAAGGTTTCTCTTCATGGTTTAAAATTATGCATGTTGTATTTTCTTGTGGTCAATATTTTATGCATTATAATTATCCTTTTATGTTGCATTCATTTTCTTATGGTTTTTCTTATTGCTGCATAACAGTCAAATAATCACTGCATGTGCTTTGCCTTGTTTCCAACCTGCAACTAGTTGGTATTTCTCACACATGGCATCGAATTGCGTCATAAGCCTCGTATGTTGCATTTCATTGCGTGCTTTCTCTCTCGCATCATTCACATTAGTTATTAACATGGCTTGGAAAATTTCCTTACATTGCATTCCACCACATGAGCCCTCATCAGAACTAGAGCCTCCAATCCCTTGGTGCCCCGACTGGCCTCCTTATGTCTCCTTGTATATGTCTGAAGCCAGGTGGGTTGCTTTCACCTCTCTACATGCATCGAAACCCTAACCCTATTGTTTGTTAAGGGTTGTGGTAGTTACCCCAAGAGGCAACTTCTCTTAGAACAAGTCGTCAAGGTCGCATTCTTAGCTTTATCCCTATGAGTTTAAATTCATTAGCTAGGGAGATACGAGCTGGTTGCTTGTGGGAAACCTTAACATGTTTGAATGGCCTATACCCGTAACTTGAGCCTTGTGCCTAGCATAGTCTCGAACATCTTAATGATCTATTCTGCACGTTTCACCTGGGGTGGTAGGTAGGATGTGAAGACTTGGCATGAGGGAAAACCTAAATCAGGATATCTTTTAGTTTCTGTCAAACAAGAAACAACCTCTCTTGCCCATAAAATAAGTCGGAATCCCTTATCTTCCCATGCAAAATAGGTGCTGCAAGCACATGAAAAAATAAGGGTAAAGGATTGAGAAAGGCTTCCTGCGCAGAGAGGTAATGCAACGACTCCACCGGGGTACTGAACAGGCTCGCTAGTAGTGGAGCAACGTTTGTAATTTCTTGAAGTGACTCCTTCGGGGTACTGTCCAAGCCTGCTGGCAGTGGAGCAACACCATAAAATTATTTTAAAAATTCTAAATATAATAAGCCCACTGCCTTGCTCTATACATCATCAACCAACCATTGGCATCCATAAAATTCCTATTTGACGCATTTTGATTAACGAGACCTAGCTGGGGCACAAGGATTGAGCATATATGAAAAGGTCAAAATAATATATGGGTACCCTCAGAACTTGTTCAATATTTCGTTGCATCCCTACCTGGACTCAGAATTTTGTTGGGGTGTCGACAGAGATGTTGGATTCTACCAGTGGTTCACCAATTGTTGTAGCCGCTACAACACCACCCAAAATTTTGGGTATATTTAAAATTTCGGTTTCCCCTGCTCGCTTAGACATTAGGGTTTTGGCCCGACTTTTAGTCATTGAACCTTCTCACTATCATAACGAGATTATTTTGCCGTAGCCATGCCATGTGTGGGAGGATCATTGTTGGTGAGGAATCAGGTCTCGCGGGCAAGACCCGGGTTCAAGAGTTGTGGCCAACAAAGGAGTCCGCTATAGTCTAAGATCACGTCGGCATTATCACCCTACTCCGGAGAGCAGAGAGTCTCACCAGAGGCCCGCCGTAACCACATGCAGAAGGGAATAGATCAATAGCAAGGGATGGATCCGCAAATCATGATTAATAATGTATCGATTTCATAAACAAAATCATGTATGCAACAACATTTAGAAAGCATATAGGCATTAACCAAATAAAATTTAAAGTCATCACAACCATCATGCATGCATGTGAATCATATAAAGAGACAGAAACCTATAAATATATTGATCTCTTTTGCCAATTCCATAGTTACATAGCTTCTACCATGAGAGCTTACAAATCTAGTACAGATGCCTGGCGGAACAGAAAGGTAGAATAGAGAAACCTAGGAACTACAGGGATGTCATACATGATCTCCTTCATTCGCTCTGTATTCTTTCTCCTATCACGATCCTCCTTCTTTCAGCCAGGTGACTGCTATTTATTCACCCACTTTCGCAACTTTTAGTTCCTCTTTTTTTTCTTCTTCAATTGCTTCCAACTTCTCTCTTGTTATCTGTGTGTTCCGCTTTCTATCTTCTGCTGTGTATCTTCATGCATCTGCTGTCTTCGGCTATCTCTTGCTTCTGCGCCACCTCGATAGCTCCGCGGCTTGCTGTAGTTGTGACTTGGTCGCGATTTCCATGTGTCATCTTGCCGCAACACAAAAAGAGCCCTCCTTTATTCAAAATTCAAAATGTTCAAAATGGATTTCTAAAACAAGGGCCCCAACAGGCCCTGACCACAATTTCTTGACTCGTCCCCAAGTCAATCGAAAATAACAGTCTCTATCTCCATTGCCCCGCTTGATCTTGTGCTCTGTTCACCCTGTGTGCCTTCATCTTGTGCTCGTTCTTGATGTGTGCCTTCAACCTGTTCCTGTTCTCTCTGTGCATCTCCAGGCGGTTGTTCAAACAAGGGCCCCAACTCTGGGACTCTGCGGAACGCTGTAGCTCTAAGCTCAGTGAAGGCTGACACAGCTTGATGCCACCCCTGTATGAGTGAATCCATTTCTTCAGCGATCCTGGTGGCAGCGGCCTCCACTATATGCGTCAGGACTGCCCCGAACATCGTGGTGAGCTGGGTCTCGGCCTCGACAGCTAGTTGTTGCATGGATTTGGCAGTGGATTGAATGGGCGGACAGAGTTCACGAATTACCTGCTTGGCCATTGCTGAGCTGGCCTCATTTTCTGAATTTGGACCTCGAGCTCGTCCACCTAGGCGTACAATTGATCCAACTGCACGGGGTCCGTGGTATCCTAAATTTCCCGTGAAATCTGCTGCAGCTGCGCGGAAATGGGCTGCGTTTTGACTGTAAGTGCTAGTGAACACTCCTGCAGACCTTTCAAGAGGTCATAAGCCTCGCGCACTGTAGAGTTAAGGGTCGCCTACATTTGAGCGGCCTAGTCCTGCTTAGCTGCAATCTGTGCGGAATATACAATCTCAGGGTCGGGTAGCACTGGCCATGCGGCTAACGCTGCTTGAAGTGTCTGATTCTCCGTGTGTAGACCCGTGAGTGCAGACCAGATGTGGTAAGCCTAGATGATGACACTACTCTCTGCGATATCAACAGGAAGTGGGGCGTAATGAGCCTCTATAGAGGGCCATAGGTCTAAGAACGCCCGAGTGACAGTGGCTATCTGATCTTGCAGGTATCCCTGCACCTTTGTAAGCTGGTCGCGCTGTTTAGTAAGCACCATAATCTATTGGTGTTGCTCATAACACCGCTGCTGCAGCTCCGAATGAAGCTTTTCAACTTGCAGGGCTGCCCTTTGAATAAATAGGTACAGCTGAGCTGTACCCCAGGTCTCTAAGTTAGCGGTCCTGGAAGCGCCCTGCTCCGGCATTCTTTCCTGCAATGGTTGCCCACTGGAAACTGATCGATTGGAATGCTCGGGAGGGGATGGTAGCGTGCTCTCTGGGTGAGCGGAGTCAGCCATATTCAGATCCGGTCATTCTTGCTGATCAATGTGGCCAGGTTGTGGAGGGACCATTGGCTCAAGCTGAGCCTCAACAGGGTCGGACACAATGTGCGCCTGCTGTGTGAATATATCAGTACGAGGAAGGTGGGGTTCTGCCGCTAGGTTGACCAGGGGTATGACTATGGCAGTACTAGAGTCAACCTCAGCCCCGCGGTCCCCACCCAGAAGTTCCCAGACAAGGGGGTCAGATACAGTAGCAGAGGAATTAGATGGGCCGGATGGAGTGGCAAGCGGATGGACGGTGAATGAAGCGGTGAACGGTGTGGTGGAAAAATATGGAAGGCAGATATTGATGAACTCGGATGGGTCAATGAGGGGTTCTTCTTGAATTAGCACCCCTATGCCTAAGGGCGGGGGTGGATCATCAGCGGTGAGGTCCACAACTAGATTTTCCTTGGCGGTGCAGGCCCTCTTGGCTTGAGGGGCGTCTGGGTGATCTGTAGGCTTGCTTTTCTCGCCCATCAGGGTCGGGATTGGACTAGTAGAATTAAATAATATAGTGGGGATGGGGGAGGTGAGAGGAGCGGTACAGGGGTGCGAAGTGGAATGAGTGAGCTGAAACTCAGAAAATAAAGGGAACGGGGCAGCACCGCTAGAAATAACCTGGGCCACCACATTGATATTTCGTACCTGGGTGTTGAAGTGACGGACGACGAGAACGAGCGGTTTGGGGAGTTCCTGTGGTGGTTCTACCACATTCGTCTCGACAGGTTGGTGCAATGGCAACATCCGCTAAAAGTTGTACCTGGGGATCCCGTCGCGGGTGTGGTTCATGACCCTCGACCACGAACATAATTCGTGGTGGAAGGTGGCATTGTCCAGCTGGAACTTCAACGACGTCATGCAGAAAGTTTCCTCCGACATGCAAGTGGGTCAGAGGTAAGTATTCCTGTGACTTACCTCGAACCATACTTTCTCGCTATATTCATCCAACAGGTTCCTAGGCACCCTTTTCTAGCTGGCCACCACGTCTGTCATTAGCCTGTACCAGGACCAAAACACCTCTGCATTTACCTGTTTAGTGCTGGGGTGAGCTAACACCTTCCACGGAGTAAATTTCAGCGCGAGGGGCTGGCCCTCAGGAATCTCCACTAGGAATCGGACGAGAGGAGTGTGCCATTTCCACATGGAAAAAGAAATGATCAAATATCCTTAAATAAAACTAGTAGCGCGCTTATAGTTCTCCTCGCACGCGTCGAACAGTTCTTTTAACAAGAAAGAACACCAATTCAACTGGGTGCCCTAGACACAGTGCTCTGCAATAGAGATGGTGTCGAGAGTGCATTTGCCCTTGGTGTAGTGCCTTATTGTCTTGCTGGCAATGAGGTAGCAGGCGAATCGAATCTTGGGCTTGTTAATGAGGTCGATCTTGGCTCCTTCCCCCCCCCCCCTGCAGGTGCCATATTTGACATAGAGGTCTACGTCGCCAGATTTTCGTGCACTCTTGGAGGTGGTCTGGCAAGTGGTCGAGACGTCTGCACCATTCTGCGACAGCCCTGTGAGGCGATGAATATCCTCAGCATGAATGCGGATTTCCTTGTTCAACCACAAGGACCCATTCTGAATACGACTGAGGAGGAAGCGTGTGCATTGCAGAGCCAGTCCTGTGGTCCCAAAGACCGGAAGATTTCTTAAGTTCATCAGGGTCGATTGCTGAAGACACCTGAACGCTGGTAACATTCGGTTGGCTGAAGCTCCAGCCGGGGTGTAGTAGTGCTCCATATACACCTGCCAATGGAGGGATGGGAATTTGGCAGTGTTTAAAAGGTTGGCATTGATCAAGGCTGCATTATCATATTTTCTGACAAGGGACTCAGTCTTGTGAATCCTACTATCGAGCTTTGGTTCAGTGACGGTTGGGACGGTCTTCGGCATTTTCGCTCAGCGCTGAGAAACCTGTAGAATTTTCCTTGGGCTCCTCTCTCGGTTCTATGCGTTTTGAGACTTCAACTACTATGGCGGCGCTGCAATTTCTAATTCGAACTGGTCCGACATTCTCGTGCTTTTGGTTTCCATGCAAGTTATGTCATCACCTGGCACGAGTGGAGTTAATGAGACCCCTTAACGAGTTAATTCCTGCTGGCATTCTTTTCTATGATAATTGTGTGATCAATTGCATGCCAATGAATATTCTGACAACTGCTGACGGTGGCATGGGGAAAGGGGCAAATGCAACAGCTGAGGTAACTGCAGATGATGGAAAAATGATTATGGCAACGTTTCTTCCAATTATGGTAATTTATGACTCAAATCTAGACAATCCTACGAACTTACACAAGTACTGACTGAAATGACTTGGACTGACACTGAAAAGCTTATGGATCCTATAGGGATGACACGCTGGACACGCTCCTCCCTGACCATAGTCAGTTGCAGTGCGGTCCCCATAACAGAGCGCTTATTGACAAGCTATGCAGGAAATAAAAGGCTACCTAGGCTCATCCCGGTTGCGGGAGAGTTATTCAGCTATGCTACGCTATGGGTGCTCTCGAGTGCGAGAGTTATTGATGGAAAATGAGAGGCACTTACTCCTAGTAGGGTTTTAGGCATGTGCCATTCACCCACCCAGGTAAAACAGTACCGTCCAGCTGAGCCAATCGAACGGTTCCGGAATCTCTAATCTCAATAACGAAGTAAGGCCCCAGCCAGTGCATCTGAAGCTTTCTTGGGAATTTATGAAACCTGCTGTCATATAGGAGGACTTTTCCACCAACATGGAATGTTTTGTTCTTGTTGTGGCAGTCGTGCCACACTTTCTGCCTGTCCTTCTGAACATTTTGGTGAAATTCGGCCAGGAACCGAGCCTCGTCCAGTTCCTGTAGTTCATGTAGATGCTCCTGGAGTGATGCTTCTTCCGAGAACTTGAGAGTCATGGCAATTAAAAGACTGGGTACTGTGAACTCGATGGGAATCACAGCTTCCCAGCCATACACCAGCTGGAACGGTGTCTGATTGGTCAATTGCTTCACCGTAGTATAGTAGGCCCAGAGTGCAGCTGGTAGCCGTTCATCCCAGTCATCCCGCTGAGTGTTATAGATATTTGTTAACCCCTTTTCAAGAATTTTATTAAACGCTTCAATAGTACCATTGGCCTACGGGTGGTACGGGCTACTTTTGTGATGCTAGATCATAAATGTGTCCAACAACGACTTGACCGTGTCAATAATGAAGTGCGTACCTTGATCACTGGTTAGAATTTGTGGGTAGCCAAACCGGCTGAGGAAGATAAACCATGCTACTGTATCCGCTGTGCAATCACGTACCACCACCACCTCGGCCCCCCGAGTGAGGTAATCGGTTGCGGTAATGATATATCAGGCCTTGGAGCATCTGGCGACCAGGGCTATGGGACCTATGAAGTCAACGACCCATTTCTCAAATGGCCGCAACACATGCACCGGGTGTAATGGAAGCTCGTCTCTATGAGAGGGCCGCCCCATTCACTGACAGACATCGCAGCACTTAACAAATGCCTTGCAGTCTCCATGGACCGTCAGCCACCATAGGCCAGCCTGGAGGTCCTTCATCGCGGTGGGTTTGGCCCCAACATGCCTGCCCGCAACACCGCTGTGGCATTCCCACATCACAACGTCACGCTCGTAGTCAAGTACAAACCTGCGCAGAACCTCATCAAGGCCCAGTTTTTATAGCTACCCTGCAATTAATTGGTATTCGGCAGCCCAGATGATCAAGTGGCATTTTTGGAGTGGGGTGTAGTGCTAAGGGCACTGCCCCGTGGTCAGATAATGTCATCTAAGTAATCCGGGACAGCCTCGACTCGGAAGAGGTCAGCGTCCGGCAGCTGATAGTCTAGAGAGCCCTCGTTCTCTCCTGTTTCCAGCCGGGATAAATGATCAGGCCCAACATTCAACCTCTCAGGCTTGACAATCACCTCAAATGTAAATTCTTGAAAGAGCAACAGCTAGCGACAGATCCGTCCTTCCAAAACAAGCTTATTCACCAAATACTTCAATGTAGAGTGGTCCGTAAAGAATTTGAATTTGCCTCCAAGAAGGTAGTGGTGGAATTTATGGAGAAAATACACCATTTCCAGTGCCTCCCGTTCAGTCGTGGTGTAGTTATTCTCTGCATTAGACAACTTGCGGTTGGCGAAGTAGATGGGGTGGTCAGCTGTTGTCTCCCCGGGTTGCGCCAAGACAGCCCCCAAGGCAATACTAGATGCATTGATGTGCACATGGAATTGCTTATCCCAGTCTGGGTGAACTAGAATAGGTGTCGTCGCCAGCTTTTCCTTCAGGGTATCCAGAGCTAGCCGGCACTCCTCCGTCCACTGAAAGACTTCGGACTTCCACAGGAGCTTTTCTAACGGGGCAGTGATCTTAGCATAATTGCGGATAAACCGTCAGTAATATCCTGTATGCCCGAGCAGCGCCCATAATTGCTTCACCGTTTCAGGGGTTTCTATGTGGAAAATCACAGTGACTTTGGCAGGATTAACGTAGACCCCTTGCTTTCACACCACGTGTCCTAACAGCGTGTCGAAAGGAACTGCAAAAATTCATTTTTTCAAGTTCAAGGAAATCTGCAACTGGCGGCATCGATCGAACATGATCCGCAACAGGGTGGCATGCTTCTTCAGAAAATTGTAGACGGTCCAGTCGTCCATATATACTTCCAAGAACTTGTGGATATACTCCTAGAAAGCAGCATTGACAATCGGGAAAACACGGCCGGAGCGTTTTTCAAGCCAAACGGCGTTACGTGGTATGCGAACGATCCCCATTTAGTGGTGAATTTCATATTTTCTTATCCTCTTCCGCAATGCACACCTGATGGTAACCAAAAAAACCATCCGTGAAGGAATAAGCTTCATTTCCTGCAACATGATCCAAGACTTTATCACTAAAAGGAGTGGGAAATGGATCATGGATGCAGGCATTGTTTAGACTTTTGTAGTCGACACAGACACGTATCTCCACCTTGTCCTTCTTATTCTGAATGACGATAGGACTCACCCACTTTTCTTCTTCCACTGGAAAGATGAGACCTGCAGCCAGCATCTTGTCAATCTCCATCTTGACCTTTTCTTTGACCCGTGGGTTCAGCCGATAGGGTCGATGCTTCACGGGCCTGGCATCCGGTTTTAGCACAATGCGCATTTCACCGAGGTCACCCTTGATGCCCTTCAAATCAGCCACCGACGAAGGGAACAAGTCTTCGTATTCCTGGAGGAAGCTGAAAATTTCCTTTGTCATCTCTTCGTCCCAGTAGTTGCCCACAGTAGCCAACTTAGGCTTCTCCTCCATACTAATGTTTAACTTCTTTGTCTTCAACGGCTGTAAATGGATGCCTTCGGTGGTTGGTTCTTCATGGATGTTCCGCTCGCCTTCCCTCTCTTCGAAATACAGGTGCTGGAGGTCCTCGAGACTGTCATCGTCTGGGTTACCATCAATCCGTTGGCAAGCCAACTCATGCAAGGCCGCAGGCCATGATGAAATTGCGCCCCCATCAGCCTCTAGGTTTCAAAGAAATAGTACATCGTGGATAGCTTGTAGGGCCTGGGACTCCAACTCTATTTCTCTTCAAAAGAAAAGCACCGAACAAATTTGCGTGCAACTTCTGGCCACGAACCGGTCCCTCTTTTCTATTCTTCCTCTAGGTACCATGCATGGGAAATGGTGTCCAAAGAGTGGACGAAATGATGAACCCACAGCTCCTCCGGGTACCCTATACTACACCACTGCTCCTCACAGGCCCGCAAGTGGGCGCGCGTGTCAGAAGTCCCATCGTATCGCTGCCTACTTTGATGACCCGTATCATCTTTGAATCACGCCCGTAGAGCCTCCGCTACACAACTCCACTACGACAAAGTGTTGCGGTGATTCTTCCACCACCTGGCCAACGTAGACTATAGGGCGATGTCCAAAAGGGGTATCCTACTTTCCTCAGGCACCATGTCCCTGACCTTAGTAATAAAAGTGTTGACAGCTTGCATGTTTGATAGGGTAGGGTAGCCTCGCTGCTCAGCACCAATCCACTGGACTTGGCCAATGGCAGCGCATCTCTGCATGGTGGTCTCGTACCCCCCTTGCTGCCAATCTTCCAAGGCCAGTTCCGAGCCCAGCTCCGAGCTCTGGACACTGCGCCAACTCATAGACCCTATTGCAGTCGGGTTAATATAGTCCTCCCACTTGCCTATGGTCATCTGGTACAGGTGGTCGAGCAGCTGAGCGTCTTCTAGGTTATCCACCGTTTCAGTATATCTTGGGCCTTGATACAGGTCTAGAGGCTGGGTGACCCGGACCTCTCCATCTTCAAAGATCATCATCTCCTTTTTGAGGTCAATGATAACATAATTGTCGAAAACCCAATCGATGCCTAACAAGGCCGGGTAGGGATCCTTGTCCCCCATAGTATCAATAACCTCAAAATTGGTATAAGTCTTCACCCCCGCAATGTCGACCTCGACCCCTTCGAGTCGGCCAATCGGCAGAATGCAGTACTGGTTTGCCATTCTGAGTTGGATGGGCGAGTAGGTCAGTCGAGGCTTTCCAAGAGCCTCCCACGTGTTCCATGGCAGTATGTTGACGTCAGACCCTAAGTCCAGTATGGTATTGCTGATTTGGAATCCTGCGACATGCGTGTTAAGTTGGAACTCTTTTCCCGTTCGTCGCTTTTTCCGCTTGACGTGCTGCACAGATTGGGGGGTTGCGTTCACTGGGCCCCCAAGTCCTGTACTCCCCTGCAGTGCACCTTCCAAAGTATGCTTGAGCTACTGCCGCAGCATAGCGTTGTCAACAATCTTGAGGAATAGCTGGAGCCATTCCTCAATCTGGTTCCTTGCGGTGCTCTGTGCCCCAGGCTCTGTCAGCAGGGGCACCTCCAAGCCTCCCACTTCTCTCAGCTAAGCAAAGGCCTCCACCACCTCCTGGAAATACTTCCTTTGTACCTCAGGCTGGATTAACAGGTTTGGGGAGGCTAGCCTGGCAACCCGTGTTGGCTCCTATCTGTGGGAATCCTCCCCCATTTTCTTACCTCCTCTCGTCACAGTAGATACGTTCTGCATTTCCTGAGGCGCAGTCCCGCATGGCTCCGTGTTTACCACATTCGTGCCCCGATTCCGTGTCCGTTCTTCCCATTTCTTGATGAGCTCTGGGCAGTCCTCTATTGCATGGGCATTCACACGGCACTGAGAACACCAAGGCTGTCAGGGAAGGGGACATTCTTGGGCCACATGGCCATCCTGGTCACAGTTGTAACATTTCACCAAACCGCGTCCTCCTGTGCGGCCTCCACACATGTCGCCGCCTCTTCCTCTGGGGGCCTCATTCACCCTGTAAGAGGGACGGTCCAACCGATCCGCAAGTGTGTCAAGAGCCCTGCACTGCTCAGTGTTATGATTCGTGGAAACACAAAACTCACAATATACATTTTTCGAAACAGTGGAGTACTTTTGTAGGATTGGGCACATCCGAGGTGGATGTCCCATTGTTGTGTAAATATCGCAGTATTCCATGGCAGTAGCATTTAGCTGAGGTGGGAACCCCGCATACGGTTGTTGCGGCTGGTATATCCCCTATGGATTCATCATCGCGCCACCCCCCATAGGTGGACCCCCCTGGATTGCCGCGACCGAGGGTCCCACGCCACGCAACTGGGGACACTCGGTTGCGACGTGGCCCTCGACCAGGCAATGAGTGCACCAAACGTTCAGCCTAGCTGGTCTCATCGGCTGTAGCTCCTTAAGCTTTTTAGTCAAGCTGGAGATCTGGTGTTGCAACCCTATCAAATAAGGATCCTGCGGGGCTGGCCCTCCCCGATATTCCTGAGGGTAGCCCGCCATGGCCTCGATCTTCATGGCCTGCTCCAAAGCATCTTGCAGGTTGTCAATCTTCTGTTCGGTGAGGGGGGTTCACATCAAGGGAAGTAGAGCCTTGATGAACCAGTCCCTCTGATGATTTGGATCGATCGGGTAGCTGAGTTTCCCAATCGCGTCCTTGAATCACCGCATCAACTCCCATGCGGTCTCTCCTTCTTTTTTCTTAATTTCCCAGAGCTCGGACAAACCCTGTTGGTCCATCTAGGGAAGCTTAAATTCCCAGACAAAATCCCGCTTAACGTCCGCGATTACCAGATTGGGATGGGCCTCGGACCACTTGATAAACCACCGTAGAGCTCTCTCTTTGAGCGTGGTTTGGAACTGTATTAACTTCCCGACATCTGGCATCTGCCGAGCCCTCCATATGGCTTCACACAGATACCAATGTTGCTCTACATCGTCATTGCCCCGGCCGGAGAACTCCAGATACCGGGTAAAAGACCCCACCATATTTACTTGCGAAGGATTGACCAGGACAAATCCTTCGGGTCCTGGTTGCGTAATTGTTCCACTAGGGAATGCAAGACTAGTAGTGACGCTGCTACTAGCGTGTGTCGCTGTCGACAATGAACTGCTGTGCAATTGAATCAATGCTCGTAACTTAACGAAAATATTACTTAAAGGTTGATAAAGTACCAGGGGAAGGTAGGGATCCTTGCCATGCGGAGCATTGGAAGCAGGGCTACCTGGGGAAATGAATGTCGTCCGCTCTTGAAACAACCACTACATCACGACATACCATTCACCATCGGAACTTTCTTCGGGCTACATACCTGCATCGTCTTCGTCAGTCACCGTCTCCTTGTCTCGCTTAGCTGGGCTCCCATGCACCCGCTGCACTCCCACAGTGGGCCCTTCTCCCTCCTGGGTATTTGCATCCATAATTCCTATCCTCTGAGGTGCCTCCTTCTGGTTCTTCCTTTCAGCTTCCTGTCGTTTTAAATCTCGCATCACCCTTTTTCGCCACCTATCGACGATCTGCACCCGCCGATGTGCACGTCGCTCCCTCAACTTTCGTGCGGCCTCAACATCCATTCCCCACTCCTTGCTTCACATTCTACATAGCATCTATCCCTTCATCCCTTCCCCCAGCACTGGAGGTTTACGCTTCTATCCTTGCCTTTTGGAATTCCATCAACCCTTCATCCACCATTAGGGCCTTAATCCACAGCGGAATCTCCTTGAGCAGCGTCCCTCTTAGCCTAGAGTGGAAGGCAGTTTTGGCCTTCAAGAAATATTGGTAGCACTTAGTAGCAAACTCTACAATATATCCATCCAAGGTGGTCTCTACCCAAAACTCCACCGCACAGGTCAACTCCGTGTTCAACCAGTGCAGAGCCACCAGATCCCCGTGTATCCACCTGCGGTTTATCTTTCATGATCCATCTCTCGACACCTTCGTTTGTAACCTCCGCAACCAATTGTAGAGGTCGCTAGGGAATTTTCCCCAGAAGATTTCGTACATATCACTGGCAGAATCAGAGAAAAGGACAAGCTCCTTGATCACCACCTCCTTTTGCTTGGTCAACTCTGCTTTCTGAGTGATAAATTGGTCGAGATGATTATCCCACCATTGCCTTATCTCCCCTTCGAAATTCCTCGATACCATCATCTAGTTCCCCTCATAACATGCAGGTCCCGGTAATGGAACCATTTGTTGGCGAGGAATCAGGTCTCATGGGCAAGACCCAGGTTTAGGATTTGTGGCCAACAAAGGAGTCTGCTGTAGTCTAGGATCACGCCGACATTATCACCCTGCTCTGAAGAGTAGAGAGTCTCACCCGAGGCGTGCCCCAACCACATGCAGAAGGGAATATATCAATAGCAAGGGATGGATCCGCAACTCATGATTAATAATGTATCGATTGCATAAACAGAATCATGTACGCAAGAACATTTAGAAAGCATACAGCCATTAACCAAATAAAATTTAAAGTCATCACAACCATCATGCATGCATGTGAATCATATAAAGAGACAACAACCTGTAAATATATTGATCTCTTTTTCCAATTCCATAGTTACATAGCTTCTACCATGAGAGCTTACAAATCTAGTACAGATGCCTGGCAGAACAGAAAGGTAGAATAGAGAAACCTAGGAATTATAGGGATGTCATACATGATCTCCTTCAGTCGCTCTGTATTCTTTCTCCTGTCGCGATCCTCCTTATTTCAGCTGGGTGACTGCTATTTATTCACCCACTTTCGCAACTGTTAGTTCTTCTTTTTTTTCTTCTTCAATTGCTTCCAGCTTCTCTCTTGTTATCTATGTGTTCCGCTTTCTATCTTCTGCTGTGTATCTTCATGCATCTAATGTCTTTGGCTATCTCTTACTTCTATGCCACCTCGATAGCTCCGTGTCTTGCTATATTTGTGACTTGGTCGCGATTTCCATGTGTCATCTTATCGCAACCCAAAAAGAGCCCTCCTTTATTCAAAATTCAAAATGTTCAAAATGGATTTTTAAAACAAGGGCCTCAATAACAATCATGCATACACTCGAATGGAAACTTCTCTGTGCATTAAGTATATTCGTTAGAAGCCCTTTCATCATGGATCATTTAGGCATTCTGTTTGAATACTTCACCAAGCTCATGTAAATTATTTAAGCGCATCATTCTCTACAAGGTAACTGTGAACTAATTAATGTTATAATGTTTCATATAGGTCAATCCCGTGGATGATATACTCATAAATGTCATCACCACACCTAGGGAAATAAACTAAAGAAAAACAACAAGGCCATAGCTGCGAAACAAGACATTTTCATCCACATGCCCCCTAGTCCATGTGGGGATGAGACTTAAGGCTACAGTTGAAGACCTCATTAAGGCAGATGGCAAGGATGCACCAACAGGTGAGGAGGATGAGCAAGTGAGTAGTATTGTTAAAAGGAGGATGGTGTGATACATGTTTATCCAAATAAAGAATCAAGGAAAGATCTTTTCATGTTGTTGATGCAAAAAAAATTTCCACTGATGTACATTGGATACCTAGAATCAATCCATTGGGAAATGTTCATACCTTGTGCCTTCATGCATGAACCAGAAGCATTTGCTGCATTTTATCAAATCTAAGCTGAAGGAGGAACCAGACGAGGTAGCTATATTCTAGGATGGAAAATGTCTTACCTCAAAGGAAGTTTTTGAAAGTCCTATAAGATACCAACTCAATGTTGATCTCTTGGATGTACATGTAGAAGAGAATACATTTCACCAATTTGATAAGTCTAGTCTGAAGTATAACCTATGTGGGAAAAGTAGACTTAGAAGATTTCCCTAAAGCAAGACAATCTCATTCAAGGTTGTTCCCTTGCTGAGCTGTCAAAACAAGTATGATCTGATCCGAAAGCAAGTGAATGTCAAATGGTAGAATATGGTATATCTGTTTATGAAAGGAAATAAAGCCAATGGAATCGGTCGGCAAGTGGTTTTTTTAACAATGAGATATACAACGAAAGTGCCATCTGGTTAATTCAGTCTCCTTGATTGTACAATGTGTACAAAGGATGTTTGGCTTTGATATGGTAGATGATGAAAGTAAACCTGAAAGGCATCCCATAAAGCACACCCCAACCCTAGCTCAGTGGACAAATGATTTCCCTGCGTTTTCATATCATCCTTATTATTGCTATACAAATATGTACGCACTCTACGAGCTTCATGAGAGGAATGACAACAATTAAACTTCATCCTCGTTATGGCAAGGCTAGTGATATTAATCACTTGGCAACTGCATTCCTATGGAAATAATCTTAGGAGGCCTCCCAGATTGGCGTGGCCCCATGTTTCCCTTTCCACAGGCGATCCATTACCGATCCATTTGACAAAATGAACCTCTTTTGTTGTCAGGTTTGGAAGTTCAATGCTTGTGATCTTTGTGAAAGTGCTCACTGGCCGGGATTATCTCATCCGCAGGAGTCTTATTAGATGGAATAAAATATTACATCATAGGCCTTGAAGGGAATGACATACATAAGGAAAATCTATCTCATACATGAGTTGAATTTTGCCATGAATTTTGGAAGGAGAAGGGTAATGTCTGGTTCAAAGGGGAATCATATTTTTAATTAAAGGAGGGGTCCCATTCCATACAAAAGCCATAGTCAAAGGGAGAGCGAAAGATTCCAATGACTATGCATTATAAAATGCCTTGAAGACCATGAGCTAACATAAGAATAGACATAGCTCCATAAATGTGCACTGTATGGACTGCTCGATGAGTGATACCTTGCACATCATTCTGAAAATTTCCGCAAAGCGTAGGCATATATGGGTCATGAAGCCTTGTTGATTGAGAAGAAACTTAATGCATGTGCCATTGTTATCAAAGCCATCCTCATGTAAAACTAAACAATGCTTAATTGATTGATTAAAGATGCATACGCGACATCTTGTGGTAGGGGAGGGGGGCCACACAAGGAAAAGAGGCTGCAACCCGATGAAGACCATTTGCAGTTGATCCGAGAGGATGAAGAAAACCGTGAAGCAGCGAAAGGGTGACCTGGCTATTTCACACTTGGTCTTATAACAGTGCAGTCTCTAGCAGCATGCTGTGATCAACATTAGTGAGGAGAAAACTGCATATCGTGGGTATTTATTTAGCCATCGATATCGTGACTGTTCAAACTCCTCCTCTTTGAAAAAAATGAAATTACCCACCAAATTTTAAAGATACAAATAAATATTACGAAATATTTCTTCACGTCGTTCATGGGCTTTTTTATTTCTGTGCCATCACACCATCACACACGAGTCTGGAAACACCATACTTCCCTTGGCGCATGAGAGGGATGAAAATCATCATGACATCACCTCTCAGATTGGACAGGCCATGAATAGCTGCGTCATGGACACAACATCTATCATATCTTGATTAAACAGAGAACAAGGAGTTTTGTTCAAAATTTCTGAGGGAATGTGACCTATTGTGTGTGCGAGCAAGTCGCTGGGTCACAGATCATGTAGAGTGATCTAAAGTGCAACTTCCATGGCCATGAAACTATGTGACTAAGTTGCTGAGTCACAAAGTTGATGAATCAGTTAAAAACTGCAACTGGCATGGCAGTGAAACCATGCGACTTCTGTGAGGTCACATTTCAAACTAAAGAAAACACTGTGTTGCATTACTCTTCAGATCATTGGGTCACACAACCTCAGCAACAGGCTGACGACGTGACCTCCCCTACATTGTGACTTTGCGAATTCACTTGGGATTGGCATTCCCACTCTAATTCGGGATCTCACATTGCATCACCCAACTAACTCCCCATTTCATCCGGTATGTGACTAGGCGATGGCTAGCGAGTCGCACTACCATAGGGAGCAAGATCTCCCCTCAAGAAGGCAACTGGGGTTGCAACCTCATGATTTGGTAATCCTGAAACTTGTGGTTTGCATGAAAAAAATGAGAAAGCCTACTGACGGTGTCCAAGGAAGAACATGACGAGCGGCAGCACCATGGTTTCAAAGCAGTTAAACATGTAAATGTGCAGGGTTGTGGGCAATTGGAAAAATAGAAACTCTTGCTCGAGTTACCACTTCTCATTTGGCACAAATTTCATCCCTTTCCATGCATAGGATCAACGCTCGATTTACATTTGCATGTATATGCAAGATTTAAGTCACGAAAGCTAGATCTTAGCATTCTTGCATGCTCTCCAAACTCTCCAAATTACGACTGTTCAAACTCCATTCCAAAGGGTCTCCTCATTATCGATATCCCGACGTAAACCTTAAAAAATGGGTAGAGTATCTTCAGTGAATATCATGGTTTCCGTATGAAGAACATAAGGAGGGAACAGTCACATTTGGCACTCCATTTCCAATGGGTTCTATACCAATAGGAGGTATGATGTGATACCAGCAAGGCGAAACTCTGCCCCAACCATACAAGATCGATGGCTCTGATGAGAGAGGTGCCTAGGATGAAATAAATACATCTCCATCGATCCTATTGATGGGCTCCACTACAAATATTCAGATCCTGGGAGAACTCAGCAGAGACTATGCTGTGACACATATCTCAAGCTTTAACTTTTCGAATGCCTTTGCTTGTGGCTTTCAGCTCCCCAAAAACTTGTTGTTATATATGGATGATCACAACCTTTATTTGTGGGATGTAAATAATTTATCAAAGATCTCTAGGGTCTGTGCATATTTTTCTCACAATGCCTGTATATGGGGTATTTCTAACCCTCTACCAAATCACAAGATGGAAACTAGAAACCCATTACATTCTGTGGGATATGGCACATGCAGACAGTCTTTTATCCTATTATTGGGTTTTGCTGTAAACATTCAGATACCAGGAGAACTCAATGAAGACCACGTTTTGGCAAACAAATTTACCACACAAGGGTCTAAATTTATTATTTTCACTCTTATAATTAATTAAATAAGCCTCTAGCATTACTATTATTTGATCATGAAGACGTGTAACCTATGCTATGTGATTGTAGGTGGAAGTTTTATTTGCACGAGGAGCCAGAGTCTTTCCCAATAAGAAAAGAGGTCCTTTGCAGAGCAAGTGGATTCTCACGAAACCCTAAGAAACTCAATCTAAGCTCAAAGAAACTTGGTCACATTCACGAGATAGAGATGTAGGAAAAGGAATCTTGCCGCGAAGCCCATAGATCACCAAAAGAAGATTTGCTCGAGGTCACAAGTTGCAGATTGACCAAGGTAACAAGTCACGGATTGACCGAGGTCGTACGTCACAGATTTTCTTGAGGTCGCAGGTCATGGATTGACCAAGGTCATAGGGTGTAGATTGCCCAAGTTCACAAGTCACAGATTTCCCAGGGTTGCAGGTCGCATATTGCTTGAGGTCGTAGGTCGCATATTTCCCAGGGTCGCTGGTCGCAAATAGTCCAAGTCGCAAACCATCCCAATAGATGGGAAGACCAAGAGTCGAGGGGGAAACTCAAGGGTCATCTCAACCTATATGTACAATTTCGAGGAAGGATTCACGAGACTTTTAGCTCGACAATGAAATCCAGTATGGTAGAGGAATTGTGGCCAGAGAGCTAAAGGCACTCAGCTCTTGGTATCAAGTAGAAAGAAGGGTAGCGAGGCTAGGGTTTTGCATCATTCTTTGAGATGAACAGCCCATGTTCCATTATTGGGTTTTAATGAGTTGTAAACATGTATTTGACGTTGCAGTAGCATTAATAATATATTCTCCTTCCCGGCACTGATTCATGTGGTTGTTTGTGGTGATAGTACTAGTTGTTTAGTACTTCATTATGTTGTACATTTGCTTTAATGCATGTCATAGGTTATGAACTATTTCTCAATGGTTGTATGTATGTCTGCTTTTGGATTAGTGTTTATTTTTCCTTGCCATGACAGTATTCTATTGTGAACTACTTTGCAGTTAACTTCTGGCGTGTTTTCTTTCATATATGTTTGACTAGTTTTCGGCTAACTGATCCCAGTTACGGCATATTCCCCTTTTATTTTTGCTGCTTAGACTTTCTGGTACCTTTGTTTATGGTTCGTTAATCTTGGGCTGAATTGTTTCTTCATTGATTGGTCATTTCACCTTCGCCTCTGCTCCGTCATCTTCTCATCTGAAAAACAAGAGTGGAAACAATTATGATGGCAGCTGGGCTCACATACCTTATGCGGCTCCTATCCCAAATGGTGTGAGGTATAATTGGTACCTTTCATTGAGGAGACCCCCCTTGTTGTCAGCAGTACATTTTTTCCCATCAACAGGGTCTTAACCTTAACCATCACTATTACCTAACCTTAACCTTGACCTTAACTATAACCTAACCCTGACCTTGACCAAACCCTTATCATTAACATTAACCTTAAACTAACCTTAACCTTAACTAAACCCTTAACCTTAACCTAACCTTAATGTAACCCTAACCTTAACCTAACCTTAATCTTAACTTAAACTTAACCTTAACTTAAACTTAACCTAAACTTAAACTTAACCTTACCCTTAACCTAATATTGACCTTAATCTTGACCTTAACCTTAACCTTAACCTTAACCGTACCCTTAACCTTAAACTTAACCTTGAGCTTAACTATAACCTAACACTAACCTTAACCAAACCCTTAGCCTTAACCTTAATCTTAACCATAACCTTAACCTTAACCTTCCCATAACCATAACCTTAACCTTCACCTTGACCTTAAGCTTAACCTTAACCTTAACCTTACCCCCTTAACCTTAACCTTAACCTCAACCTGACTAAACCCGTAACCTTAATCTTAACCTTAACTTTATCCTTAACCTAACCTTAAACATAACCATAACCTTAACCTTAATCTTAACCTTAACCTTACCCTTACTTAACCTTAACCTTAACCTAACCATAACCTTAACCTTAACTTTACCCTTAACCTTCACCTTAAGCTTGACCTTAAGCTTAAGCTTAACCTGACTAAACATGTAACCCTTAAAATTAACCTTAACCTAACCTAACCTTAACCTAACCATAACCTTAACCTTAACCTAACCCTAACCTTGACCAACCCTTCACCTTGAATTTAACCTTAACTGTAACCTTAACCTTAACCTCACTAAACCCGTAACCTTAACCTTAACCTAACCTTAACCTAGACCTTAACTATAACCTAACGCTAACCTTTGTCAAACCCTTAACATTAACCCATAAACTTAACCTTATATTTAAGGTTACGGTTAAGGTTAAGGTTAATGTTATGGTTAAGTTCAAGGTGAAGGTCAAGGTTAACGTTAGGTTAAGGTTAAGGTTACGTTAACAGTTACGGTTAAGGTTAAGGTTAGGGTAAGGTTAGGGTAAAGGCTAAGGTTAAGGTTAAGGTTAAGATTAAGGTTAAGGTTAAGGTTATGTTAAGGGTAAATTTAAGGTTAAGGTTAATGTTAAGGTTAGGTTAAGGGTAAAGTCAAGGTTAAGGTTAGCTTAAGGTTCAAGTTACGGGTTTAGTTAGGTTAAGGTTAAGGTTAAGATAAGGTTCCGTTAATCTTAACCTTACCCTTAACCTTATCTTAACCTTACCCTATCCTTAACCCTAACCTTACCCTTAACCTTAACTATAACCTAACCGATAACTATAAGTTAAGGTTAAGGTTAAGGTTACAATTTTATTCAAGTTAAGGTTAAGGGTGAAGGTTAAGGTTACGGGTTAACCTAACTTCAACCTTAAACTTCCCTATAAGGTTAGGTTATAGTGAAGGTTAAGGTGAAGGTTGCAGTTAAGGTTAGGTTATAGTTAAATTTAAGGGTTTGGCTAAGGTTAAAGGTTATGGTTATGGTTATGGAAAGGTTAAGGTTAAGGTTATGGTTATGGGAAGTTTAAGGTTAAGGTTAGGTTAGGTTAAGGGTTTAGGTTAAATTTAAGGTCAAGGGTAAGATAAGGTTAAGTTAAGGATAAGATTAAGGTTCTGGTTAGGTTAAGGTTAGGGTTAAGGTTAATGTTAAGGTCAAGGTTTAAGTTAATGTTACGGTTAAAGGTTAAGGTTAAGGTTATGGTTAAGGTTAAAGTCAAGTTCAAGGTTAAGGTTAGGTTAAGGTTAAGATAAGGTTAAAGGTAAAGTCAAGGTGAAAGGTAAAGTCAAGGTTAGGTTTACCCTTAACCTTAACCTTAACCTTAACCTAACTTTAACCTTAACTTTAACCTTAATAAACACGTAACCTTAACCTTAACCTTAACCTCAACTTTAAACTTAACCTTACACTAGCATTAACCATAACCTTAACCTGACTAAATCTGTAACCTTAACCTTATCTTAAAATAACTTTAACATTAGCCTTAACCTTAACCTAACTATAACCTTACCCTTAACCTTAACCTTGACCTTAACTATAACCTAACCCTAACCTTGACCATACCCTTAATATTAACCTTAACCTTAACCTTAAAGGTAACCTTAACCTTACCTTAACCTAACCTAACCTTAACCTTAACCTTACTCTTAACCTTAACCTTAACCTTAACCTGACTAAACTCTTAACCTTAACCTAACCGTAACCTTAACCTTACCTTAACCTAATTTTACCTTGACCTTAACCTTAACCTTAACCCTAGCCTTAACCTTAACCTTACCTTAACTATAACCTTAACCTTGACATTAACCTAACCTTACCCTAACCATAACCTGAACTTTACCCTTAACATAACCTTAAACTAGACCTTAAGGTTAGGGTTAGGTTAAGGGTAAAGTTAAGTTTAAGGTAAGGTTAAGGCTAAGGTTAGATTAAGGTTTAGGTAAAGGTTAGGGTTCGGTTAAGGCGAAGGGTGAAGGTTAAGGGTAAGGTTAAGGTTAAGGTTATGGATTTAGTCAGTTTAATGTTAAGGCTTACCCACTTAACCTTAACCTTAACCTAACTATAACCTTACCTTATCATAACTTAACCTTAACCTTGACATTGACCTTAACCTTAAGTTTAACTTTACTCTAACCTTAAGGGTTCAGTCAGGTTAAGTTTAGTCAGGTTAAGGTTAAGGTTAAGGGTTAGTTCAGGTTAGGGTTAGGTTATAGTTAAGGTCAAGGTTAATGTTAGGTTAAGGTTAAGGTTAAGTTAAGGTTAATGTTAAGGGTTTGGTCAAGGTTAGGGTTAGGTTATAGTTAAAGTTAAGGTTATGGTCAAGGTTAAGAGTAAGGTTAAGGTTAAGGTTAAGGGTTTGGTCAAGGTTAGGGTTAGGTTATAGTGAAATTTAAGCTTAAGTTAAGGGTAAAATCAAGGTTAAGGTTAAGGTTAGGTTAAGGGTAAAGTTAAGGTTAATGTTAAGGTTTTTTCAAGGTTGGGGTTAGGTTATATTTAAGGTTATAATAAGGTTAAGGTTAGGTTAAGGGTAAAGTGAAGGTTAAGGTTAAGTTTAGGTTAAGGTTAAGGTTTAGGTTAAGGTTAATGTTAAGGTTAAGGGCAAGGTTAAGGTTAAGGTTAAGGTCAAGGTTAAGGTTAAGTAAAGGTTAATGTTAAGGGTTTGATCAAGGTTAGGGTTAGGTTATAGTTAACGTCAAGGTTAAGGTTATAGTTAGGTTAAGGTTAAGGTTAGATTAAGGTTAAGATAAGGTTAAGGTTAAGGTTAAGATTAGGGTAAGGTTAAGGGTAAAGTCAAGGTTAAGGTTAAGGTTAGGGTTACGAGTCTTAACATTAACCTTCACTATAACCTAACCTTAGCCTTAACCTTAACCTGAACCTTTACCCTAACCTTAACCTTAACCTTGAATCAAACCTTAACATTATCTTAACCTTAACCTTTACTATAACCTAACCTTAACCTTGACCTTAACTATAACCTAACCCTAACCTTAAGGGTTTATTCAAGGTTAGGGTTAAGTTATATTTAAGTTCAAGGTTAAGGTTAGGTTAAGGGTAAAATTAAGGTTAAGGGTAGGTTAAAGGTAAAGTTAAGGTTAAGGTTAGGTTTAGGTTAAGGTTAAGGTTAAGGGTAAAGTTAAGGTTAAGGTTATGGTAATGGGAAGGTTAAGGTTAAGGTTAATGTTAAGTTAAGTTTAAGGTTTGGTGAAGGTTACGGTTAGGTTATAGTAAAGGTCAAGGTTAAGGTTAGGTTAAGGGTAAAGTCAAGGTTAAGGTTAGGTTAAGGTTAAGATTAGGTTAAGGGTAAATTTGAGGCTAAGGTTAAGGGTTTGGTCAAGTTTAGGGTTAGGTGTTACAGGTTTAGTCAGGTTAAGGTTAAGGTTAAGGGTTTGGTCAAGGTTAGGGTTAGGTTATAGTTAAGGTCAAGGTTAAGGTTAGGTTATAGTGAAGTTTAAGGTTAAGATAAGTTTAAGGTTAAATTTAAGGTTAGAGTTAGGTTATAGTTAAGGTTAAGGTTAGTTTAACGATAAAGTTACGGTTAAGGTTAGGTTAAGGTTAAGGTTAGGTAAGTGTAAGGTTAAGGTTACAGGTTTAGTCAGGTTAAGGTTAAGGTTAAGAGGGTAAGGTTAAGGTTAAGGTGAATGGTAAAGTGAAGGTTAAGCTGAAGGTTAGGTCACAGTTAAGGTTAAGGTTATAGTTAAGGTAAAGGTTAAGGTTAGCTTATAGTTAACGTCAATGTTAAGTTAAAGGTTAAGGTTAAGGTTAAGGTTACGTGTCTTAACCTTAACCTTCACTATAACATTAACCCTAACCTTAACCTTAGCTATAACCTAACCCTAAACTTGACCAAACCCTTAACCTTAACCTTAACCTAACTAAACTCGTAACCTTACCCTTAACCTTCACCTCAACTATAACTTTACCTTTAACTTAACCTTAACGTTAACCTTACCCCCTTAAACTTAACCTTAACTTTAACCTTAACCTTACTAAACTCGTAACCTTAAGCTTACTCTTACCTAACCTTAACCTTAATGTTAACCTAACCATAAGGTAAGGTTAAGGTTAAGGTTAAGGTTAAGTTAAGGGTAAAGTCAAAGTTAAGGTTAGGTTAAGGTTATGGTTATGGTTAAGGCTACGGGTATAGTCAATTTCAGGTTAAGGTTAAGGGTTTGTTTAAGGTTAGGTTAAGGTTAAGGTTAAGGTCAAGGTTAGGGTTAGGTTGAGGTTAAGGTCAAGGTTTGGTTAAGGGTAAAGTTAAGGATAAGGTTAGGTTAAAATTAAGCCGAAGGTTAAGGGTAACGTTAGGGTAAGGTTAGGGTTAAGGACAGGGGAAGGTTAAGGTTAAAGTTAGGTTAAGGTAAGGATAAGGTTTAAGTTAGGTTAGGTTAGGTTAAAGTAAGGTTAAGGTTAATATTAAGGCTATGGGAAGGTTAAGGGCTTAATTGTACCCTTAACCTCAACCTAACATTAACCCGAACCTTAACCTTGACCTTAGCTATAACCTAACCCTAACTTTAACCTAACCTTAACCTCAACTTTAACCTTAACCTTACCCTAGAATTAACCATAAGCTTAACTTGACTAAATCCATAACGTTAACCTTTCTTTAATCTATCTTTAACATTAACCTTAACCTTAACCTAACTATAACCTTACCCTTAACCTTAACCTTGACCTTAACTATAAACCAACCCTAACCTTGACCATAACCTTAATATTAACCTTAACCTTAACCTTTACTTAATATTAACCTTGACCTTAACCTTAACCTTAACCATAACCTTAACCTTACCTTAACCTAACCTAACCTTACCCTTAACCTTAAACTTAACCTTAACCTTAATCTGACTAAACCCGTAATCTTAACCTTAAGGTTAAGGTTAAAGTTAAGGTTAGGGTTAAGGTTAGGGGAAGGTTAAGGTGAAGGTTAAGGTTAGGGTTAAGGTTAAGGGTATAGTTAAGGTTAAGGTTAGGTTAATGTTAAGGATAAGGTTAACCTTAGCCTAACCTTAACTGGCCTCCACTTTTCCCTGTCATCTTTTCCTCTATTTATTTAATCTAATCATTTCTCTTCTTTGCAGATTTGTCCTGAAGATGGGTTTTGATTTAGACCCGAAACCTAGACTAAAAAATGAGGACTATGGAGATTCTGAATTTTGTATCTAAAAATCTACACCACAGAAATCTACAATATATCGTTAAGGGTAAGGTTAGGGTAAGGTTATAGTTAAGGTTAAGATAAGGTTAAGGTTAAGGTTAAGGCTAAGGTTAGGTTAAGTTAAGGATAAGTTTATGGTTTTTTCAAGGTTAGGGTTAGGTTATAGTTAAATTTAAAGTTAGGGTTAGGTTATAGTTAAATTTAAGTTTAAGGTCAAGGTTAAGGGTAAGGTTAAGGTTATGTTAAGGTTAAGATTACGTTAAGGGTAAAGTTAAGGTTATGGTTAGGGTAATATTAGGTTTAAGGTTAAGGTTAGGTTAAGGGTAAACTCAAGGTTAAGGTCAAGGCTATGGTTGTGGGAAGGTTAAAGTTAAAGTTAGGTTATAGTTAAGGTTAAGGGTTTGGTCAAGGTTAGGGTTAGCTTAGGGTTAAGGTTAAGGTTAGGTTAAGGGTAAACTAAAGGTTAAGGTTATGGTGATGGGAAGGTTAAGGTTAAAGTTAAGGTAAAGGTAAGGTTAAGGCTAAGGTCAAGGTCAAGGTTAAGGGTAAGATAAGGTTAAGGTTAAGGTTAAGGTTAAGGTTAGGTTAAGGTCAAGGTTAAGGTTAGGTTAGGTTAAGGTTAGGGTTAGGTTAAGGTTAAGGGTGAAGGTTAAGGGTAAGGTTAAGGTCAAGGTCAAGGTTAAGGTTAAGGTTATGGTTAAGGTTAAGGTTATGGTTAAGGTTAAGGTTACGGTTAAGTCAAGGTTAAAATAGGTTAAGGTAAAGCTAAGGTTAGGTTAGGCTATATTTAAAGGTAAGGTTAAGGTTAGGTTAAGGGTAAAGTTAAGGTTAAGTTTAAGGCTAGATTAAGGTTAAGGTCAAGGTTACAGTTATGTTAAGGTAAGGTTAATATAATGTTAAGGGTTATGGGTTTATTCAGGTTAAGGTTAAGGTTAAGGTTACGGGTTTAGTGAGGTTAAGGTTAAGGGTAAGGGGGTAAGGTTAAGGTTAAGGTCAAGGTCAATGTTAAGATTAAGCTAAGTTAAGGTTAAGGTTTTGGTCAAGGTTAGGGTTAGGTTATAGTTAAGGTAAAGGTTAAGGTTATAGTCAAGGTTAAGGTTAAGCTTAGGTAAAGGTTAAGGTAAGGTTAAGGTTAGGTTAAGTTTAACCTTGACCTTGACCTTAACCTTAACATTTTTCTTACCCTTAACCTAACCTTAACCTTAATCTAACCTTAACGTTAACTTTAACCTTCCCATAACCATAACCTAAACCTTAACCTGACCTTAACCTTAACCTTAACCTTAACCTAACTTTAACCTTGACCTTAACTATAACCTAACCCTAACCTTGACAAAACCCTTAATCCTAACTATAACCTAACCCTAACCTTAACCAAACCCTTAACCTTAACCTTTTCTTACCCTAAACCTTAAATTATCCTTAAGGTTAATGTTAACCTTAACCTTGACCTAACCGTAACCTTAACCTTACCTTAACCTACCTTAAGACTAAACTTAATGTTAGGTTAAGAGTAAAGTCAAGGTTAAGATTGAGGTTAAGGTGAAGGGAAAAGTTAAGGTTAGGTTAAGGGTAAATTTAAGGCTAAGGTTAGGGTTAAGGTTAAGGTAAGATTAAGTTTAAGGAATGTTAAGGGTTTGGTAAAAGTGAGGGTTAGGTTATAGTAAGGTGAAGGTTAAGGTTAGGTTAAGGTTAAGGTTAAGGATTTGGTCAAGGTTAAGGTTAAGGTTAAGGTTAGGTAAAGTTTAAGGTTAAGTTTAATTTTAAGGTTAAGGGCAAGTTAAGGTTAAGGTTAGGTTAAGGTTAAGGTTATGTAAGGGTAAGGTTATGGTTAAGGTTAAGGTTAAGGTTAAGGTTATGGTTAAGTTTAGGTTAAGGGTAAAGTTAAGGTTAAGGTTATATTAAAGTTAAGGTTAAAGTTACGGGTTTAGTCAGGTTAAAGTTAAGGTTAAGGTTACAGGCTTAGTTACGTTAAGGTTAAGGTTAAGGTTAAGGGGGTAAGGTTAAGGGTTAAGGTTAATGGTAAAGTTAAGGTTAAGGTTATGGGTTTAGTTAGGTTAAGGTTAAGGTTAAAGGTTTGGTCACGGTTAGGGTTAGGTTATAGTTAAGGGTAAGGTTAAGGGTAAGGTTAGGGTAAGGCTAGGGTAAAGGTTCAGGTTAAGGTTAAGGTTAAGAATTTCCTTGCCCTTAACCTTAACCTTGACCTTAACTACAACCTAACCCTAAACTTACCCTTAACCTTAACCTAACGTTAACCTTACCCTTAACCTAATCTTAACCTTAACCTTAACCTGACTAAACCTATAACCTTAAGCTTACCCTTAACCTTATCTTACATTGGCATTAACTATAACCTTAACCTTAACCTATCCTTAACTATAACTTTAACTTTACCCTTAACTTAACCTTAACCTTCACTATAACCTAACCCTAACCTCGACCAAACCCTTAACCTTACCCTTAACCTTACCCTTACCCTTAACCTTATCTTAAACTTACCCTTAACCTTTACTTAACCTCAAGCTTGACCTTGACCTTATCCTTAACCTTAACCTAAACCTTAACCTTAACCTTAACCTTAACCTTAACTTTACCCTTAACCTTAACCTTACCCTTAACCTTAACCTTGACCTTAAGTATAACCTAACCCTAACCTTGACCAAATGCTTAACCATGATGTTAACCTCAGGTTAAGGTTAAGGGTAAGGATAGGGTTAAAGTTAGGGTAAGGTTAATATTAGGTTAAGGGTTGATCCGGATTCTATGCAGGAACGCAACAGAATAAACACATAACCATAAATACAGAGATGCAGCGGAAATAACACTTCATTTCATTAATATCAAATAACAGAAAGATGCTTACAGACATAATGGAAATAAAATAGCTAGGGTGCTGGTAGCGAATCTCTGAGAAGAGATGTGGTGGCTACAGACCTCTGAACTGTGTTACAATGAGGCTCGAGGGCCTATTTATTGTTGAGAAGCAATGTAGAATTTGAAACGTCCAAAAACCTAACTGTAGGAGATGAGGCGCCAAAACTGTGGGCGCCCGTTTGGGTAAATTGGTGGTTCAACTTCCCGGGGGCATAACTTTGGCACCCGATCTCCGTTTGACGCGTTCAATAGCTCGTTAGAAAGATCTATTCGAGGACTACAGCTGTCGGGACGAATTTTATCAAAAAATTCGCTGGCGCTTTCATACCCAAAAAACGTCGTTTAGGGCCTCAAAACGGCTCCGAAAGTTCAGGACCCAAAAAACTACTAAAAATAGTAAGTTATGCCGAAACTGAAAAACTGAAAGAGACAATGGTGGGGGGCCAAGTGGAATAGGTGGGTGGCCACCAATATCCAGCTGGATCATTAAGCCCCCAAAACGGCTCCGAGAGTGGAGGACCCGAAAACCTGCTAAAAATACTAAGTTGTGCCGAATGTGAAAATCTGCAAGAATTGATGGTGCTGGTCCAAATGGAATAGGTGGGTGGCCACCGATATCCACCTGGATCAAGGGTAAAGTTAAGGTTAAGGTTAGGATTAAGGTTAAGGTTAAGGTTAAAGTTACCTTACAGTTAAGGTCATGATTGGGGTTAACGGTAAGGTTATAGTTAGGTAAGGGTAACGTTAAGGTTAAGGTTAAGGGTAAATTTAAGGTTAAGGTTATGGTTATGGGAAGGTTAAGGTTAAGGCTAAGCTTAAGTTAAGGTTAAGGTTAAGGTTTGGTCAAGGTTAGGGTTAGGTTATAGTTAAGGTCAAGGATAAGGTTAGCTTAAGGTTAAGGTTAAGGTTAAAGGTAAGGTTAAGGTTAAGGTTACGGTTAATTTAAGGTTAAGGTTAAGGTTTTTTTAAGGTTAGGGTTAGGTTATAGTTAAGGTTAGGTTATAGTGAAGGTTAAGGTTAAGACTCATAACCTTAAACTTGACCTTACCCTTAAGATTAAGCTTAACTTTAACCCTTACTTTGATTTTACCCTTAACCTAACCTTAACCAAACATGACCTTAACATTGACCTTAACCTAATATTAACCTTAACCTTACCCTTAACCCTCACCCTTAACCTTAACCTTAAATTTAACATTAACCTTATCCTAACCTTAACCTTAGCCTTAGCCTAATTTTAACCTTAACCATAACATTAACCTTAACCTTAACCTTAAACTTAACCTAACCTTAACCTACACTTAACCTTAACCTTAACCTGACTAAACCCGCAACCTTAACCTTAACCTTAACCTAACCTTAAACTTAACTATAGCCTAACCCTAACCTTGAACAAACCATTAGCCTTAACCTTTCCCTAACCTTAACCTTAACGTTAACTATAACCTAACCCTAACCTTGACCTTAACCTGACCTTTACTATAACCAAACCCTAACCTTGACCAAACCCTTATCCTTAACCTAACCTTAACCTTGACTTTACCATTAACCTAACCTTAACCTTAACCTTCCCCTAACCCTAACCCTACCCTAACCATAACATTAACTTTACCCTTAACCTAATCTTAACCTTAACCTAACATTAACTTTACCCTTAACCTTGACCTTAACCTTAAATTTAACTATAACCTAACCCTAACCTTAACCAAACGTTAACCTTAACCTTAACTTAACCTAACCTTAACCTTAACCATAACCTTAAACTTAACGTTAACCTTAACCTTAACCTTATCTTAACGTTAACTATAACCTAACCCTAACCTTGACCAAACCTTAACCTTAACCTTAAGTCTACCCTTAACATAACCTTAACTTTTACCTTAACCTTGAATTTACCCTTAACCTTAACCTTAACCATAACCTTAACCTTAAACCTAACCTTAACCTGACTAAACCCATAACTTGAACCTAACCCTAACTTTGACCAAACCCTTAACCTTAACCTTAACCTGAATAAACCCTGGACTTTACCCTTAACCTTAATTTTAACCTAAACCTAACCTTACCCTTAACCTTAACGTTAACCTGAATAAACTCGTAACCTTAACTATAACCTAACCCTAACCTTGACCAAACCCTTAACATTAACCTTAACCTTGACCTTTACCTAACGTTAACCATAACCTTAACCTAACCTTAACCTTAACCATATCTTAACCTTAACCTTCACTATAACTTAACCTTAACCTTGACCTTAACTATAACCTAAACCTAACCTTGACCAAACCCATAACCTTAACCTTAATCCTATCTTAACCTTAACTTTCAGTACAACCTAACCTTAAATTTAACCTAACCTTAACCTTAACCTTATATTACCCTTATCCTAACCTTAACCTTAACTATAACCTAAACCTAACTTTAACCTTAACCATAACCTTATCTTTACCCTTAACCTTAACCTTAACCTTAACCTAACCTTAACCTATCCTAACCTTAATATTCACCTAGCCCTAACCTTACCCTAACCTTCACCCTAACCTTACCATTAACCTTAACCTTAACCATAATCTTAGCCTGAGGTTAAGGTCAATTTTAATGTTACGTTCAGGGTAAAGTCAAGGTTAAGGTTAGGTTAAGGTTAAGATAAGGGTAAAGTTAAGGTTAAGGATAAAGTTAAATGTTTGGTGATGTTTAAGGGTTAGGTTAAGGTTAAGGTTAGTTTAAGGGTAAAGTTAAGGTTAAGGTTAGGTTAAGGTTAAGGTTAAGGTTACGGTCAAGGTTAGGGATAGGTTATAATTAATGTCAAGGTTAAGGTTAAGGATAAGGTTATAGTTAGGTTAAGGTTAAGGTAAAGGTGAGGTTAAGGTTAAAGTTAGGTTAAGGTTAAGGTTAGGTTAAGGTTATGGTTAAGGTTATGGTTAAGGTTAAATTTAAGGTTAAGAGTTTGGTTAAGGTTAAGCTGAAGGTGAAGGTGAAGGTGAAGGTTAAGGTTAAGGTTAATATTAGGGTAAGTTTTTTCTTAACCTTAACCTTAACCTTATGGTAATATTATAGTAACGTTAACCTTAACCTAATATTAACCTTAACCTATCCATAACCTTAACCTTAGTCTAACCATAACCTTAAGGCTAAGGTTAAGGTTAAGATTATGTGAAGGTTAAGGTTAAGGTTAAGATTATGTTAACGTCAACCTTAACCTAACCATAACCTTAACCTAACCTTAACCTTAACCTTAGCCTAACCATAACCTTATCCGTAACCCTAACTTTAACCTTAACCTAATATTAACCTTACCCTTAACCTAAACTTAACCTTAACCTTAACCTTAACCTTACTAACCTTAACCTAACCTTAACCTTACCCTTAACCTTAACTTAACCTAACCTTAACTATAACCTAACCCTAACCTTGACCAAACCCTTAACCTTAACTTTATCTTAAACTTAACCTCACCTTAACCTTAACCTTAACCTAACTATAACCTTACCCTTAACCTTAACTTTGACCTTAACTATAACCTAACCCTAACCTTGACCAAACCCTTAAAATTAACCTTAACCTAACCCTAACCTTGATCAAACCCTTAACATTAACCTTAACCTTAACCTCAACCTTAACCTTAACCTTAACCTTATCCTAATATTAACCTTCATCTAACCCTAACCTTAACCTTAGCCTAACCATAACCTTATCCCTAACCTTAACCTTAACCTTAACCTTAACCTTAACCTAATCTTAACCTTAACCTTAACCTTAACCTTAACCTAACCTTAAACTTAACCTTAACCTTGACAAATTCCTTAACCTTAACCTTTACCTAACCTCAACCTTAACAGTAACCTTAACCTTCCCATATCCATAACTTTAACCTTAACCTTAACCTTAACCTTCACCTTAAAATTTAGTTTGACTTTACCCTTAACCTAACCTTAACCATAACCTTAATATTCCCATAACCATAACCTTAACCTTGACTTTACCCTTAACCTAACTTTAACTTTAACCATAACCTAACCCTAACCTTGACCAAACCTTAACCTTAACTTTAACTTGATCTTAAACTTAACATTAACCTTCCCCTAACCTTAACCTTAACCATAACCTTAACCTTCACCTAACCATAACCTTAACCTTAATCTTCCCATAAACGTAACCTTAAACTTAACCTTGAGCTTACCCTTGACCTTAACCTTAACCTTCACCTTCACCTTCACTTTCACCTTAAACTTAACCTTGACATTGACCTTAACCTTAACCTTACCCTTAAACTTATCTTAACCTTAACCTTAACTTTAAACTTATCCTTACCTTAACCATAACCTTAACCTTAGCCTTACCCTTAACCTTATCTTAACTTTACCTTAACAATAACCTTAAAATTAACCTTATCCTAACCTTAACCTTGACTTTACCCTTAGCGTAACCTTAACCATAACCTTATCTTTACCCTTAACCTTAACCTTAACCATAACCTTAACCTTCAGCTTAACATTGACTTTACCCTTAACTTAACCTTAACGTAATATTAACCTTAAATTAACCTTAACCCTCACCTTAACCTTCACCTTAACCTTACCCCCTTAACCTTAACCTTAACCTTGACTTTACCTTAACCTAACCTTAACCCCTTAACCTTAACCTTAACTTTATCTTTAACCTTAATCTTAACCTTAACCAAACCCTTAACATTAACATTAATTTAACTTTAACCTTAACCTAACCTTAACCTTAACCTTAACTATAACTATAACCTAACCCTAACCTTTACCAAACCTTACCATTAAGGTCAAGGTTAAGGTTAACATTAAGGTTATGGTTAGGTAAAGGTTAAGTTTAAGGTTAAGGCTAGGTTATGGGTTTGGTTAAGGTTAGGGTTAGGTTATAGTGAACGTTAAAGTTATGTTAAGGGTAACGTCAAGGCGTAACCCTTAACCTTAACCTTACCCTTAAGCTTCACCTTAACCTTAACCTTGACTTTACCCTTAACCTAACCTTAACTTTAACTATAACCTAACCCTAACCTTTACCTTAACTCTACCCTTGACCTTAACCTTAACCTTAACCTTGACTTTGACCTTAACCTAACCTTAACCTTAACCTTAACCTTATCTTTCCCTTAACCTTAACCTTAACCTTCCCAAACCCTTAAACTTAACTGTTGAGCTAATTTATGTATCTAAACTAACACAATTATTTATTATCAATCTGGGTTGTTTATGCTTTGAGGCAAGATCACTATATGTGAAGATCAGATATAATCAACCTTGAAAGATAAGCTGAAAGTAATACATTCTACAACTCTAACTCAATTAGTTTAAAAAGAGGAATAATATTGAAATGGTTCTTGACTCAAGAAATCCGCTTTCACCTCAATTACCACTTAATGAATCAGAGATTAAAACCAAGAACTTAAGATGGATAAATTATGAATGAAAGAAGCTCTTAACTTAAGAGACATGTAAAGTGTTCCATTATAATTCATTCATCTTAATATCAAAAATCTCAACAAGAAACTGCTTGCACACAAACAAAAGAAACCAACTCTAATTCATCATTTTCATAGAAGGGGTGCTCAACTTGATACATCTGTTTTTCCAACTTGATAAAGTGATGAATCAGCTATAAACTAATGACATCAATCACTATGCATGAACCATGAAACAATCTGAAATAAAGCTTTGAAAAACCAGTTCTACAATCATCAAATTACAAGGAAATAAAACTAGTTAACAAGAAAGTGTACTTAGCTTGGAATGGGGGCCCTTCCACCCTTGCCTTGCACACTTGATAAATGATCTAAGAAGCTTAACTTCAGTCACACATCCATAACATTGAACAGCAAATTGATAACAGCACAAGTCTTCAAATTAACTTCTCAATCCAAAATTGTCACAATATAAAAGTATATAAGTCAATAATAATCCTAATACATAAGCCATCAAAGCTTTGGCTTTAAATAAGAAGTCTCATGAACAAACTGATCTATTTTTACTCAAAAAAACCCATCTACTTCTCATCCACCTATCTAAGTCGAATTCATTATTATTATCCCAAGAAATATGGTCAATCCCATAGAATCTCAAAACTGCCCTATTTCTATGGGATTTCTGAATGACTAGTCATGATTGACTAGAACTAAATGGGCCTAATAAAGCTTGTTCTGTTCGAACTAAGCATAGGTGGCTTAGTCCTAGTTGCCAAGCTATCCATCCATGCATTCAATTCGTGCCCAAGTGTCCTGCAACCATATCAACCATATAGCTATTACGGGAATTTCTGAATCAGCCAATTTTGCACTAAAAATCAAACTTTCATAAAAACTTTAGAATTTGAAAAATTAAAATTAAATACATGAATAGATATCAAATATATGTCAAAATGGAATAAATGAATGGAAAATGGATGGAAAATAGATGGATAAATAAGTTTCTTTGAGAAAAATAAGACCAAAACTAAGGCCCAACATCTCTCCCTTGCTTATCATCAAGCATGTCCCCATGCTTGCCTGTTCCTCTTTGACCTTCTTCTTTCTGAAGTAGATGTTGTACCTGTCGATGCTTCCTGTTGTGCTGCCCTTGCCAAACAATCCAAACCTGTGTCATGTCTTTCTTTGAACAAAGCTGCTTTAACCTTCTGCCTTTCATACTTGGCCTGCCACATGTTCTTTTCCTTCAACCATTTAAATGCTTGTTTAGAAATTAGATCATTCTTCCTTTTCAATCTCCCCAACTCTTCTTTCAATTTTTCATTTTTTTTGACCAATTTAGCATTTTCTTTCCTGTTTGCTTTGTTCTCCTCTTTTAATTGTTTTTCCACAATTTTACTAATTTATAATTGATCAGTTAAATCCCTGATTTTCCCATCATTAATTTCTTTTTCAAAATCCTGAGTTGTTTTCATTAATGATGCTGCTGCTTCATCATCATAGGAAGAATCCCTATCAAATTCTTCTTGTGGAATATTATTTTCTTCTTGTGGTCTTGGAAAATATGTTTCTTCTTCCCTGTCTAAATTAATGGGACTTTTATTTGTAAATCTTTTGGGAATAGACATCACAGATATTTCATTATCCATGGCCATGTTATTTTGCTGTTTGGCTCTTGTTCTAGGATATAAGGGTGAATTCATCACTCCTTTACTTTCCTGCTCTGTTTTCTCTTGTACCTCTTTAATCTGTTCAGTAAAATTATTTTTAACCATGAATTCTCTCCACACTATGCCCTGCAATCTCACTTGATACTCAACTAGGATTTTAATCAATCCTTGATGATACATCTGTCCTGCCTTAAGCCTGTTTTCATGTCTTGCTGTTTCAATCATTCTTAAGAGGCTTTTATATAGGAAATAAGGTAAATTAATCATATCTTCCCCCTTAATGTGCTGTAGAAGTTTAACATGATATAAATGGGCAACACTATATCCTCGGTCACAAGTCAAAAACTTTTGGATAATCAAGACCAATTCTCTCCATGGCTCATTAAACCATTCCCTGGGTATACCTTTTGTCCTATCAAATGTTCCCTTCCGGTTTTTCTCAAGGAAGAAATTCCATGCTTTCTCCTTGAAGTGTAGCCCTTTGTAATACTTCTCCCCTAGCATTGGCAAATCTAAGGCTTTGAACAAGTATTCTTGGGTTACTGGAACAATGATTTCTCCTACTCGAGTCTGGTCTTGATTGAAATTATTTATAAAATCTTTGGTTATCTCCTCAGAATGGCCATTAAATTTCTGTAAGAAGCCTATCATTCCTGCCTGATAGAGTTTTTCTATAGTCTCTTTTCCCCAACTTTCTATTTGAAATTTTGGCTCTACCCTGTTTGCCATTGTTTCTGTAAACCAATCAATGTAGGCTTCTGCTGTTACTAACTTCATTTTAATAAAAATTATGACTATCGTTTTAAAAAAAAAAAATGAAATTCAGTAAACAGAGAAGTTTACCTTCCTCTTCTGACTCAACTCAACTCTGCACTTTTAACCTCTGATATATTCCCTTGCAATAGCACTCTCTGAATTCCCTGTTGAATACAAGCAACACCTGTATACTTCTGTTAATACACTGGTCTCTGTTTTTTTAAATTAAATACACACGCAGCATCATAAATCATACAAACATGATTTACTGTGTATATATAAAATAAAAAATTAAAGAATTCTCTCGGCCTAATCGAAATTTTCACAATGTTTTCGGCTTAAGCAAAGGTGTTTGCAAAAATTATTGCTTGCAGGCTCAGCATAAAAATGCAAAAATATGCAAAAAGCTCTCGGCCTCAACACGGCTTCAGCAAACCCGACTCCCTTTTGCAACCACAATTCAATGTGACAATCAGGCATTCGATCCCTGTCAAAACAAAAACAAAACGCAGTGGCAGCAAGTGTTTTATGGCGTTTTTCGTTTTCATGATAACTGTTTGTGAAAATATTGGTGCACATAGTTCACTCAGAAGAACACGGTTTAGTGCGCAAACAACCACCACCATACTATTTCAATCACAGCATTCCGTTAAAACGTGTTACTCATGCAATGAGTTTCCCTCAAAATGTTGCGCATCAAAATCTATCAACAATCCTTAAGTGCTGTCAATCTGGAGATAATCACGGGTTTGTAGTTACCTGACTGTCAACGAGCGCGTGGAGTGTAACCGGGCGCTCCAAATCCCTATTGTTTCGGTTAACTGAGCTGGTGTCAAAGCACAGGATCTAAAAGTTAATGTCAAACAATATTCCATAATCGCTGAGTGTAAATGAACTTCACTGTTACCTGACTCAATCCTGAAAATCTGCTATCTCTCATCGTTGAACCCGGAGCGATTTCCTTTCTTAAATACGCCTTCTTGCTTTTCCGGAGCGATTTTCACTATTTCGCTGCTTCAAACTCCTTCTCTTCTCTCCGGAGTGATGTTTTGTTTCAGAACACCTTCCTTCTGAGCTCTGGCAATGAGGAATGAGGTTGAAACGGTCATGAATTGACCGAGTTCATGGTTGTACCGTGCCTATTGGTGTTATGATGCGCGGTTGGTATGGCTGTCCTCTTTGACCAGTCGCCCGACTGTGTCATGAGGATGCCACCGCCTTGTGCTATGTTTAAATGATATACACATACTACCACCACCGGCGTATGCTATGTTTGAATGATATGGCTATGTTATCACCACCGTGCACGCTATGTTTAAATGATATGCCTGTATTGTCACCACCGTGCACGTTGATTTCCATTGTCGTGTGCTATGATATGCACGTTTCATTACCACCAACGCGTTTTACTTTGAATGATATACCCGTATCATTGCCACCTTCTGCATGAACTTATTACTTCCGCCGTGTGTCCATACGTGCAATGATACTCCTGCGTTGTATATGCAATTATCATTATACCATACCCTGTCAAGCCTGTCAACCAGATCGTAACCATCGTGCCCGTCCTTCATTTTGTATGCGCCATATACCTTTGCTTATCTTTATACCATATGCGCGTTAATTATATACCATTAAACTTATCTCTTGTGCGTATTAACCTTATATCCTTTGCACTGAATTCTTATATAGATGATTTTAATGCATTCCTTTTACACTTATGGTATATAGTTTTCATATAGCGCATTATTTGTTTTGCCTTTTATGCACATTTTTATGATTTTAAAATGACCATCTTAGGTCATGTTTAAAATCATCACCATACTAATGCTTGATTTGTGTATGCAGGTGGAAAAAGTTGTCCTAGCTTGGTCTTTTGCTCAAAAAGAAAAATACTTAGGATTATAGGGAATATGTATAAGAAATGTATATGAATGAAATGGAATATGTATAGGGGTATTATGAAGATAGGATATGTATAGGAAATAATGAATATAGGATATGTATAGGGAATAATGAATATAGGATATGTATAGGGAATATTGAATATCCTTAGGTACTAACTTTAACTTAACAAAAACTAAAAATTCCTAAGAAAGATTTGAATTTCAAGCACAAAATGACTATACATATACTTCCCTGGATGATGTTTGTACAGGTGGAATGAAGTCAGATGTTGTAGATGAATCAAAAAGTGAATTTTATTTCTGCTCCTTGTTCTTCATGCTCTGGTTCTTGAATTGAAAATCAGGTCCCTTTGTAATGATTCTTTGTTTTAGGTCCCTCTGCACTGCTTACATAATATGCACATGTTGTTTTGACATTGGCAGGTCTCTCAGGTCCCTCTGTATTGATTTCTTCTTTCAGGTCCCTCTGTTGACAATACAAGTTTCTTCTATACTTCAGCTTCCCAGCTAAAGATCTAATACAAGTCTCCCCCTTTGCTTAAGATATGACTTGTCCTCAAGTCAATTGTTGATGGAGAGTACCTGTATTGAAATTATGTGAGAACAGTAGAACAAGAAAAGGAATTCATAGAGTCCAAGTTGCCTTGATTTTCCCCTATGAATTCGTGTTTGCATAGTGCCAGTTGCCTGGTTTTCACTAGCAAACAAAATTTTTTATTTATTTTTTTTTATATATATTTTTTATATTTTATATTTTTTTTTTATGTTTTTTATTTTTTAATTTTTTTATTTTTTTTATTCAACTACAGGACTGGAAGATGGCTGAGCATGGTGTGCCATGACTTCCAGTTCTGTATCTTCTGTCAGTTGTTTCATAAATGCTTCTTTACTGATAGGCCTATTATAAACTTTGAGCCTATGTCCATTCACTATAAAGGAGGTGGATTCCTGGTCAATTGTCTTGATTTTGACTGCTCCATTGTCGAAGATTTCATCAATTTCATATGGGCCTAGCCAGTGTGTTGTGAACTTTGCTTTGAAATCTTTGAACTTGGAGTAAAAAAGTAATGCCCAATCTCCCTTGCGAAATGTCTTTGTTTTGATATATCTGTCGTGCCACTTCATTCTTTGTTGTTGCACCAATGTAGTATGTTCTATGGCTTGTTGACGATGCTCATCCAATTGATTCAGTTCTATGATCCGTTGCTGTTGTGCTTCTGTCAGGTCTAGTCCTAGTTCAGCTGCTAGTCTGTATGTTTGTATTTGAAACTCTATAGGCAATAAGGCCTCTTTTCCATATACTAACTGGTATGGACTAAAACCAGTTGTATTCTTCCATGTAATTCTATAGGCCCATAGTGCATCTTGTAATTTTTCAGACCAATCTTTTCTGTTCAGCTTTACTGTTTTTGTCATGATGTTCTCTAGGACTTTATTTGTTGATTCAACCTGCCCATTTGCTTGAGGATGATATGGTGTAGATGTTCTGTGTTTGATCTTGTACTTCTCTGTTAGATCTCGTACCAGTTTTGATGTAAATTGTGTTCCTTGATCTGTTACAATTTGTCTAGGTACTCCATATCTGACAAAGATTTCTTTAAAAAGAAAGTTGGCCACTATATCTTCTTTTGCTCTATTCACTGCTTTAGCCTCTGCCCACTTGGTTACATAATCTGTACATACTAAGATGTACTTCTTTCCATTTGATGATGGATTGATGGGTCCAAAAAAGTCAAGCGCCCATTGCTCAAATGGTTCTATGAGGACCTGTGGTTTCAGCGGCATCTCATCTCTTGTGATTGGTCTCCCTGTTCTTTGGCAACTGTCACATTGCTTGACATATTTCTTAGATTCTTTGAAGATGGATGGCCAGTAGTAGCCCAGTTGCAGCACCTTATATGCTGTTCGTTTATCTGCAAAATGGCCACCACATGGTTCATCGTGACATGCCTTTAGAATATCTAATATTTCATCTTCTCGCACACATTTTCTAATTATCAAATCTGGACCAGTATAAAATAAATCACCATTTACCCCACTATACCTGGAACTTTCTTTAATAATTTTGTGTCTTTGCTTTTTAGTGAATTGGTTTGGTAACTTTCCAGAAGATAAATAGTTTTCCATGTCTGCAAACCATGGTGTTTTTACTGTGATAGCAAACAGATGTTCATCGGGAAAGTTATCTGCAACTGGATTTGGATCATTAGGTGAATGTATGCGGGACAGAAAGTCAGCCACTTGATTTTCCTTACCTGGCCGGTCTTGTATTGTGATATTAAATTCTTGCAGTAACAGTAACCATCTTGTTACTCTTCCATTGGTTATAGGTTTATTCATCAAGTATTTGATTGTTGAATGATCTGTATGAATGAAAACTTGATATCCTGTTATATAATGTCTGAATTTGTTTACTGCATGTATAACGGCTAACATTTCTTTCTCGGTGACTGAATAGTTCAATTCTGCAGGTGTTAGATTCTTGCTTATAAAGTATATTGCATAATTGAACAAGTTCTCTTTCTGTCCAAGGGAGGCACCTATTGCGGTATCGGATGCATCAGTTGATATATGAAATGGCAAAGACCAATTTGGTCCACGGAGAATGGGTGCAACTGATAATTTTTCTTTTAGAATTTGAAATGCATTTTGACAGTCATTTTTCCAGTGAAATTCAATATCTTTTGCTAATAATTTAAACAGAGGTTGGGCTATTTTACTGAAGTTTTCAATGAATCGTCTATAATAGCCTGCATAGCCTAAGAAACTTCTTATCTCTTTCTGTGTTGTAGGAGGCATTAAGGTTACTAGGACTTGGATTTTCGCTGGATCCACTTTAATTCCTGAAGCAGAAATATGGTGTCCCAGAACTATTCCTTCTGTCAACATTATATAGCATTTCTCATTGCTTAATGACAAATTTGTTTCAATGCATCGTTTCAACACTTTCTCAAGATTATTTAAGCAATCATTATATGTGTTTCCATAAACTGTAAAGTCATCCATGTAAACCTCTTTACATTCATGGATTAGATCAGCAAAAATTGCAAGCACTGCTCGTTGAAAAGTTGCAGGTGCATTACATAAACCAAATGGCAAAACATTATATGCATAGGTTCCCCATGGGCAAGTGAATGTTGTCTTGTCTTGGTCTTCTGTTGCTATTCTAATCTGGTTGTACCCGCTAAACCCATATAAGAAAGAGAAGAATTTCTTTCCAGCCAATGAGTCTAACACTTGATCAATAAATGGTAGAGGAAAATGATCTTTGAGTGTAGCTTTGTTTAGTTCTCGATAATCCACACATACCCTCCACTTTCCATTTTTCTTTGGAACAATAACCAGTGGAGAAACCCATTGACTATCTGAAATGGGATAGATGAATCCAACATTTAACAATTTTTGCAGTTCATCTTTCACTATTTCTTTCATCATAGGATTCATTCGTCTTTGAGGTTGTCTTACAGGTTTAATTTGTTCATCTGTGTAGATGTGGTGGACACATGTGTTAGGATGGATTCCTTGCATGTCAGTATAATCCCAGGCAAAAGCTTTTGAATATTTCTGTAATAATGCAATTACCTCTTGTTCTTATTCTGATTGCAACTCATTTCCAATGTTTAAATGTTTTCCAGGACTTACCTCAATTGTTTTTATTGTTGGATTGGAGATTGTGTTTACAGGAAAGATGTCTATAAAAGAATTTCACAAAGTTTGAATAGTACAGGTTTCCTGAAAACATTGATTCAAAAGGTTATTTGCAGCTTCATATTTCACTTCTCTAAGCTGCTCTGAAGTACTTGGTTCTGAAATGAAAAGATCCATTAAGTCTTCATTCTCTTCTTCTTCTCTTAAATCAAAGAATTTATTTATACTTAAAATTGATTTAGTTTGCTGTTTTTCTTGAGCTTCAAGTACTGATTCTAGAGAAGTTGACTGTGTAGGTGAATAAAGAGCAATATGTTTCTTTTCTTCTCCATGTGAAATAATCATGCTTCCTGATCTGCATCCTATAAAGGCATCAACGGTAGCTAACCATGGTCTGCCTAAGATTAGAGGATGTCCTCCCAAATTTGTTTTTGGTTGCAGAATAAGGAAGTCAACAGGATACTCCCATGAATCCAAAGAGACTATAATATCTTCCAATATTCCTTCAGGAACAAATTTAGATCTGTCTGCCAATTCTAAGATTGTAGAGGTTGATCTAATGTTGTTCAAATGAAAAGTTTTCATTGTCTCTATTGTCGTTACATTTATAGCTGCTCCCAAGTCTATTAATGTGTTTGGTACTGAGAAATTATTTATTGATATAGTAACCATAGGGATACCAGGATCAATATATTTTTCTATTTTGGTTTCTGTAGACATGAGACTTGCTAGTTTACCAATGACTTGGATTGTAGTAGGATCCTTCTTCTTTCTCTGAGATTTCTTAATGCACAATTCCTTTATTGTTTTAGCATATATCGGTATTTCTTTAATTGCCTTCAACAAAGGAATTTTTACATAAGCATTTTTTAACTCATCTAAAATATCAAATTCAGGAAGGGTTATTTCTTTTTGTTGTTCCACTAACCTTTCAGGATAAGGTGGTGTTTGAGTTGTAATATTTGTTCCTTTCTGAATTTGTATCTTAGTTTGTGATGTTTCAGGTGATTCTCCTTGTTCAGTTGGTTCTTCTATAATTGGAGGAGAATCCTTTTTAAGCACTTTTCCAGACCTTAGATGGACTTCATTAAGAGGAAGAATTGAATATGTGGGAAAACATGTTTCTTCCTCTACAGTGTATGCAGCTTTTTCCACCTTATTATTCGGATTTGCAATTGGTTGTGCTGGTAATTGAGTTGGTCTGGGTTGATTTGTGGGTAGCTGCAACTGTTGTGGTTGGGTCAACAACGGTGGAGGATTCTGCTGCGGATATGGAATGGATTGTGGATATACAGAATGTTGTTGTTGAAATGGTATGGATTGAGGATATTGTGGATATGTGAATGGCTGTTGATATTGTTGCTGGTATTGTTGAGGTGGCTGGTTTCCATAACCATATCCTCTCCAACCTTGTGCAGGTTGTTGTGGATATTGTTGTGGAGACCAAACTTGCCATGGCATTGGAGTTGTCCAAGGATTTTGAGATGGATAAAGGTAATTTTGTTGAGGGAATTGTTGCTGATTTTGTTGAGGCATTCTAGGTTGCCATGGTCTTCGTGGTGCTACATAATAAAAACCTTCCATTCCTGGCACTTCTTCCATTGAATTCATTTGTAATTCTTTCAATTTTAAACAATTTTCTGTGGAATTCTTTTCTGTACAAAGACCACAAACCTGAATACTCTTAACACTATCCAAAGGACATTCTCTTAATGGATGTTTGTTTCTACATTTGGGACAAAAGATTGCTAAAGCTTGGTCTTGTTCTTCTTTCCTCTTATTTGTCTTTAGCACATCTACTTGTGTCCCTAATGTACTTAAAAGATCTGTTTTGAAAATTTCCAATAAACTTCCTATTTCAGCTCGTGTTATCCCTCCTGCAGCTGACTTTGCTGCTTTTGAACTTACTTCTCTTCTTCCTGTTTTTGCTCTTCCTCTAGAATATTTTTGACATAAGTCAACAATTTCTTCGAATGGTAGGTTTGAGATATCTCCTTTACCCATCACATTCAAGATGTCAAGATATTCATCCCTTATACCCTTGAGAAAGATTGTTCGAATGGTTTCTTGATTTAGAGAGTGTTGTTTAGATTTTTGTAGATTATACAAAAATCTTTCCAAATATTCTTCTAAACTTTCATCTTCTTGTTGTGTCATTCTAAAAATATCTTCCTTTGAATCTCTAGATCTGCAATAAGCTTGATATTTTTTAAGGAAGACTGATCTCATATCATCCCAAGAAGCTATTGTATGTTCTCCTAAACCCATAAACCATTTCAAGGCTGTTGCTTTTAATGTTCCAGGAAAAAGACGAAGTTTATGAATGTCATCAGTATATCCATATGTTCTACATAGAATATCAAATTCAAACATAAATGAATCAGGATCTTCTGTTGACATTCCATAAAATTTGGCAATACAGAAGGTGGAATATTTTTCATTTTCACTTCTTCTCCTAATATTGCACTTATGTCTATTATTGGAAAGCCAAAGGTAGTCTCATCTTCTTGTCTTTTCTGATCGTTTTCTATTTTTCTATCATTTTCTTGTTTTGCATCCTCCTCTCTCTTTCTTCTCCATTCTGCTTGTTGTCTTTCATATTGAGCTCGTTGTTCAGGAGTGAGAATAACAAATCCATGTCCTTCTTCTGCCATTGGTTGATTTGTTTCAATTTTAAGTGGAGTTTCAGGTTGGTCAAAGATAGGAGGATTTATGGATGGAAATAAAAATTGTTTTCCTTTGATAATTTCTTTTTTTTTTCCAGAAGTTGAAGATTGTTTTTGCTTTGCTTCCCAAGCTAACAAAGTTTGTCTCTCAATCAAAGTTAATCTTTGTCCACTTCTTTGTTTTTCTGCCAATTCCTCAATGATTGGATTACCAGTAACTGGGGGGTTTGATGATCCTATCTCTATTTGTGGGGGGTTTTTAATAAATCTACCATGAGGATCTCTATGTCTAGGCATAAAGAAACATAACTAAAAAGTGTAACTACTGTTTTTGTTTTGTTTTTTTTTCTCTCTATTGACTATGCCGATATTTGCCTCCCCGGCAACGGCGCCAAAATGTTGAGCTAATTTATGTATCTAAACTAACACAATTATTTATTATCAATCCGGGTTGTTTATGCTTTGAGGCAAGATCACTATATGTGAAGATCAGATATAATCAACCTTGAAAGATAAGCTGAAAGTAATACATTCTACAACTCTAACTCAATTAGTTTAAAAAGAGGAATAATATTGAAATGGTTCTTGACTCAAGAAATCCGCTTTCACCTCAATTACCACTTAATGAATCAGAGATTAAAACCAAGAACTTAAGATGGATAAATTATTAATGAAAGAAGCTCTTAACTTAAGAGACATGTAAAGTGTTCCATTATAATTAGTGTCTGTGTAAAAATCTCAACAAAGGCATGCAAAGCAAGAAAGCTAATAGGTGTGTTTTCATAGAGGGATGCTCAACTTGATACATTTGACCTCAACTTGATAAAGTGATGAATAAGTTATAAACTAATGACATCAATCACTATGCATGAACATGAAACAATACGAAATAAAGCTTTGAAAACCCGAGTTCTACAATCATCAAATTACAAGGAAATAGCTAGTTAACAAGAAAGCCTTCTTAGCTTGGAATGGGAGCCCTTCCACCCCTGGGGGCCCTTCCACCCTTGCCTTGCACACTTGATAAATGATCTAAGAAGCTTAACTTCAGTCACACATCCATAACATTGAACAGCAAATTGATAACAGCACAAGTCTTCAAATTAACTTCTCAATCCAAAATTGTCACAATATAAAAGTATATAAGTCAATAATAATCCTAATACATAAGCCATCAAAGCTTTGGCTTTAAATAAGAAGTCTCATGAACAAACTGATCTATTTTTACTCAAAAAAACCCATCTACTTCTCATCCACCTATCTAAGTCGAATTCATTATTATTATCCCAAGAAATATGGTCAATCCCATAGAATCTCAAAACTGCCCTATTTCTATGGGATTTCTGAATGACTAGTCATGATTGACTAGAACTAAATGGGCCTAATAAAGCTTGTTCTGTTCGAACTAAGCATAGGTGGCTTAGTCCTAGTTGCCAAGCTATCCATCCATGCATTCAATTCGTGCCCAAGTGTCCTGCAACCATATCAACCATATAGCTATTACGGGAATTTCTGAATCAGCCAATTTTGCACTAAAAATCAAACTTTCATAAAAACTTTAGAATTTGAAAAATTAAAATTAAATACATAAATAGATATCAAATATATGTCAAAATGGAATAAATGAATGGAAAATGGATGGAAAATAGATGGATAAATAAGTTTCTTTGAGCAAAATAAGACCAGAACTAAGGCCCAACATTAACCTTAACCTAACCTTAACCTTAACCTGACTAAACCTGTAACCTTAAACTTAACCTTAACCTAACCTTAACTTTGGTTAGATAAAGTCAAGGTTAAGGTTATGTTAAGGATAAAGTTAAGGTTAAGGTTAGGGTTAGGTTATAGTTAAGGTAGAGGTTAAGATTAGGTTAAGGTTAAGGTTACCATTTTAGTCAAGTTATGGTTAAGGCTAGGTTAAGGTTAAGGTTAAGGTTAAGGTTAAGGTTAAGGCTAGGTTAAGGTCAAGGTTAAGGCTAGGTTAAGGTTAAGGTTAAGGTTAAGTTTAGGTTAAGGGTAAAGATAAGGTTAAGGTTAAGGTTATCGGTCTGGTCAAGGTTAGGGTTAAGGTTAAGGTAAAGGTTAGGTTAAGGTTAAGATTATGGTTAAGGTTAGGTTAAGGTTAAGATTAGGTTAAGGATAAAGTTAAGGTTATGGTTAGGGTTAAGGTTAGGGTAAGGTTAGAGTTAGGTTAATGTTAAGGTTTGGTAAAGGTTAAGGTTAAGGTTAAGATTAAGGTTAAGGTTAAGGGTTTGGTCAAGGTTAGGGTTAGGTTACAGTTAAGGTCAAGGTTAAGGTTAGGTTATGGTTAAGGTTAAGGTTAATGTTAAGGTTATCAAAGGTTAAGATGAAGGTTAACCTTGACTTTACAATTAATCTAACCTTAACCTTAACTATAGCTTAACCCTAACCTTGACCTTAACTTTACCCTTACCCTTAACCTTAACCTTAACTATAACCTAACCCTAACCTTACCCTAACTATAACCGTAACCTTAACCTTACCTTAACCTTGACCTTGACCTTGACCTTAACCTTAACCTTAACCTTACCCGTAACCTTAACCTTAACTTTACCCTTAACCTTAAATTTACCCTTAACCTAACCTTAACCTTAAGCTTAACCTTATCTTAACCTTAACCTTAACCTTAACCTTACCCTTAACCTTCACCTTTACCTTTACTTTACCCTTAACCTTAACCTTAACCTTGACTTTACCATTAACCTAACCTTAACCTTAACCTTAACCTTAGCCTGACTAAACCCGTAACCTTAACCTTAACATAACCTTAACCTTCTCATAACCTTAACCTTAAATTTAACTATAACCTAACCTTAAACTTGGCCTTAACTATAAACTAACCCTCAACTTGACCAAACCCTTAAAATTAACCTTAACATTGACCTTAACCTTAAACTTAACCTTAACCTTAACCTCAACCTCAAACTTAACCTTGACCTTAACTATAACCTAACCCTAACCTTAACCTACCCTTAACATTGACCAAACCCTTAACATAACCTTAGCCTTGACTTTACACTTAACGTAACCTTAATTTTGACCTTGACCTTACTCTTAACATTAACCTTAACCTTAAACTTAACTTAACTAAACCTGTAACCTTAACCTTAACCTTAACCTTACCCGTTGCCTAATCTTAACCTTACCCTTACCTTACCATTACCCTTAACCATAACCTTAACCGAAACTTAACCTTAACGTTAACCTTAAACTTATCTTAACCTTAACCTAACCTTAACCTTCACTTTAACCTTAACCTTAACCCTAACCTTAACCTTAAGGTTAAATTTATGGGTAAGGTTAGGTTAAGGTTAGGGTTAGGTTATAGTTAAGGTAAAGGTTAAGGTTAGGTTAAGTTTAAGCTTAAGCTTAAGCTTAAGTTAAGGTTAATGTTAAGGGTTTGGTTAACGTTAAGGTTAAGGTTAGGGTTAAGGTTAACGTTAATATAAGGTTAGGTTAAGGTTCATATAAGGTTAAGGGTAAGTTAAGGTTAAGGTTACATTAAGGGTAAAGTCAAGGTTATTGTTAGGTTAGCGCTAAGATAAGGTTAAGGTTAAGGCTAAGGTTAACGTTAGGTTAAGGTTACTATTGGGTTAAGGTTAATTTACGGTTAAGGTTAAGCATTAGGTTAATGTTAGGCTTAGGTTATAGTTAAGGTCAAGGTTAAGGTTAGGTTAAGGTTAAGGTTAAGGTTAAGGTTAAGTTAAGGTTAATGTTAAGGGTTTGGTTAAGGTTAAGGTTAAGGTTAAGTTTAAGGTTAAGGTTAGGGTTAAGGTTAAGATTAAGATTAGGTTAGGTTAAGGTTCAGATAAGGCTAAAGGTAATGTTAAGGTTAAGGTTACATTAAGGGTAAAGTCAAGGTTAATGTTAGGTTAAGGTTAAGATAAGGTTAAGGTTAAGGTTAAGGTTAACGTTAGGTTAAGGTTACTGTTAGGTTAAGGTTAAGGTTAATGGTTTGGTCAAGGTTAGGGTTAGGTTATAGTTATAGTTATGGGAGGGTTATGGTTAAGGTTAAGTAAAGGTTAAGGTCAAGGTTAATGTTAAGGGTTTGGTTAAGGTTACGGTTAAGGGTTTGGTCATGGTTAGGGTTAGGTTAAGTTTAAGGTTCAGGTTAGGTTAAGGGTAAAGTTAAGGTTAGGGTTAGGTTAAGGTTAAGGGTAATGATAAGGATATGGTTAAGGTTAAGGTTAAGTTTAGGTTAAGTTTAAATTCAAGGTTAACCTTAACTATAGCCTAACCATAACCTTGACCAATCCCTTAATCTTAAGCTTAACCTGACTAAACCCGTACCCTTAACCTTAACTATAACCTAACCATAACCTTGACCAAACCCTTAACCTTAACCTTAACATGAACCTTAACTTAACCTTAACCTTGAGGTTTTTTCAAGGTTAGGGTTAGGTTATAGTTAAGGTTAAGATAAGGTTGGGTTAGGTTAAGGTTAAGGTTAGGTTAAGGGTAAAGTTAAGGTTAAGGTTAGGGTAAGGTTAGGGTAAGGTTAAGGTTAAGGGTAACGTTAAGGTTAAGGTTAAGGTTAAGTAAAGTTTAAGGTTAAGGTTAATGTTAAGGTTTTGGTCAAGGTTAGGGTTAGGTTATAGTTAAGGTCAAGATAAGGTTATGGGTAAGGTTATAGTTAGGTTAAGGTTAAGGTTAAGGTTAGATTAAGGTTAAGATAGGGTTAAGGTTAAGGTTAAGTTTAGGTTAAGGGTAAAATCGAGTTTAAGGTTAATGTTAGGGTTAGGGGTCTTAGCTTTAACCTTCACTATAACCTAACCTTAACCTTAAATTTAACCTTAACCTTTACCCTAAACTTGACTTGAACCTGAACCTTAACCTTTACTATAACCTAACCTTAACCTTTAACTTAACTATAACCTATGCCTAACCTTGACCAAATCCTTAACATTTATTAGGGTCCCACGATTTAGCAGATTAGTAGACCCAATGCACTGGGTAACATAAGACCATTCTTGCAAGTCCTATGATCTAGCCTTCTTGTACTCAGAGAGTGCTCTCTCTATTATATGCAAAGGATGTGTACTTGTTTTCTTCTAGGGTTTTGATTTTAGGATTGTTGTTAAGTGTAGGTTTTGTTGTTTGTTTTGGTTGGGTAATATGATCAAGTAGAAATAAGTGGAGTGAGAGGTCTTCAAATAGTTGGGCTATGGAGTCTATGAAAGTCATGGATATCTTAATAATGAAATCATATGCATAACAGGGCAAATATAACATGGTCAAATGGATCTATAAGGCATGTGTGAAGTGAAATGAACAATAGGTTGGTGAAAAAAGTAGGTGTGTAAGGGAAATGAATAATCCTTAAACAAATAACTTCTAAACAAGATGTCTCAAATACTAATCAACATAAGAAAATAATCATAAGGTAGGGAAAACCAATAGCTCTTATATTATACTTTAAGAAAACAAGCATTCAAGATGAACAATTCCAATGAAATATAGAAGGCGAGAAACTCATTTAACTTCTAGTGATTTCACCTTCAAGGTTAGAAAACATTCAAGATAACAAATAACTTTAAAAAATGAAGAGGTAACGCTTAAAAATAAATTATGAAGCTAAAAATAGTCTTTAAGGAAACTTCTGAAGCATGGAAAAATGGCATGATCAAAACATACCTATCAAAAGTTGATTCTCCCAAGACTAGTCAAAAAGTGTTGAATGATGGTGCAGAAATGCAAAGTGCTGGTGCAAAATTTTTTTGACTCCTTCCTCAACTCCAAATTGAGTGCATATTAGCTCATTGGAAATCTCTCCCAGTCTAGTTTTCTTTTTACCCATCAAGCAAGTCATTTGGACACTCCAGCTATGGGAAAACCAGATTTTCCCAAGGTCACTCCAGAAGTGCAACAATTCTCCCCTGACATCTATATTTTTGACATTGCTCCCAAAAAATGATGCCTGTGTAAAATATGAAGGATTTATTTCTTCTTGGACCTATGATGGAAAAAAAAATCTCCTAATTTTGTCAAATTCATCTCTGTTTGGTCAGAAATATAGTTTGAAGAAAAATTGGCCCTAGGTGTTGCAAACAATTTGTCCTTTGGAATGAATTCTTGGAAAATGATGAAAGCATGATGTTTATGAGCTGGTATGTCTTTATTCTAGCTGATTTGATCTATAATATGGATATTTTTCTCTTATACCTCCTTTCCATAGCAAACCCTAGCTTAGTTGGAAGAGGAAATTAGGGTTTGGTGTAGGTGATTTAAGACTACCTTGTAGAGGGAGGGGAATGAAGGGGTTAAGGGTAGTCTAAATTCTTGGGGAAATTTTTGGGGATAGGGATAGATGTTAAAGAGTAGGGGAAAGTGGAATCTCAAGGATTGAGAGGGGAAGGGGTCCTAAAGGGAAAAACGCATGCCTAGTCTCAAAAAGTGTCAAATTGTGGCAATAGACTAGGTTTTGTAGAAAAATGATGATTTGTAGGGATAGCAGTGATGGGAAGTGTTTATGAAGGTACATTAAGGATAGGGAAAGGTGTAAGTGCATAATGATATAAGCCTTGTTGATTATTTAACCATGGAAGTGATGAAACCAAGAAAATTTCCTTCAAAAACCCTAGTTTTCATGTCTCTCTTGCTGCAAGATGTCATCATTGAGTAACAGACCTCTCACCTTATCAATTTCTTCATTTGGTTGGCCTCTTATTACTTCTGAAAAAGTTTCAAGATCGCCCATTATCTTATTTGTAGAATTTGAAGTTGAATGGTAGTCTTTTTGGAGATGATGACCTTGAAACACATGAAACCCTAATTGACCTAGTCAGGATTCTTTGACCTCTCTTTGACTGAAAATTGGTTTGGAATCTTCAAGTGTAAAAATAGAGTATTGAAAAAGTGGTGTATTGAAGATCCAAAATCCAATTTACTTGATTTATCTAAAGAGTCTATAGAGATAGTTTAGAGACCATCAATGCTTGAGGAACTTGGGGATCATGGACATGAGTTAGGCTTGTAAGAAACCCTAGATGGAAAATGGAGTTATGGGCAAGGAAAAAACATAGTGATGACCTTATAGGTGGGAAAATAGGATGTAGATGAGTGGCATAAGCCCGTGATGGATCTCTTAGAAGTGGTAGGTTGACCATGGAATGACCAAATAGTAGAATAATGAAAAATATCTTCTAAGGATAATGAAGGAAGTGAGATTTCTAAAACTCACAATATTGGGAATCTTGTTTTTAGAAATCTAGAACCAATCTATAGTCATATACAGATAGTAAAAATTATGGATGACTAACAGTGGCTCCACTTGGGGAGGGCAACTCCTTTTTGGGAGGTGTCCAGAACCTCAGAGTTTAGATCTCTGAGCTTTGAAGATCAGTGCCTTACTTGCACTTTGCATATATTTATTTCTTCATTTGCTGATGTTTTTTTGAAGCTATGATCTCACAATATGAAAAGACATGTTTGCTTCAACCTCTTTCCTACCTACCCGTCTTACTTAACCTAAAAATTTTTCTTAACTTGGGTGCACTTCGACTGGAAAACCCTTGACATCATTTTATTTTGAAAGCATAAAAGACTATCTATTTCTACTCTTATTACTTCCAAGAGTTAAGATTAGGCTAATGAACTCTCTTATTCTCTACCTATTATAATCATTTGTCAAGATTAAGCTATTTGACAAACTTCATTCTTTAAGCTATTGACATGAAATTGAAAACATGGTTCAAAACAGGATTAGGCAATCTGACTTACCATGGGTTGTGCCATTAGGACAAGCTCTAGACAAACATTATTTTTGTACAAACAAAACTAGAAATCATGAGGGCTGTGATTTATCATTTGTTAAGCTTCCTCATCTTTCTCTTTGGTTCATATTTGAGCATGGAGAACCAGTACCTTCTCTTCCTAATCTATTCCTAATGACAAGTAAAATTTGAATGATTTGACAAGCTCTCTTTCAATAACTTATCAACAAAGAAAAAAACATATTCAACCATGATTAGGCTAGATGACTAAACAAGATCTTCTTTTGAACAAGTAGTGGCATTCAGGCTTGCACACATTCAGTATTACTAAACCTGTAACCTTAACCTGAACCTTAATGTTTAATTTACCCTTAACCTAACCTTAACCTTTACTATAACCTAACCCTAGCCTTGACCTCAACTTTACCCTTAACCTTAACCTTAACCTTAACTATAACCTAACCTTAACATAACTTACAATAACATAACCTTAACCTTAACTATACCCTAACTTAACCTTAACCTTAACCTTAACCTTATCCTTAACCTTCACCTTCAGCTTCACCTTAACCTAAGATTAAGGTTAAGGTTAAGATAAGGTTAGGGTTATGGGAATGTTAAGGTTAAGGTCAAGGTTAAGTTAAGGTTAAGGTTAAGGTCAAGGTTCAGGGTTTGGTCAAGTTTAGGGTTAGGTTATAGTTAAGGTTAAGTATAAGGTTAAGGTTAGGTTAATCGTAAAGTTAAGGTTAAGGTTAAGGTTTGGTAAGGTTAAGGTTAAGGGAAGGTTAAGGTTAAAGTTAGGTTAAGGTTAAGGTTAAGGGTTTAGTTATGGGAAGGTTAAGGTTAAGGTTAAGGTTAAGGGTAAAGTTAATGTTAAGGTTAAGGTTAAGGTTATGGTTATGTTAAGGTTAAGGTTAAGGTTAAGTTTAAGGTTAGGGTTAAGGTTAAGGTTGTGTTAAGGTTTGGTCGAGGTTAGGGTTAGGTTAAGGTTAAGGTAAAGGTTAAGGGGGTAAGGTTAACTTAAGCATAAGGGTTACGTTAAGGGTAAAGTAAAGGTTAAGGTTAGGTTATAGTTAAAGTTAAGGTTAGGGTAAGGTTAAGGTTAAGGTTAGGGTTAGGGGAGGGTTAAGGTTAAAGTTAGGTTAAGGTAAAGGTTATGGGAAGGTTAAGGTTAAGGTTAAGGGGTTAAGTATAGGTTAAGGTAAAGTCAAGGTTAAGGTTAGGTTAAGGTTAATATTAGGTTAAGGGTAAATTTAAGGTTATAGTTAAGGTCAAGGTCAAGGTTAGGTTATAGTTAAGGTTAAGGGTTTGGTCAAGGTTAAGGTTAAGGTTAGGTTAAGGGTAAATTCAACGTTAAGGTTATGGTTATGGGAAGGTTAAAGTTAAGATTAAGGTAAAGGTAAGATTAAGGTTCACTAATCCTTATCCAATTTCCTCAACTTAGTTGTGCTACAGAGATTCATGGAGAAGGGCCTTTTGTGTTATGAGCTCAGAAATACTGGATCAAGCTATGTGCGGCAAAAATGTTGGATCATTTTGACATCATATCATCATCATCTTCTCGTGCTTATTTTTCCCAAAATTTTATTTTTATTTTATGGTCTTTGAAAGTAGCGAATTTGACTTGAATTGCACTTGGGAACACAGGGTGACTATAACCAAATTAAATTGAATTTACCTGGTCCCGGACAGGGGCCCTTGAATTTAACTACTCTCAGGGAGGGACCATATTTGAATTATTCAAAAATCTGGAGTCATGTCACCCAGAAAACAAGTCTAAATAATTATTCTTTGCAAGATTCAAGGAGCTGGAGTTAGATTAGGAGAGCGACATATATATAAAAGGGTCAAGAAAATAAATTGTACTACATTGAGCACTAGATTCTAATGGAAAGTTAAAAATTACAGCAAAGTTAAAACTGATCAAATTCATGAGCAATTATATAATAAATAAAAATTCAAGCGGAGAAGAAATTCAGATACAACAACATAAAATTCTAAAGATTGTTCATGCATATATACTATATGGGAAAAAGAAATTGCCAAGTTCTATAGTCTGAGTACAAACAAAAGCTTAAAGCATCATTCCAGGGCAAGCATCATTAACATCATAGAGAAGTTTAAGGTTAAACGGATTCCAACTTCAACATCAAGATGATAATAACAAGTTCGCGTCATCTTTTATTTCCATCCCGAGTACAATTCTCCATGTTTGTTTATCTTATTTTTTACCATATTCAATTTTCACAGAAGGAAAAATTGTTGTACTTCAATCTAATTAAAGTTCCAAACAAATAATGTAATCTGGTTTTTCGATTTCTAGTTCCTGAATCCTATAGGGAAGTCAAATTTAGATTTCATACAACATTTTGGCAAAACGAACCATATGATCTAGTTGCAATCCCAATGCAACTGAAAAACTTCCATCATTAGCAGAACTGGGCAAAATGAAAGCAAGGCCTTCATAATCAATACCTCCAATTCCCATGAATATGGGTCTTCCCCACCCAAATTTACATCATGAATATTCTTCACATTAACCTCCTTTAGCCAATATTAATTGTTTCAACGAGAAAGCCACCATAGTTTTCTCCAGCATCTGTTCAAATAACGAGAGATGAACCCATCATTATCGATTTATGTTGATAGATGAACCCAACAACAATTGGTCAAAAATCTGTCACTATAGATGTGGGATCTCACTCATTTGATGTGGAAAATGCTATTCTTGTTAAATGTTGTGTCAGACATTGATAGAATGACATTTATTTGGAGATTATGAGGTCAATTTTGTGCTAATTTTATATATTTAATTATTCAACCATTATACAAATATGCAATCCAGTTATGAGATCCAATTATTGAGCCTTATTTGGAGCGATTTGATGATTATGATGGAAATTGAAACGTGAATATGAGAAACTGGTTGTTATGCATTCTGCAATAGTCAGTGGATAAGGTTGAAGCAGAACTCGTGATATATCGTAATCCCAATCTCACCCCACACTCTAGTGATTAACACTATGTACAATGTAGGTATCACCGTGCAGAATACTGCCTCAATATCCGTCCTGAGATTTTCTAGGAGGAGGAAATTAGCCAACTAATGTAGCGTCAGTAGTAAGGAATAATTTCTGCGTGCATGGGTGGAGGCCCATCTTTGTGCGCAACCCAACAGACATTCAACGCAAAATCTACCACTTCCAAAAGTATGGAGAATAAAATAACAAGGGATCTAGTAAATAGTCTCTGTTGGCTTCTCTACACTGTCTGGAATATTTACGCCATTGTCCAGGGCCGGTCGTTGTAGCTTCACACGCCAAGTTTAAAGTGGAGTTTCGAGCCTGTGTTTAAAAATGTGAACCGCCATTCCAAGGAGGGTATCTTTAATTTTTTTTTCTTATGATTTCGAATATCCAAATTTTGTTGTTCTCTAGAATTACCTGTGGAATTTTCTCCCTCCTTTAGCTGGAGTCCTAATAGACACCATTAAAGAGAAAATTCATGTTTTCTGGATCCACTAGTTTCACTTAATAATCGTATAAATTTGAAGCACTTGGCTCCATTTAATTGTATTTAGATCAACATCAACCTAGTACATAGAGTAAAGAAGTGAGAAAGAATTAAAGAAGGGAGGTTGACCGAATCTTTTCTTGTAAATCGTGGATGGTAGTAGTTGTGCTGCCAATTCAGCGTGACATAGTTTGAAGCATTTTTATTTGTGCATTTTTGAAAGCTGAGTATGGAATTTTAAGAGCTTTTGTAATCGCCTTGAAGGCCAGTTTGGGCCCTGAGGCATGTGTGCTCTCATTGGAAGAATATTTTTGGGCTGTGAGCCCAATTTAGAAGGTTTCAGTGAGGCAGGTTTGTAATACTAATGGAAAAAAATCATGCTATAAAAGGACCTTTTGAGGCTGGATGTTTCACTAACAATACTTCATTCATGGAAAAGGGTCATGTTTGAGGGAAAGAATTTTAAAAACAGACACTATAGCATTTTTGAAAATCATTCACTATTTATATAATTCTGGCTTATGTGAACCATCGTAAAATTATGAAGAATTTTTTCGGTAATAATCACATTCAAATGAACATTGTTGACGTGTTTCGAACCAACCAGTGTGGTTCATCATCAGGACTAGGTGAGAGATCAGATCCGGAAAATGAGTTTAAATAGATGCAGAAATGGATAAACTAGCCGTTAGTATAATAGCTAGTTTGACTATGAAATTTAATAATCGCTTGTTCCATTTTAATTAATTTAATTATTTACTTAATTATTAAATAAAATTAAAATGGCTAGCCTTTAAATCCAAGGCTATTTCCTTTTCTTTTTACTATCCAAAGCATTGGAAAAGGTTTGTTGATGATACTTGTGTCGTCTGGCCTCATGGTAAGGAAGAGCTAGATCGTTTCCTCGTTCATCTTGATAGTCAATGTTGCTCCATAAAATTCACCATGGATTATGAGGTGGATGGTAGCCTTCCCTTCCTTGACGTTCTTATCTCTAGAAAGGACGATGGTTCTTTCTCCCATCAATTTTTTCGAAAGAAAACCCATACTGAGAAATATCTTCACTCTAGTTCTCATCATTTTCTTGCTCAAAAATTGGGTGTCTTTAGCACCTTAGCCACCAGGGCATTGAGAATATCTGATAAATCTCACCTTGAGGGAGAAAAGACCCATATCCTTAGTGTATTTTGTAAAAATGGTTATAGTAAGTCTCAAGGACTTAAGGCTTTTCTTAAAGCAGAAAGAGGTCCCTTAGTTAAAAATAAAAATATAAATGAACCTAAATAGTGGTCTTGCAATGTAAGGCTTCCTTTCATTCAAGGAACCACTGATAGGATTGCTAGGATCCATAAGAAGCATAAGTTTTCTTCTTCTTTCAACCCCCTTAGCATGATTCGCAGCTCTCTTAAATTGGTTAAAGATCCGGTTAACCCTAGAGATGAAAAAGGTGTCTATATTATTCCTTGTTCTTGTGGGACACCTTACATTGGTGAAGTTGGTCGATCTATCAACCAAAGGATTAGTGAACACGCTGCTGACATTAAGTATGGAAGATCCTACACCTCTGCCTTAGCAGAGCATGCGGAAAAGACTAACCATCATATATTCATTGAAGAGGCTAAGGTCATAGCTAGGATTGACCATTTCCATCATCGGAAGTTAAGAGAGGCCTTAGAAATTGAAAAAAGACACGTAAATCTCAATAGAGATGATGGCTGGAATATAAGCAGGTGTTGGATCCCTACCCTATATTCTTAATGGTCTAAAAATAAATAAATAAATAAATAAAATAAAATAAAAATAAATAAATAATATATATATATATATATATAGATATATTATTTATTTATTTATTTATTTATTTTTATTTTTTTATTAGAGAAAGGAGAATAATAGGATTACAAATATAAATTTAGTTAAATAAATAAAAATACTAAAATATAATAGGTAATAAATAATTAAATAATAAGGAATTAATAAAGAAATAAATTATAACAACAACAACAACAACAACAATAATAATAATAATTAATTAACTAACTAAAATAAAATAAATTATAAAGATTTATAAATATATTTTATTAAACTTTTAAATTAATTAAATAGAACTAGTCGTTATAATTTTATTTACTAATTAAGTAAATAATTAAATTAATTAAATTGGAACAAGCGATTATTAAATTTCATAGTCAAACTGGACGTTATCCTAATGGCTAGTTTAGTCATTTCTGCATCTATTTAAACACAATGTCCGGATCTGATCTCTCACCTAGTCCTGATGATGAACCACACTAGTTGGTTAGAAACACGTCGACAATGTTCATTTGAATCTGATTATTACCAAACAAATTCTTCATAATCGTTCACTATTGTCATTCTCAAAATTCCCTTTCATTACTGATCTTTTTACTACTTCACTTGAAGGATAATTTGAAGTCTTCCTAGGAAATCTTACACATATTTGATATTTCATTGATTTTAAAACATATAATGGAACATTTGGAAGATTAATTTAAAGAAAATTTGGTGGATTATTTAAATTCTGATTAACTTGCTTAGAGTTGGCAACTTCATATTGTTGTATGCTTTTATAACATACTAATCTGTAGGATACAAAAAATCTATAATGCCAAGCTTTTCACCATGCACAAAAGTTAGCTGACAAAAATAGGGAGTAAATTTACTTTTCATGGTTATTTATTTAAGAATGGATTGATACTAATATCATGAATTGAGTTAATTCCAACACTTCGATTTTTCTTAATCTGTTTTATTTGGTACGAAATTTTTGTAAAATAATCATGAAGGAAATGGCCATTTCTTCTTGAACACACTTACATTTTCTTTCTGCCAAGTTTTTTTTTTCGCAGGTTATAGGTTAATCAAGTGATCAGTAAGGAGATTACATTGTGATGACAATTGGTCTTCCCAAGACTAATTTCATGATAAATTATAAAGAACCAGTCCATGATCATAAACAAAATTTCCAGAAAATTACAAGTTCTTGCAACTTCCTATAATAGCTTAATGGTTTGACATGTTGCATAACAGATTAGCAAAATTCAAAGACCTGGGGTTTGTTTCTAAATGTACAAGGATGGTGAAATTAAAGAGCAAATTTGCTATATTTGAGAAATTGCATGCCATAATTCATTTTTTTTTTCCCAGCAAGAGTCATTATACATTTTCCATTACCACATACACTTCATTACATTTTTCTTCAATCCTAACCCACCAATAAAACCAACCAAGGTCATTTACAAGCTTTTTAGTCCACTTTACATATTCATTGTTAGTTTCCTTTTTCCTACACTTGCAAATAAAACCTTCCTTCCATACACTGTTGAGTCCATAGTTCTTTGAGTCTAAATATTTTTCTAAAAACACCCTAAAGCTTGCATTCCTTAAGGGTGAGCTATCATGCCAATAAACAAAAGGGAATACATCAATGTCCGTTGTTCATCAGATCTTCTAAGTATTCGACAACATCAAATTCATTCATACTTAGAAAGATGAAGGTGAAGGTGAAGGTGAAGGTTAAGGGTAAGGTTAAGATTAGGGTAAGGTTTTTCTTAACATTAACCTTAACCTTAACGTTAACATTATGGTAAGATTATAGTAACGTTAACCTAAACCTTAACCTTAACCTTAACCTAATCTTAACCCTAACCTATCCATAACCTTAACCTTAACCTTAACCTTAGCCTAACCATAACCTTAAGGTTAAGGTTATGGTTAAGATTAACCTTAACCTAACCTTAACCTTTTGGGAAGGTTAAGGTCGGGTTAAGGCTAAGATTATGGTAACGTCAATCTTAACCTTAACCTTAACCTTAACCTAACCATAACCTTAACCTTAATGTTAGCCTAACCATAACCTTATCCCTAACCCTAAATTTAACCTTAACCTAATCTTAACCTAACCCTTAACCTAAAATTAACCTTAACCTTAATAACCTTAACCTAACCTTAACCTTACCCTTAACCTTGACCTTAACCTTAACTTAACCTAACCTTAACTATAACCTAACCCTAACCTTGACCAAACCCTTAACCTTAACCTTATATTAAACTTAACCTCACCTTAACCTTAACCTTAACCTAACTATAACCTTACCTTTAACCTTAACCTTGACTTTAACTATAACCTAACCCTGACCTTGACCAAACCCTTAAAACTAACCTTAACCTAACCCTAACCTTGACCAAACCCTTAACACTAACCTTAACCGCAACCTTAACATTAACCTTAAACTTAACCTAATATTAACCTTAACCTAACCCTAACCTTAACCTTATCCCTAACCTTAACCTTAACCTTAACCCAATCTTAACCTTAACCTTAACTTTTACCTAACCTCAACCTTAACAGTAACCTTAACCTTCCCATATCCATAACCTTAACCTTAACCTTCACCTTAACCTTTAGTTTGACTTTACCCTTAACCTAACCTTAACCATAACCTTAATCTTCCCATAACCATAACCTTAACCTTGACTTTACCCTTAACCTAACTTTAACCTTAACCATAACCTAACCCTAACCTTGACCAAACCTTAGCCTTAACCTTAACTTAATCTTAAACTTAACATTAACCTTCCCCTAACCTTAACCTTAACCATAACCTTAACCTTCACCTAACCATAACCGTAACCTTAAACTTAACCTTGAGCTTACCCTTGACCTTAACCTTCACCTTTACCTTCACTTTCACCTTAAGCTTAACCTTGACATTGACCTTAACCTTAACCTTACCCTTAAACTTATCCTAACCTTAACCTAACCTTAACCTTAACTTTAAACTTACCCTTACCTTAACCATAACCTTACCCTTAACCTTATCTTAACCTTACCTTAACCATAACCTTAAAATTAACCTTATCCTAACCTTAACCTTGACTTTACCCTTAGCGTAACCTTAACCATAACCTTATCTTTACCCTTAACCTTAACCTTAACGATAACCTTAACCATAACCTTAACCTTCAGCTTAACATTGACTTTACCCTTAACTTAACCTTAACGTAATATTAACCTTAACTTAACCTTAGCCCTCACCTTAACCTTCACCTTAAACTTACCCCTTTAACCTTAACCTTAACATTGACTTTACCTTAACCTAACCTTAACCCCTTAACCTTAACCTTAACTTTACCCTTAACCTTAATATTAACCTTAACCAAACCCTTAACATTAATATTAATTTAACTTTAACCTTAACCTAACCTTAACTATAACTATAACCTAACCCTAACCTTTACCAAACCTTACCCTTAAGGTCAAGGTTAAGGTTAACATTAAGGTTAAGGTTAGGTAAAGGTTAAGTTTAAGGTTAAGATTAGGTTATGGGTTTGGTCAAGGTTAGTGTTAGGTTATAGTGAACATTAAGGTTATGTTAAGGGTAAATTCAAGGCGTAACCCTTAACCTTAACCTTACCCTGAAGCTTCACCTTAACCTTAACCTTGACTTTACCCTTAAACTAATCTTAAATTTAACTATAACCTAACCCTAACCTTGACCTTAACTCTACCCTTGACCTTAACCTTAACATTAACCTTGACTTTGACCCTAACCTAACCTTAACCTTAACCTTAACCTTCCCAAACGCTTAAAATTAACCTTAACCTAACCTTAACCTTAACCTTAACCTGACTAAACCCGTAACCTTAAACTTAACCTTAACCTAACCTTAACTTTGGTTAGATAAAGTAAAGGTTAAGGTTACGTTAAGGATAAAGTTAAGGTTAAGGTTAGGGTTAGGTTATAGTTAAGGTAGAGGTTAAGACTAGGTTGAGGTTAAGGTTACCAGTTTAGTCAGGTTAAGGTTAAGGGTAAAGTCGAGGTTAAGGCTAGGTTAAGGTTAAGGTTCAGGTTAAGTGTTTTGTTATGGTTAAGGGTATGGTTAAGGTTAAGTTTAGGTTAAGGGTAAAGATAAGGTTAAGGTTAAGGTTAATGGTTTGGTCAAGGTTAGGTTAAGGTTAAGGTAAAGGTTAGGTTAAGGTTAAGGTTATGGTTAAGGTTAGGTTAAGGTTAAGGTTAGGTTATGGTTAGGGTTAAGGTTAGGGTAAGGTTAGAGTTAGGTTAAGGTTAAGGTTTGGTAAAGGTTAAGGTTAAGGTTAAGATTAAGGTTAAGGTTAAGGGTTTGGTCAGGGTTAGGGCTAGGTTACAGTTAAGTTCAAGGTTAAGGTTAGGTTATGGTTAAGGTTAAGGTTAAGGTTAAGGTTATCAAAGGTTAAGGTTAAGGTTAACCTTGACTTTACAATTAATTTAACCTTAACCTTAACTATAACTTAACCCTAACCTTGACCTTAACTTTACCCTTACCCTTAACCTTAACCTTAACTATAACCTAACCCTAACCTTACCCTAACTATAACCGTAACCTTAACCTTACCTTAACCTAACCTTACCTTAACCTTGACTTTGACCTTAACCTTAACCTTAACCTTAACCTTACCTGTAACCTTAACCTTAACTTTACCCTTAACCTTAAATTTACCCTTAACCTAACCTTAACCTTAATCTTATCTTAACCTTAACCTTAACCTTACCCTTAACCTTCACCTTAACCTTTACTTTACCCTTAACCTTAACCTTAACCTTGAATTTACCATTAACCTAACCTTAACCTTAACCTTAACCTTAGCCTAACTAAACCCGTAACCTTAACCTTAACATAACCTTAACCTTAACCTAAACCTTAACCTTCCCATAACCTTAACCTTAACCTTAACTATAACCTAACCTTAAACTTGGCCTCAACTATAACCTAACCCTCAGCTTGACCAAACCCTTAAAATTAACCTTAACATTGACCTTAACCTTAAACTTAACCTTAACCTTAACCTTAACCTCAAACTTAACCTTGACCTTAACTATAACCTAACCCTAACCTTAACCTACCTTGAACCTTGACCAAACCCTTAACATAACCTTAGCCTTGACTTTACACTTAACGTAACCTTAAGCTTGACCTTGACCTTACTCTTAACATTAACCTTAACCTTAAACTTAACCTAACTAAACCCGTAACCTTAACCTTAACCTTAACCTTAACCTTACCCTTAGCCTAATCTTAAACTTACCCTTACCTTACCATTACCCTTAACCATAACCTTAACCGAAACTTAACCTTAACATTAACCTTATCTTTATCTTAACCTTAACCTAACCTTAACCTTAACCTTAACCCTAACCTTAACCTTAAGGTTAAATTTATGGGTAAGGTTAGGTTAAGTTTAGGGTTAAGTTATAGTTAAGGTCAAGGTTAAGGTTAGGTTAAGCTTAAGCTTAATTTAAGGTTAATGTTAAGGGTTTGGCTAACGTTAAGGTTAAGGTTAAGTTTAAGGTTAAGGTTAGGGTTAAGGTTACCGTTAAGATAAGGTTAGGGTTAAGGTTACTGTTAAGATAAGGTTAGGTTAAGGTTAAGGTTAAGATTACATTAAGGGTAAAGTCAAGGTTATTGTTAGGTTAAGGTTAAGATAAGGTTAAGGTTAAGGTTAATGTTAACGTTAGGCTAAGGTTACTGTTAGGTTAAGGTTAAGTTAAGGTTAAGGTTAAGGGTTAGGTTAAGGTTAGGGTTAGGTTATAGTTAAGGTCAAGGTTAAGGTTAGGTTAAGGTTAATTTAAGGTTAATGTTAAGGGTTTGGTTAACGTTAAGTTTAAGGTTAAGGTTAGGGTTAAGATTAAGATTAAGAATAGGTTAGGTTAAGGTTCATATAAGGCTAAGGGAAATGTTAAGGTTAAGGTTACATTAAGGGTAAAGTCAAGGTTAATGTTAGGTTAAGGTTAAGATAAGGTTAAGGTTAAGGTTAAGGTTAACGTTAGGTTAAGGTTAAGGTTAAGTTAAGGTTAAGGTTAAGGGTTTAGTCAAGGTTAGGGTTAGGTTATAGTTACAGTTATGGGAGGGTTATGGTTAAGATTAAGTAAAGGTTAAGGTCAAGGTTAATGTTAAGGGTTTGGTTAAGGTTACGGTTAAGGGTTTTTTCATGGTTAGGGTTAGGTTAAGTTTAAGGTTAAGGTTAGGTTAAGGGTAAAGTTAAGGTTAGGCTTAGGTTAAGGTTAAGGTGTTGGGTAAATATAAGGATATGGTTAAGTTTAAGGTTAAGGTTGGGTTAACTTTAAAGTCAAGGTTAACCTTAACTATAACCTAACCCTAACCTTGACCAATCCCTTAACCTTAAGCTTAACCTGACTAAACCCGTAACCTTAACCTTAACTATAACCTAACCATAACCTTGACCAAACCCTTAACCTTAACCTTAACATGAACCTTAACTTAACCTTAACCTTGAGGTTTTCTCAAGGTTAGGGTTAGGTTATAGTTAAGGTTAATATAAGGTTAGGGCTAGGTTAAAGTTAAGGTTAGGTTAAGGATAAAGTTAAGGTTAACGTTAGGGTAAGGTTAGGGTAAGGTTAAGGTTAAGGTTAAGTAAAATTTAAGGTTAAGGTTAATGTTAAGGGTTTGGTCAAGGTTAGCGTTAGTTTATAGTTAATGTCAAGATAAGGTTAAGGGTAAGGTTATAGTTAGGTTAAGGTTAAGTTTAAGGTTAGATTAAGGTTAATATAGGGTTAAGGTTAAGGTTAAGGTTAGGTTAAGGGTAAAATAAAGTTTAAGGTTAAGGTTAGGGTTACGGGTCCTAGCCTTAACCTTCACTATAACCTAAAATTAAACCTTAACTTTAACCTTAACCTTTACCCTAAACTTGACATGAACCTGAACCTTTACCTTTACTATAACCTAACCTTAACCTTTAACTTAACTATAACCTATGCCTAACCTTGACCAAATCCTTAACATTTATTAGGGTCCCACGATTTAGCAGATTGGTAGGCCCAATGCACAGGGTAACATAAGACCAATCTTTTGAGTCCTATGATCTAGCCTTCTTGGACTCAGAGAGTGCTCTCTCTATAATATGCAAAGGATGTGAACTTGTTTGCTTCTAGGGTTTGGATTTTAGGCTTGTTGTTAAGTGTAGGTTTTGTTGTTTGTTTTGGTTGGGTAAGATGATCAAGTAGAAATAAGTGGAGTGAGAGGTCTTCAAATCATTGGGCTATGGAGTCTATGAAAGTCATGGATATCTTAATAATGAAATCATATGCATAACAGGGAAAATATAACATGGTCAAATGGATCTATAAGGCATGTGTGAAATGAAATGAACAATAATTTGGTGAAAAAAGTAGGTGTGTAAGGGAAATGAATAATCCTTAAAAAAATAACTTTTAAAAAAGATGTCTCAAATACTAATCAACATAAGAAAATAATCATAAGGTAGGGAAAACCAATAGCTCTTAGATTATACTTTAAGCAAACAAGCATTCAATATGAACAAATCCAATGAAATATAGAAGGCGAGAAACTCATTTAACTTCTAGTGATTTCACCTTCAACGTTAGAAAACATTCAAGATAACAAATAACTTTAAAAAATGAAGAGGGAGCGCTTAAAAATAAATTATAAATCTACAAATAATCTTTAAGGCAACTATCAAGCATGGAAAAATGGCACGATCAAAACATACCTGTCAAAAGTTGATTCTCTCAAAACTAGTCAAAAAGTGTTGAATGATGGTGGAGAAATGCAAAGTGCTGGTGCAAAAAAATTTTGAATCCTTCGTCAACTCAAACTTGAGTGCATAGTAGCTCATTGGAAATATCTCCCAGTCTAGTTGTCTTTTTACCCATCAAGCAAGTCATTTGGACACTCCAGCTATGGGAAAACCAGATTTTCCCAAGGTCACTCCAGAAGTGCAACAATTCTCCCCTGACATCTATATTTTTGAAATTGCTCCCAAAAAATTATTCCTGTGTAAAATATGAAGGGTTTATTTCTTCTTGGACCTATGATGGACAAAAAAATCTCTCAATTTTGTCAAATTCATCTCTGTTTGGTCAGAAACATAGTTTGAAGCAAAATTGGCCCTAGGTGTTGCAAACGATTTGTACTTTGGAATGAATTCTTGGAAAATGATGAAAGCGTGATTTTTATGAGTTTTTATTTATTTATTCTTGCTGATATGATCTATAATATGGATAATTTTCTCTTATACCTCCTTTCCATAGCAAACCCTAGCTTAGTTGGAAGAGGAAATTAGGGTTTGGTGTAGGTGATTTAGGACTACCTTGTAGAGGGAGGGGAATGAAGGGGTTAAGGGTTGTCTAAATTCTTGGGGAAATTTTTGGGGATAGGGATAGATTTTAGAGAGTAGGGGAAAGTGGAATCTCAAGGATTGAGTGAGGGGAATGGGTCCGAAAGGGAAAAACACATGCCTAGTCTCAAAAAGTGTCAAATTGTGGCAATAGAGTAGGTTTTGTAGAAAAATGATGATTTTGAGGGATAGGAGTGATGGGAAGTGTTTATTAAGGTACATTAGGGATAGGGGAAGGTGTAAGTGCATCATGATATAAGCCTTGTTGATGATTTAATCATGGAAGTCATGAAACCAAGAAAATTTCCCTCAAAAACACTAGTTTTCATGTTTCTCTTGCTGCAAGATGTCATCATTGAGTAACAAACCTCTTACCTTATCAATTTCTTAATTTGGTTGGGCTCTTATTACTTCTGAAAAATTTTCAAGATAACCCATTATCTTATGTGCATAATTTGAAGGTGAATGGTAGTCTTTTTGGAGATGATGACCTTGAAACACATGAAACCCTAATTGACCTAGTCGGGATTCTTTGACCTCTCTTTGACTGAAAATTGGTTTGGAATCTTCAAGTGTAAAAATAGAGTATTGAAAAAGTGGTGTATTAAAGATCCAAAATCCAATTTACTTGATTTATCTAAAGAGTCTATAGAGATAGTTTAGAGACCATCAATGCTTGAGGAACTTGGGGATCATGGGCATGAGTTAGGCTTGTAAGAAACCCTAGATGGAAAATGGAGTTATGGGCAAGGAAAAATCATAGTGATGAGCTTATAGTGGGAAAATAGGATGTAGATGAGTGGCATAAGCCGATGAGGGATCTCTTAGAAGTGGTGGGTTGACCATGGAACGACCAAATAGTAGAATAGTGAAAAATATCTTCTAAGGATAATGAAGGAAGTGAGATTTCTAAAACTCACAATATTTGGGAATCTTGTTTTTAGAAATCTAGAACCAATCTATAGTCATCTACAGATAGTAAAAATTATGGATGACTAACAGTGGCTCCACTTGGGGAGGGCAGCTCCTTTCTGGGAGGTGTTCAGAACCTTATAGTTTAGATCTCTGAGCTTTGAAGATCAGTGCCTTACTTGCACTTTGCAGATATTTATTTCTTCATTTGCTGATTTTATTTTGAAGATATGATCTCACAATCTGAAAAGACATGTTTTCTTCAACCTCTTTCCTACCTACCCATCTTACTTAGCCTAAACTTTTTTCTTAACTTGGGTGCACTTCGACTGGAAAACCCTTGACATCATTTTATTTTGAAAGCATAAAAGACTATCTATTTCTACTCTTATTACTTCCAAGAGTTCAGATTAGGCTGATGAACTCTCTTACTCTCTACCTATTCTAATCATTTGTCAAGATCTGAGAAACTGCATTCTTTAAGCTATTAACATGAAATTGAAAACATCGTTCAAAACAGGATTAGGCAATCTGACTTACCATGGATTGTGCCATTAGGACAAGCTCTAGACAAACATTATTTTTAGACAAACAAAACTAGAAAACATGAGGGCAGTGATTTATCATTTGTCAAGCTTCCTCATCTTTCTCTTTGGTTCATATTTGAGCATGGAGAACCAGTACCTTCTCCTCCTAATCTATTCCTAATGACAAGTCAAGTTTGAATGATTTGACAAACTCTCTTTCACTAACTTATCAACAAAGAAAAAAAAATATTCAGCCATGATTAGGCTAGATGAATAAACAAGATATTCTTTTGAACAAGTAGTGGCATTCAGGCTTGCACACATTCAGTATTACTAAAACTGTAACCTTAACTTTAACCTTAACGTTGAATTTACCCTTAACCTAACCTTAACCTTAACTATAACCTAACCCTAGCCTTGACCTTAACTTTACTCTTAACCTTAACCTTAACCTTAACTATAACCTAACCTTAACATAACTTACAATAACCTAACCTTAACCTTAAATATACCCTAACTTAACCTTAACCTTAACCTTAACCTTAACCTTATCCTTAACCTTCACCTTCACCTTCACCTTAACCTAAGGTTAAGGTTAAGGTTAAGATAAGGTTAAGGTTATGGGAATGTTAAGGTTAAGGTTAAGGTTAAGGTTAAGTAAAGGTTAAGGTTAATGTCAAGGTTTAGGGTTTGGTCAAGTTTAGGGTTAGGTTATAGTTAAGGTTAAGTATAAGGTTAAGGTTAGGTTAATGGTAAAGTTAAGGTTAAGGTTAAGGTTTGGTAAGATTAAGCTTAAGGTTAAGGTTAAGGGAAAGTTAAGGTTAAAGTTAGGTTAAGGTTAGGTTAAGGTTAAGGTTAAGGGTTTGGTTATGGGAAGGTTAAGGTTAAGGCTAAGGTTAAGTTAAGGTTAAGGTTAAGGATAAAGTTAATGTTAAGGTTAAGGTTAAGGTTATGGTTATGGGAAGGTTAAGGTTAAGGTTAAGGTTAAGGTTAGGGTTAAGGTTAAGGTTGGGTTAAGGTTTGGTCGAGGTTAGGGTTAGGTTAAGGTTAAGGTAAAGGTTAAGGGGGTAAGGTTAACTTAAGGTTAAGGGTTACGTTAAGGGTAAAGTAAAGGTTAAGGTTAGGTTATAGTTAAAGTTAAGTTTAGGGTAAGGTTAAGGTTAAGGTTAGGGTTAGGGGAGGGTTAATTTTAAAGTTAGGTTAAGGTAAAGGTTATGGGAAGGTTAAGTTTAAGGGGTTAAGTATAGGTTCAGGTAAAGTCAAGGTTAAGGTTAGGTTAAGGTTAATATTAGGTTAAGGGTAAAGTTAAGGTTATAGTTAAGGTCAGGGTCAAGGTTAGGTTATAGTTAAGGTTAAGGGTTTGGTCAAGGTTAGGGTTGGCTTAAGGTTAAGGTTAAGGTTAGGTTAAGGGTAAATTCAACGTTAAGGTTATGGTTATGGGAAGGTTAAGGTTAATATTAAGGTAAATGTCAGGTTAAGGTTAGGGTAAAGGTCAAGGTTAACCTTAACCTTCCCATAACCATAACCTTAACCTTAACCTTGACCTTACCCTTAACCTTAACCTTGACCTTAACCTTAACCTTAACCTTAACTTTAACCTTAACCTAACCTTAACCTTAACCTTAACCTTAACTATAACCTAACCCTAACCTTGATCAAACCCTTAAAATTAACCTTAACCTAACCCTAACCTTGAACAAACCCTTAACATTAATGTTAACGTTAACCTTAACCTAATCTTAACCTTAACCTTAACTGTAACATTAACCTAACCTTAACCTAAAACTTGACCTTGACCTTAACTATAACCTAACCCTAAACTTGACCTTAACTATAACCTAACCCTGACCTTGACCTTAAATTTACCCTTAACCTTAACCTTAACTATAACCTAACCCTAACCTTACCCTAATCATATCCTTAACCTTAACATTAACCTTAACCTTGACCTTACCCTTAACCTTCACTCGTAACCTTGACCTTAAGCTTAATCTTCCCATAACCTTAACCTAACCTTAACATTAAGGGTTTGGTCAAGGTTAGGGTTAGGTTATAGTTAAGGTCAAAGTAAGGATAAGGTTAAGGTTAAGGTTAGGGTAAGGTTATGGGCAGGTTAAGGTTAAGGTTAAGGTTAAGTGAAGGTTAAGGTTAACGTTTGGTCAAGGTTAGGGTTAGGTTATAGTCAAGGTTAAGGTTTGTTTAAGGGTAAGATAAGGTTAAAGTTAAGGTCAAGGTTAAAGTTAGGTCAAGGTTAACGTTAAGGTTAAGGTTAGGGTTAGGTTAAGGTTAAGGTTAAGGTTAAGGTCAAGGTGAAGTTTAAGGTTAAGATTAAGATTAGGTTAAGGGTAAAGTCAAGGTTAAGGTTAAGGTGAAGGTTAAGTGTAAGGTTCAGGTTAGGTTAAGGTTAAGGTTAGGTAAAGGTTAAGATAAGGTTAAGGGTAAGGTTAAGGTTAAGGTTAGGTTAAGGGTAAAGTCAAGGTTAAGGTTAGGTTAAGGTTAATATTACAGGTTTAATAAGGTTAAAGTTAAGGTTAAGTTTAGGTTAAGGTTAAGGGTGAAAGTTGAGGTTACGGGTCTTAACCTTAACCTTAAATTTACCCTTAACCTTTACCTTACCCTTAACCTTCACCTTGACCTTAACTTTATCTGAACATTAACCTAACCTTAACCTTAACATTAACCTTAACCTTGACCTTGACCTTGACCTTAACCTTGACCTTAACCGTAACCTTACCCTTAACCTTCAACTTAACCTTAACCTTAACCTTAACCTTAACCTTCCCCTAACCTTAACCTTAAATTTACCCTCAACCTAACCTTAACCTTAACCTTAAACTTAACCAAACCCTTAACCTTGAATTTAACCTTAATCGTAACCTTAACCTTAACCTAACTAAACCCGTAACCTTAACCTTGATATTATCCTAACCTAACCTTAAGCTTAATCTTAACCTAACCCTAACCTTGACCAGACCCTTAACCTTAACTATAACCTAACTCTAACCTTGACCTTAACTTTACCCTTAACCTTAACCTTAACCTTAACCAAACATTAACCTTAACTTTTCCCTTAACCTAACCCTAACCTTGACCAAACCCTTAACATTAACCTTAACCTTAACCTTTACCTAACCTTAACCTTAACCTAACCTCAAGCTTAATCATAACCTAACCTTAACCCTGACCTTAACTGTAACCTAACCCTAACCTTGACCAGACCCTTAACCTTAACCTTAATCTTAACCTTACCATAAAACTGACCTTAACCTTAACCTAACCTTAACCTTAACCTAACCTTAACTTCACCCTTAACCTAACCTTAACCATAACCTTAACCTTAACCTTATTCTTAAACTAACCTTAACCTTGACATTACCCTTAACGTATCCTTAACCTTGACTTTACCCTTAACATTAACTATAACCTAACCTTAACCTTAACCATAACCTTAACCTAACCTTAACCTTAACCTTAACCTAACCCTAACCTTGAACAAACCTTAACCTAAACTCAACTTAACCTTAACATTAACCCTAACCTTAATCTTGACCTTAACACTAACCTTAATCTTGACCTTAACCTAACCTTAAGGGTTTGGGAAGGTTAAGGTTAAGGTTAAGGTTGAGATAAAGTTAAGGTTAAGGTTAATGTTTAGGTTAAGTTAAGTTTAAGGTCAAGGTTAAGGGTGAGGTTAACGTTAAGGTTAAGGGTTTGGTTAAGGTTAAGGTTACACTAAGGGTAAAGTCAAGTTTAAGGTTAGGTTAAGGGTAAATTTAAGGTTAGTGTTAGGTTAAGGTTAATGTTAAGGCTAAGGGCAAGTTTAAGGTAAGGGTAAGGTTAACCTTAACCTTAACCTGATCAAACCTTAACCTTAACCTTACCTTTACCCTTAACCTAACCTTAAACTTGACTTTACCTTAACCTAACCTTAACCCCTTAACGTTAACTTTAAATTTACCTAAGGTTAGGGTTAAGGTTAAGGGAAGGTTAGGTTAAGGTTACTTTGACCTTGACCCTAACCTTAGCTATAACCTCACCCTAACCTTGAGCAAACCCTTAACCTAAACTTAAGGTTAAGGTTAAGGTTAAGGTCAAGGTTAAGTTTTAGGTTATGTTAAGGTTAAGGTTAAGGTTAAGGGTAAAGTTAAGGTTAAGGTCAATGTTAATGGTAAGTGTAAGGTCAAGGTTAAGGTTACGTTAAGGGTAAAGTCAAGGTTAAGTTTATGTTAAGGGTTTGGTCAAGGTAAAGGTTATTCTATAGTTAAGGTCAAGGTTAAGGTTAGGTTAAGGTTAAGGTTAGGGTTAGGTTATAGTTAAGGTCAAGGTTAGGTTAAGGTTAAGGATAAGGGTTAAGGTTAAGGTTAAGGTCAAGGTTAAGATCAAGATTAGATTAAGGGTAAGGTCAATGTAAGGTTAAGGTTAAGGTTAAGGTTAAGGTCAAGGTTAAGGGTTAGGTTAAGGTTGGGTTAAAGTTAAGGTTAAGGTTAAAGTTAAGGTTAAGGTTAATGTTACGTTAAGGGTAAAGTCAAGGTTAAGGTTAGTTTAAGGTTAAGATAAGGTTAGGGTAAGGTTAGGGTAAAGGTTCAGCTTAAGGTTAAGGGTTTGGTCAAGGTTAGGGTTAGGTTATAGTTAAGGTCAAGGTAAGGTTAAGGTTATGGTTAGGTTAAGGTTACAGTTAGGTTAAGGTTAAGATTAGGCTAAGGTTGAGGTTAATGTTAATCTTAAGGGTTTGGTCAAGGTTAGGGTTAGGTTAAGGTTAATGTTAAGGGTTTGGTTAAGGTTAGGTTTAGATTATAGTTAAGGTCAACTTTAAGGTTAAGGGTAAGTTTATAGTTAGGTTAAGGTTAAGGTTAGGTTAATGTTAAGATAAGGTTATGGTTAAGGGTTTGGTCAAGGTTAGGGTTAAGTTAAGGTTAGGTCAAGGTTAAGGGTAAGGTTAAGGTTAGGTTAAGGTTAAGATTAAGGGTTTGGTTAAGGTTAAGGGTAACGTTAAGGTTAAGGGTTAAGGTAAAGGTAAAGGTAAGGTTAAGGTTAAGGTCAAGGTTAGGTTATATTTAAGGGCAAGTTTAAGGTTAGGTTATAGTGAAGGATAAGGTTAAGGTTAAGGTTAAGGGTGAAGGTTAAGGTTAAGGTTAAGGTTAAGACACGTAACTTGAACCTTCACCCTTAACCTTAACCTAACCTTAACCTTAACCTTAACATTAACTGTAACCTTCCCCTAATCGTAACCTTAACCATAACCTGAAAGTTAACCCTAACCTTAACCTTAACCTAACCATAACCTTGAATTTACCCTTAACCTTAACCTTAACCTGAATAAACGTGTAACCTTAACCTTAACCATAACCTAACTTTAACCTTGACCTTAACTATAGCTTAACCCTAACCTTAACCAAACCATTAACCTTAAACATAACCTTAACATCAACCTTCCCATAAACTTAAGGTTAGGTTAAGGTTAAGGTAAGTTTAAGGAAAATGTTAGAGTTAAGGTTAAGGTTAAGGTTAATTGGGTAAGGCTAAGGTTAAGGTTATGGGTAAGGTCAAGGTTAGGGTTAAGGTTATGGTTATGGGAAGGTTAAGGTTAAGGCTAAGGTTAGGTAAAGGTTAAGGTTAGGTAAAGGTTATGGGTTTAGTCAGGTTAAGGTTAAGGTTAAGGTTACGATTAACGTTAAGGTTAAGGTTAAGTTAACCTTAACCCTTAACCTTACCCTAACCTTACTATTGGGCCTCAAAATAGTCCCTATTATCACTTCATTATTCACCAATACCTTCACATTACCTCCATATTACCATCATGTCACCTTCATTCCACCTCCACATCATTAAATTTATCTCATCATTGGGTTATAACTATGATTTTCCAAAATTTATTAATTTTTAACATTTTTAAGTGGATTTGTGGTTAAAATTTAGAAAATAATATGCTTATACTTATACCTAACAATTAGAATGAGATTGTTGACATGTGTAGGTACAAAAGAAGCTTCCTAAGCACCCTCATGTGGCACTCTATGTTCAAATTCGAATTTGAGGAGATCATGGACCTCATGGAGGAGATCATGGAGGATAGGGTTATGTGTCACCATTGGTTGAGAAATATGTGGGTCAAAGGAGGGAATAGTGGATTTACATTTATGAGTTTTTTATCATAGTTTTTGTATAAATAGGAGTGTTATCTCCTTCATTTGTAGTCTTAATCTTGATTTGTAATCTTAATCTTAATATTCTTCTTTATTTTTTAATCTTAGATTCTTATATGTTGGTAATGAGAATTTAGATCAGAGAATCAATGTAATGGTTGAAATTTCAATTTGCAATTGACGATAAATAAGACTAACTTGTGAAACCTGGTGACAGCAGGATCTTCATAAAAGAGTTTAAGTTGAGCTTTTTTATTTTTCTTTTCATACTTAGTTAGTTTCAAATTTAGTTTTTAAATCCCCCATTTCTTGCTGATTCATCTACAGATGAGAAATTTGAATATGTTAAACAGGTACTTTTTGGAGAAAAAGAATAATCTTGAAGACTGGTTCCAAAATAACCTTGCACAAACTCCAAAAATAAGATGGGTTACTCACATTCTTGCAAGTCATAAGGTAAAATTTTTAAATATTGATGTGAGCATTTTCAAATTCTTAATCCGTAGGTGGCTTCATTAGAAGAATTCTTTTACCTAGGAAATAAAAAATATTTCAAGCAAGTTAGAATAAATTAAGAAAATAAAACGAGCTCGTTAGAAGTTTTTAGTCTTATTTTAAAAAATAATAAATAATAAATCATCATAAATAAATGAATAAATTCAGTGGCATAGTAAGATTTGCTTCATCATCGCATTTCTATATCTTGTTTCTGTATCATGGGTAAGCCAGGAGCTTGATTATCGGAAAGCTTTGTCTTTCGAGAATCTAAATGCCCCCACTACATTGCGGAAATATTATAGACACTGTGAGTTTTTGTTGCAATTCTTGATTATGTTTATTATCCATCCATGCTAAACTACAGAAATAAAATTAATTCAAGAAATTAGTATGCTCTCTTCATGCACTTTGAGCGATCAGGAAGATCAGAAAATCTATTGAATTATTGAAAAAATAATAGTAATAATAATAATAATAATAAAAATATTGCTGGAAATTTAATTGTAGATCTGCTACCGATCGTTTGAGTCATAATAAAAAAAAATATTCTCTTTTAGAAATATGTTCTTCATTCTCAGTGGTTGTCACTAGATCTCTCATTGCACTCCAAGAATATTCCTCATCTCCATCACCAGCCGTGAGTAGGAATCGACTCGCATCTATAACGCCTTGAACTATATATACAGTTACACAAAATGACATCCCTTTCAAGACCAAAAATTTTGTGTACAATACGCAAGTGCTCTTAATTTTCTCCCACAATTGCCTTAGGTTTTTCTAAAAAAATGCACCTTGATATGACAAACCTTATCCAATTTCCTCAACTTAGTTGTGCTACAGAGATCCATGGAGAAGGGCCTTTTGTGTTATTAGCTTAGAAATACTGGATCGAGCTATGCGCGGCGAAAATGCTGTATCATTTTGACATCATATCATCGTCATCTTCCCGTGCTTAGTTTTCCCAATATTTTATTTTTATTTTATGGTCTTTGAAAGAAGCCAATTTGACTTGAATTGCACATGGGAAAACAGGGTGACTATAACCAACTTAAATTGAATTTACATGGTCTCGAACAGGGGCCCTTGAATTTAACTACTCTCGGGGAGGGGCCATATTTGAATTATTCAAAAATCTGGAGTCATGTCACCCAGAAAACAAGTCTAAATAATTATTCTTTGAAAGATTCAAGGAGCTGGAGTTAGATTAGGAGAGAGACATATATACAAAGGGGTAAAGATAATCAATTGTACTACACTGAGCACTAGATTCTAATGGAAAGTTAAAACTGACCACAAAGTTAAAACTGAGAAGATTCATGAGCAATTATGTAATAAATCAAAATTCATGCGGAGAAGAAAGTCAGATAAAACAACATAAAATTCTATAGATTGTTCATGCATATATACTATATGGGAAAAAGAACTTGCCAAGTTCTGTAGTCTGAGTACAAACAAAAGCTTAAAGCATCATTCTGGGGCATGTTGCATTAACATCATAGAGAAGTTGCAGGTTAAACGGATTCCAACTTCAACATCAAGATGATAATAACAAGTTCATGTCATATTTTATTTCCATCCCGAGTACAATTCTCCATGTTTGTTTATCTTATTTTTTACCATATTCAATTTTCACAGAATGAAAAATCGTTGTATGTCAATCTAATTACAGTTCCAAACAAATAATGTAATCTATTTTTTTTATTTCTAGTTCTTGAATCCTATACAGAAGTCAAATCTAGATTTCATACAACATTTTGGCAAAACAAACCATATGATCTGGTTGCAATCCCAATGCCACTGAAAAAATTCCATCATTAGCAGAGTTGGGAAAAATGAAAGCAAGGCCTTCATAATCAATACCTCCAGGTCTCATGAATATGGGTCTTCCCCACCCAAATTTTTCATCATGAATATTCTTCACATTAACCTCCTTCAGCCAATATTAACTGTTCCAACGAGAAATCCACCACAGTTTGCTCCAGCATCTGTTCAAATAACGAGAGATGAACCCATTATTATCGATTTATTTTGATAGATGAACCCAACAACAATTGTTCAAAAAGCTATCACTACAGATGTGGGGTCTCACTCATTTGATGTGGAAAATGCTATTCTTGTTAAATGTTGTGTCAGACATTGATAGAATGACATTTATTTGGAGATTATGAGGTCGATTTTGTGCTAATTTTATATATTTAATTATTCAACCATTATCCAAATATGAAATCCAGTTATGAGATCCAATTATTGATCCTTATTTGGAGCGATTTGATGATTATGATGGAAATTCAAACGTGAATATGAGAGACTGGTTGTTATGCATTCTGCAATAGTCAATGGAGAAGGTTGAAGCAGAACTCGTGATATATCGTAATCCCAATCTCACCACGCACTCTAGTGATTAACACTATGTTACAGCGTAGGTATCACCGTGGGGAATACTGCCTCAATATCCATCCTAATATTTTCTAGGAGGAGGAAATCAACCAACTAATGTAGCGTCAGTAGTATGGAAGAATTTCTGCGTGCATGGGTGGAGGTCCATCTTTGTGCGTAACCCAACAAACATTCAACGCAAAATCTACCACTTCCAAAAGTATGGAGAATAAAATAACAAGGGATCTAGTAAATAGTCTCTATTGGCTTCTCTACACTATCTGGACTATTTACGCCATTGTCCAGGGCTGGTCGTTGTAGCTTCACACGCCAAGTTTAAAGTGGAGTTTCGAGCTTGTGTTTAAAAATGCGAACCGCCATTCCAAGGAGGGTATCTTTAATTTGTTTTTCTTATGATTTCGAATATCCAAATTTTTTTTTTCTCTAGCATTACCTGTGGAATTTTCTCCCTCCTTTAGCTGGCGTCCTAATAGACACCATTAAAGAGAAAATTCATGTTTTCTGGATCCACTAGTTTCGCTGAATAATCGTATAAATTTGAAGCACTTGGCTCCATTTAATTGTATTTAGATCAACATCAACCTAGTACGTAGAGTAAAGAAGCGAGAAAGAATTAAAGAAGGGAGGTTGACTGAATCTTTTCTTGTAAATCATGGATGGCAGTAGTTGTGCTGCCAATTCAGCGTGACATAGTTTGAAGCATTTTTATTTGTCCATTTTTGAAAGCTGAGTATGGAATTTTAAGAGCTTTTGTAACCTCCTTGAAGGTCAGTTTGGGCCCTGAGGCATGTGTGCTCTCATTGGAAGAAGATTTTGGGGTTGTGTGCCCAATTTAGAAGGTTCAGTGAGGCAGGTTTGTAAGACTAATGGAAAAAAATCATGCTATCAAAGGACCTTTTGAGGCTAGATGTTTCGCCATAAATACTTCATTCATGGAAAAGGGTCACGTTTGAGGGCAAGAATTTTAAAAACAGACACTATAGCAATTTTGAAAATCATTCACTATTTATAGAATTCTGGCTTATGTGAACCATCATAAAATTATGAAGAATTTTTTCGGTAATAATCACATTCAAATGAACATTGTCGACGCGTTTCGAACCAACCAGTGTGGTTCATCATCAGGACTAGGTGAGAGATCAGATCCGGACAATGAGTTTAAATAGATGCAGAAATGGCTAAACTAGCCGTTAGGATAATAGCTAGTTTGACTATGAAATTTAATAATCGCTTGTTCCATTTTAATTAATTTAATTATTTACTTAATTATTAAATAAAATGAAAATGGCTAGCCTTTAAATCCAAGGCTATTTCCTCTGCTTTTTACTAGTAAAGCTTTGGAAAAGGTTTGTTGATGATACTTGTGTCGTCTGGCCTCATGGTAAGGAAGAGCTAGATCCTTTCCTCGTTCATCTTGATAGTCAATGTTGCTCCATAAAATTCACCATGGATTATGAGGTGGATGGTAGCCTTCCCTTCCTTAACGTTCTTATCTCTAGAAAGGACGATGGTTCTTTCTCCCATCAAATTTTTCGAAAGAAAACCCATACTGAGAAATATCTTCACTCTAGTTCTCATCATTTTCTTGCTCAAAAATTGGGTGTCTTTAGCACCTTAGCCACCAGGGCATTGAGAATATCTGATAAATCTCACCTTGAGGGAGAAAAGACCCATATCCTTAGTGTCTTTTGTAAAAATGGTTATAGTAAGTCTCAAGGACTTAAGGCTTTTCTTAAAGCAGAAAGAGGTCCCTTAGTTAAAAATAAAAATATAAATGAACCTAAACAGTGGTCTTGCAATGTAAGGCTTCCTTTCATTCAAGGAACCACTGATAGGATTGCTAGGATCCTTAAGAAGCATAACGTTTCTTCTTCTTTCAACCCCCTTAGCACGATTCGCAGCTCTCTTAAATTGGTTAAAGATCCGGTTAACCCTAGAGATGGAAAAGGTGTCTATATTATTCCTTGTTCTTGTGGGACACCTTGCATTGGTGAAACTGGTCGATCTATCAACCAAAAGATTAGTGAACATGCTGCTAACATTAAGTATGGAAGATCCTGCACCTCTGCCTTAGCTGACCATGCGAAAAAGACTAACCATCATATATGCATTGAAGAGGCTAAGGTCATAGCTAGGATTGACCATTTCCATCATCAGAAGTTAAGAGAGGCCTTAGAAATTGAAAAAAGACCCGTAAATATCAATAGTGATGACGACTAGAATATAAGCAGGTGTTGGATCCCTGCCCTATATTCTTAATGGTCTAAAATAAATAAATAAATAAATAAAAATAAATTAATAAATAAATAAATAGATTCTATTATATATATATATATATATATATATATATTTATTTATTTATTTATTTATTTATTTTATTTTATTTTATTTTTATTTCTTTATTTTTATTTTTTTATTAGAGAAAGGAGAATAATAGGATTACAAATTTACATTTAGTTAAATAAATAAAAATACTAAAATATAATAGGTAATAAATAATTAAATAATAAGGAATTAATAAAGAAATAAATTATAACAACAACAACAACAACAACAACAACAATAATAATAATAATAATAATTAATTAACTAAATAAAATAAAATAAATTATAAAGATTTATAAATATATTTTATTAAAATTTTAAATTAATTAAATAGAACTAGTCGTTATAATTTTATTTACTAATTAAGTAAATAATTAAATTAATTAAATTGGAACAAACGAGTATTAAATTTCATAGTCAAATTGGACATTATCCTAACGACTAGTTTAGTCATTTATGCATCTATTTAAACTCAATGTCCGGATCTGATCTCTCACCTAGTCCTGATGATGAACCACACTGGTTGGTTCGAAATGCGTCAACAATGTTCATTTGAATGTGATTATTACCAAACAAATTCTTCATAATCATTCACTATTTTCATTCTCAAAATGCCCTTTCATTACTGATATTTTTACTCCTTCACTTGAAGGATACTTCGAAGTCTTCCTAGGAAATCTTACACATATTTGATATTTCATTGATTTTAAAACATATAATGGAACATTTGGGAGATTAATTTAAAGAAAATTTGGTGGATTATTTAAATTCTGATTAACTTGCTTAGAGTTGGCAACTTCATATTGTTGTATGCTTTTATAACATACTAATCTGTAGGACACAACAAATCTATAATGCCAAGCTTTTCACCATGCACAAAAGTTAGCTGACAAAAACAGGGAGTAAATTTACTTTTCATGGTTATTTCTTTAAGAATGGATTGATACTAATATCATGAATTGAGTTAATTTCAGCACTTTGATTTTTCTTAATCTGTTTTATTTGGTACGAAATTTTTGTAAAAGAATCATGAAGGAAATGGCCATTTCTTCTTGAACACACTTATGTTTTCTTTCTGCCAAGTTTTTTTTTCGTAGGTTATAGGTTAATCAAGTGATCAGTAAGGAGATTACATTGTGACGACAATTGGTCTTCCCAAGACTAATTTCATGAGAAATTATAAAGAACCAGTCCATGATCATAAACAAAATTTCCAGAAAATTACAAGTTCTTGCAACTTCCTATAATAGCTTAATGGTTTGACATGTTGCATGACAGATTAGCAAAATTCAAAGACGTGGGGTTTGTTTCTAAATGTACAAGGATGGTGAAATACCTATGCACATTTGAATTCCATGTCTACAAGTAGCTGGTCAAGGCTGGTCAAACTCAGCTATTTTAGCAAAAAGTCCAAAATTTAAGAGTAGATTTGCTATATTTGAGAAATTGCATGCCATAATTCAATTTTTTTTCCTAGCAAGAGTCATTATACATTTTCCATTACCACATACACTTCATTACATTTTTCTTCAATCCTAACCCACCAATAAAACCAACCAAGGTCATTTACAAGTTGTTTGGTCCACTTTACATATTCATTGTTAGTTTCTTTTTTCCTACACTTGCAAATAAAACTTTCCTTCCATACACCGTTGATTCAATAGTGCCTTGAGTCTAAATATTTTTCTAAAAACACCCTAAAGCTTGCACGCCTTAAGGGCAAGCTATCATGCCGATAAAAAAAAGGGAATACATCAATGTCTGTTGTTCATCAGATCTTCTAAGTATTCGACAACATCAAATTCATTCATACTTAGAAAGATGTGTTTGGGGCATCTTGACTCTCATCCTCATTAAATATGGGAGCTCTCGTGTTGACTAGTGGCATCCATAAATGGCCACTAAGTTAACAATTTCTTTTTATGTTCGACACCGAAACATTTATTCACATGACAAGAATTGTGCCAATGAGTGTTGAAGACTTGAAGACCAATCATTTTGTAGCGGAAGACGTAGAATTGCTTTCATTACTTTCCTGTTTTTGATGTAAATTACTTGAGGAAAAGTCAGTAAATAAGGTTGGGGGGGTAGTGTAAATTCTGAATTTTGTATAATTTCCAAGCCTTATACATTTTTAGCCGCATTTAGCAGCAGATTCCAAACATTCAGCAGAAAATCCAGCAGTAGATGCAGCAACGATAAAAGATTCACTTTTTCGATTTCATCCACCATTTTCACAACCAAGTAAAGAAGACTATGTACAAAATTTTGCAGCCACACGTGCACAACTCTCATCCATTTTTGAAAGGGTAAGTTAAGGTATGATATTTTCTAACTTTTAATCATTTAATTCCTTGAAAAGTTAGAATGATAATTTTCGGAAAAAGTTCACTTCCTTTCGTCATTTTGTCAAATTTCCAAAATCATCAGTTGAGGGGGGGAATATATTCACATTAATATGTTGCCACATTCATATAACATTCAAAACATTCATATCACATTCAAAGCCCACATACTTTAAAAATATATTTACTATTACATCATCATGAGCATATAAATGGCTTTTCAAAAAGACTTAAAAGATAATTGGATGCCAACACAATCATGATTGTCACACAAGAACCAACCATGACGCATTCCAACAAAAATACTCCGCAATAAAAATCACATTATCAATATGCAAAAATCATACATTAAAATTGAATGCAACAAACAAAATATGGTTGAAACACAATAACCAACCAAGTTGCAGTTCATCAAAAACACTTTGCAAAATTTAAGTAAATGATATCATGCAGAGTTTAAGCCAAAGCTCAAGTATCAAAAACTAATGTAATAGATTGCATGAGTACATGCAATACCTTCAGTTTGGGGGTATGTTCGGCCTCAAAATAGTCCCTATTATCACTCCATTATTCACCAATACCTTCACATTACTTCCATATTACCTTCATGTCACCCTCATTCCACCTCCACATCATTACATTTATCTCATCATTGGGTTATAACTATGATTTTCAAAACTTTATTAATTCTTAACATTTTTAAGTGGAGTTGTGGTTAAAATTTAGAAAACAATATGCTTATACTTATACCTAACATGTAGAATGAGTTTGTTGACATGTGTAGGTACAAAAGAAGCTTCCTAGGCACCTTTATGTGGCACTCTATGTTCAAATTCGAATTTGAGGAGATCATGGACCTCATGGAGGAGATCATGGAGGATAGGGTTGTGTCACCATTGGTTGAGAAATATGTGGGTCAAAGGAGGGAATAGTGGATTTACATTTATGAGTTTATTATCATAGCTTTTGTATAAATAGGAGTGTTATATCCTTCATTTGTAGTCTTAATCTTGATTTGTAATCTTAATCATAATATTCTTCTTCATTTTGTAATCTTAGTATCTTATAGGTTGGTAGTGAGAAGTTAGATTGGAGAATCAATGTAATGGTTGAAATTTCAATTTGCAATTGATGATAAATAAGACGAAGCTTCTTTGATCCTCTACATTTGACTTTTCTTTTTGGTGTGCTTGTGAATCCTTGGAAGGATCCCCATTGCCTAGCAAGTACACTTTTATTTTAGTAGGCTTTTGTTTTATGTTTGTTTGTGAATTTCATTAGATTAAATTATTAGGTTCATATGTTTGGAATATTAACGAATGACCTTCCGTAAGAAAGTAATAATGTTTTCTTCAATGAATCTAATTTTTTATTTAATGTTTGATTTCATTAGTTTAAGTTTCTGATTTATATGCTTGAGATATAAATGAATAGTCTCTTGTAAGAGAGCTTTAAAACTTCATGCAATCAATTATAATTAGATTTAATTGCTTTAATTTCATTAGCTTAAATAGTTTGTTGATTAAGATGATTATAAATATTAATGAACAGTCTCATGTAAGGGAGCCTTAATATTTCTTACACTTATCACAATGTCTTTAGGTTTGATTTTGATTAAATAACTAAATAGGTGTTGGAGATCGTAATGAACAACCTCCTGTAAGGGAGCTTTGGAATTTCTTCACCTAGCTTAGTTTAGTTTGTCTCTAAGTCCATATATATTGGATGATCCTCGAAGTTTACTTACCCAGATTGATAGTAAATGAAACTCTAATTTGCATCCAAATTTTATACTAAAAATTTTGGCGTCATTGCCGGGGAGGATGATTTAGAGATAGACTTAAGAAAACATTTTTATTACAATTTCTTTTTATGGACTAACTTGTGAAACCTAGTGACAACAGGATCTTCATAAAGGAGTTTAAGTTGAGATTTTTTATTTTTCTTTTCATACTTAGTTACTTTCAAATTTAGTTTTTAAACCCCCCATTTCTTACTAATTCATCTACAGATGAGAAATTTGAATATGTTAAATAGGTACTTTTTGGAGGAAAAGAATAATCTTGAAGACTGGTTCCGAAAGAACCTTGCGCAAACTCCAAAAATAAGACAGGTTACTCACATTCTGGCAAATCATAAGGTAAAAATTTTAAATCTTGATGTGAGCATTTTCAAATTCTTAATCCTTAGGTGGCTTCATTGGAAGCATTCTTTTACCTAGGAAATAAAAAATCTTTCAAGCAAGTTAGAATTAATTAGGAAAATAAAACGAGCTCGTTAGAAGTTTTTAGTCTTATTTTCAAAAATAATAAATAATAAATCATCATAAATAAATGAATAAATTTAGTGGCACAGTAAGAGATGCTTCATCATTTCATTTCTATATCTTGTTTCTGTATCACGGGTAAGCCAGGAGCTTGATTATCGGAAAGCTTTGTCTTCCGAGAATCTAAACACCCCTGCTACATTGCAGAAAGATTATAGACAATGTGAGGTTTTGTCACAATTCTTGATTATGTTTATTATCCATCCATGCTAACCTGCAGAAATAAAATTAATTCAAGAAATTAGTATGCTCTCTTCCTGCGCTTCGAGCGATCAGGAAGATCAGAAAATCTATTGAATTATTAAAAAAATAATAGTAATAATAATAATAATAATAATAATATTGCTGGAAATTTAATTGCAGATATGCTACTAATCGTTTGAGTCATAATAAAAAAAATATTCTCTTTTAGAAATATGTTCTTCATTCTCAGTAGCTGTCACCAGATCTCTCACTACACTCCAAGAATATTCCTCATCTCCATCACCAGCCATGAGTAGGAATCGACTCACATCTAAACGCCTTGCACTATATGGAAATTTACACAAAATGACATCCCTTGCAAGACCAAACATTTTGTGTATAATGCGCAAGTGCTCTTAATTTTCTCCCACAATTGCATTAGGTTTTTCTAAAAAAATGCACCTTGATATGACAAACCTTATCCAATTTCCTCAACTTAGTTGTGCTGGAAAGATCCATGGAGAAGGGAATTTTGTGTTATGAGCTCGGAAATACTGGATCGAGCTATGCATGGCGAAAATGTTGGATCATTTTGACATCATATCATCGTCATCTTCCCGTGCTTAGTTTTCCCAATATTTTACTTTTATTTTATGGTCTTTGAAAGCAATTAATTTGACTTGAATTGCACTTGGGAACATAGGGTGACTGTAGCCAACTTAAATTGAATTTACCTGGTCCCATACAGGGGCCCTTGAATTTAACTGGTCTCGAGGAGGGGCTATATTTGAATTGTTCAGAAATCTAGAGTCGTGTCACCCAGAAAACAAGTCTAAATAATTATTCTTTGAAAGATTCAAGGAGTTGGAGTTAGATTAGGAGAGCGACATATATACAAAGGGGTCAAGAAAATCAATTGTACTACACTGAGCAGTAGATTCTAATGGAAATTTAAAACTGACAACAAAGTTAAAACTGAGTAGATTCATGAGCAATTATATAATAAATCAAAATTCAAGTGGAGAATAAAGTCAGATACAACAACATAAAATTATATAGATTGTTCATGCATATATACTATATGGGAAAAATAACTTTCCAAATTCTGTAATCTGAGTACAAAAAAAAACTTAAAGCATCATTTTGGGGCATGCTGCATTAACATCATAGAGAAGTTGCAGGTTAAACGAATTCCAACTTCAACATCAAGATGATAATAAAAAGTTCATGTCATATTTTATTTCCATCCCGAGTAGAATTCTCCATGTTTGTTTATCTTATTTTTTACCATATTCAATTTTCACAGAAGGAAAAATCGTTGTACTTCAATCTAATTACAGTTCCAAACAAATAATGTAATCTAGTTTTTTTATTTCTAGTTTCTGAATCCTATACAGAAGTCAAATCTAGATTTCATACAACATTTTGGCAAAACGAACCATATGATCTGGTTGCAATCCCAATGCAACTGAAAAAATTCCATCATTAGCAGAGTTGGGCAAAATGAAAGCAAGGCCTTCATAATCAATACCTCCAGGTCCCATGAATATGGGTCTTCCCCACACAAAGTTTTCATCATGAATATTCTTCACATTAGCCTCCTTCAGCCAATATTAACTGTTCCAATGAGAAATCCACCACAGTTTTCTCTAGCATATGTTCAAATAATGAGATATGAACCCATCATTATCGATTTATTTTGATTGATGAACCCAACAATAATTGGTCAAAAATCTATCACTATAGATGTGGGATCTCACTCATTTGATGCGGAAAATGCTATTCTTGTTAAATGGTGTGTCAGACATTGATGGAATGACATTTATTTGGAGATTATGAGTTAGATTTCGTGTTAATTTTATATATTTAATTATTCAACCATTATCCAAATATGCAATCCAGTTATGAGATCCAATTATTGAGCCTTATTTGGAGTGATTTGATGATTATGATTGAAATTCAAACGTGAATATGAGCAGATGGTTGTTATGAATTCTACAATAGTCGGTGGAGAAGGTTGAAGCAGAACTCGTGATATATCGCAATCCCAATCTCACCCTGCACTCTAGTGATTAACATTATGTTACAGCGCAGGTATCACCATGGGGAATACCGCCTCAATATCCATCCTGAGATTTTCTAGGAGGAGGAAATTAGCCAACTAATGTAGCATCAGTAGTATGGAAGCATTTCTGCGTGCTTGGGTGGAGTCCCATATTCATGCACAACCCAACAGACATTCAATGCAAAATCTACCACTTCCAAAATTAAAGAGAATAAAACAACAAGGGATATCGTAAATAGTCTCTATTGGCTTCTCTACGTTGTCTGGACTATTTACACCATTGTCCAGGGCCAGTCATTGTAGCTTCGCACGCCAAGTTTAAAGTGGAGTTTCGAGCTTGTGTTTAAAAACGTGAACCGCCATTCGAAGGAGGGTATCTTTAATTTTTTTTTGTTATGATTTTGAATATCCAAAGTTTTTTGTTCTCTAGAATTACCTGTGGAAGTTTCTCCCTCCTTTAGCTGGCATCCTAATAGACACCATTAAAGAGAAAATTCACGTTTTATGGATCCACTAGTTTCGCTGAATAATCGTATAAATTTGAAGCACTTGGCTCCATTTAATTATATTTAGATCGACATCAACCTAGTATGTAGAGTAAAGAAGGGAGGCTGACCGAATCTTTTCTTCTAAGCTGTGGATGGTATTAGTTGTGCTGCCAATTCAGCGTGACATAGTTTGAAGCATTTTTATTTGTCCATTTTTGAAAGCTGAGTATGGAAGTTTAAGAGCTTTTGTAACCACCTTGAAGGAAAGTTTGGGCCCTGAGGCATGTGTGCTCTCATTGGAAGAAGATTTTGGGGCTGTGTGCCCAATTTAGAAGGTTTCAGTGTGGCAGGATTGCAAGACTAATGGAAAAAAATCATGCTATCAAAGGACTTTTTGAGGCTGGATGTTTCACCAACAATAATTCATTCGTGAAAAAGGGTCATGTTTGAGGGAAAAAATTAAAAAAAAAAACACTACAACATTTTTGAAAATCATTCACTATTGTCATTCTCAAAATTCCCTTTCATTGCTGATCTTTTTACTCCTTCACTTGAAGGATACTTTGAAGTCTTCAGAGGAAATCTTACACATATTTGATATTTCATTGATTTTAAAACATATAATGGAACATTTGGGAGATTAATTTAAAGAAAATTTGGTGGATTATTTAAATTTTTATTAACTTGCTTAGAGTTGGCAACTTCATATTATTGTATGCTTTTATAATGTACTAATTTTTAGGACACAACAAATATATAATGCCAAGCTTTTCGCCATGCACAAAAGTTAGCTGACAAAAACAAGGAGTAAATTTACTTTTCATGGTTATTTATTTAATAATGGATTGATACTAATATCATGAATTGAGTTAATTTTAGCACTTTGATTTTTATTAATCTGTTTTATTTGGTATGAAATTTTTGTGTAAGAATCATGACGGAAATGGCCATTTCTTCTTGAACACACTTATGTTTTCTTCTGCCAAGTTTTTTTCCTGTAGGTTACAGGTTCATCAAGTGATCAGTAAGGAGATTACATTGTGATGACAATTGGCCTTCCCAAGACTAATTTCATGAGAAATTATAAAGAACCAGTCCATGATCATAAATGAAATTTTGAGAAAATTACAAGTTCTTGCAACTTCCTCTAATAGCTTAATGGTTTGACATGTTGCATGACAAATTAACAAAATTCAAAGAACCAGGGTTTTTTTCTAAATGTACAAGGATGGTGAAATACCTATGCACACTTGAATTCCACATCTACAAGTAGCTCGTCAATGCTGGTCAAACTCAGCTATTTTAGTAAAAAATCCAAAATTAAAGAGAAGATTTGCTATATTTGAGAAATTGCATGCCATAATTCATTTTTTTTCCCAGCATGAGTCATCATCCATTTTCCATTACCACATACACTTCATTACATTTTCTTCAATCCTAACCCACCAATAATACCAACCAAGGTCATCTACAAACTATTTGGTCCACTTTACATATTCATTTTCAGTTTCCTTTTTCCTACACTTGCAAATAAAACCTTCCTTCCATACACCATTGATTCCATAGTCATTGAGTCTAAATAGTTTTCTAAAAACACCCTAAATCTTGCATGCCTTAAGGGAAAGCTATCATGTCGATAAACAAAAGGGAATACATCAATGTCCCTTGTTCATCAAATCTTATAAGTATTCGACAACATCAAATTCATTCATAGTTAGAAAGATGTGTTCAGGGCATCTTGACTCTCATCCTCATTAAATATGGGAGCTCTCATGTTGACTAGTGGCATTCATTAATGGCCACTAAGTTAACAATTTCCTGTTATGTTCGACACCGAAACATTTATTCACATGACAAGAATTGTGCCAATGAGTGTTGAAGACTTGAAGACCAATCATTTTGTAGCAGAAGACGTAGAATTACTTTCATTACTTTTCAGTTTTTGATGTAAATGACTTGAGGACAAGTAAATAAATAAGGTTGGGGGGGGGAGTGTAAATTCTGATTTTTTTATACCTTCCAAGCCTTATACATTTTCAGCCGAATTTAGTAGTAGATTAAAAACGTTCAGCAGAAAATCTAGCAGCAGATGCAGCAACGATAAAAGATTCACTTTTTTTATTTCATCCACCATTTTCACAACCAAGTAAAGAAGAATATGAACAGAATTTTTCAGCCACACGTGCACAACTCTCATCCATTTTTGAAAGGGTAAGTTAAGGTATGATATTTTCTAACTTTTAATCATTTAATTCCTTGAAAAGTTGGAATGATAATTTTTGGAAAAACTTCACTTCCTTTCGTCATTTTGTCAAATTTCCAAAACCATCAGTTGAGTGGGGAAATACATCCACATTCATATGTTTCCACATTCATATCACATTCAAAGTCCACATGCTTTCAAAATATATTTACTATTAAATCATGATGAGCATATAAATGGCTTTTCAAAAAGTACTTAAAAGATAATTGGATGCCAACAAAATCATGATTTTCACACAAGAACCAACCATGATGCATTCCAACAAAAATAATCTGCAATAAAAATAACATTATCAATATGCAAAAATCATACATTAAAATTGAATGCGAAAAACAAAATATGGTTGAAACACAAGAACCAACCAAGTTGCAGTTCATCAAAAACACTTTGCAAAAGTTAAGTAAATGATATCATGCAGAGTTTAAGCCAAAGCTCAAGTATCAAAAACTAGTGTAATAGATTGCATGAGGACATGCAATACCTTTAGTTTGGGGGTATGTTCGACCTCAAAATAGTCCCTATTATCAGTCCATTATTCACCAATACCTTCACATTACTTCCATATTACCTTCACGTCACCGTCATTCCACCTCCACATCATTACATTTATCTCATCATTGGGTTATAACTATGCTTTTCCAAAATTTATTAATTCTTAACATTTTTAAGTGGATTTGTGGTTAAACTTTAGAAAATAATATGCTTATACTTATACCTAACAATTAGAATGAGTTTTTTGACATGTGTAGGTACAAAAGAAGCTTCCTAGGCACCCTTATGTGGCACTCTATGTTCAAATTCGAATTTCAAGAGATCATGGACCTCATGGAGGAGATCATGGAGGATAGGGTTATGTGTCACCATTGGTTGAGAAATATGTGGGTCAAAGGAGGGAATAGTGGATTTACATTTACGAGTTTGTTATCATAGCTTTTGTATAAATAGGAGTGTTATCTCCTTCATTTGTAGTCTTAATCTTGATTTGTAATCTTAATCTTAATCTTCTTCTTCATTTTGTAATCTCAGTATCTTACAGGTTGGTAGTGAGAAGTTAGATTGGAGAATCAATGTAATGGTTGCAATTGCAATTTGAAATTCATGATAAATAAGACGAAGCTTCTTTGATCCTCTACATTTGACTTTTCTTTTTGGTGTGCTTGTGAATCCTTGGAAGGATCCTCATTGCCTAGCAAGTAAACTTCTATTTTAGTAGGCTTTTATTTTATGTTTGTTTGTGAATTTCATTAGATTAAATTATTAGGTTCGTATGTTTTAAATATTAACGAATGACCTTTCGTAACAAAAGAATAATGTTTCCTTCAATGAATCTGATTTTTTATTTAATGTTTGATTTCATTAGTTTAAGTTTCTGATTTATATGCTTGAGATAGTCTCTTGTAAGAGAGCTTTAACATTTCATGCAATCAATTAGAATTAGATTTAATTGCTTTAATTTCATTAGCTTAAATAGTTTGTTGATTAAGATGATTAGAAATATTAATGAACAGTCTCCTGTAAGGGAGCCTTAATATTTCTTACACTTTTCACAATGTCTTTAGATTTCATTTTGATTAAATAACTAAATAGGTGTTGGATATCCTAATGAACAACCTCATGTAAGGGAGCTTTGGCATTTCTTCACCTAGCTTAGTTTAGTTTGTCTCGAAGTCCATATATATTGGATGATCCTCGAAGTTTACTTACCCGGATTGATAGTAAATGAAACTCTAATTTCCATCCGCATTTTAGAACAAACACTTACCCTAACCTTAACATTAACCTTAACCTAACCTTAACCTTAACTTTACCCTTAACCTAACCTCAACCTTAAATTTACCATTAACCTTAACCTAACCCTAACCTTGACCAAACCCTTCACCTTAACCTTATCCTGACTATACCCGTAACCTTAACCTTAACATTAACCGTACTATAACCTAATTGTAACCTTTACCAAACCCTTAACCTTAACCTTAACTCTAACCTTAACCTTTCCCTAACCTTAACCCTAACCTTAACCTTAACTTTACCCTTAACCTAACTTTAACCTTAACTTTACCCTTAACTTAATATTAACCTTAACATAACCTTAACCTTACCCTTAACCTTGACATTAACCTTAACTTGACCTAACCTTAACCTTAACCTTATCTTAACCTTAACCTAACCTTAAGCTTAAGCTTAACCTAACTATAACCTTACTCTTAACCTTAACCATGACCTAAACTATAATCTATCCCTAACCTTGACCAAAACCTTAACATTAATCTTAACCTAAACCTAACATTGACAAAAACCTTAACATTAACATTAACCTTAACCTTAACCTAATATTAACCTTAACCTAACCGTCACCTTAACCTAACCTTAACTTTAACTTTAAGCTAACCTTTAATTTACCCTTAACCTTAACGTAACCTTAACCTTGAATTTACCCTTAACCTTGACCTTACCCTAACCTTAACCTTGACTTTACCCTTAATTTAACCTTAACCTTCACTATAACTTAACCCTAACCTTGACCAAACCCTTAACCTTAACCTTAACCTAACTAAACATGTAACCTTAACCTTATCCTTAACCTTACCCTTAACCTTCACCTTAACCTTAAATTTACCCTTAACCTAACCTTAACCTTAACCTTGAACTTGACCTTAACGTTAACCTTAACCTTACCCTTACCCTTAACCTTAACCTTACCCTTAACCTTAACCTTAACCTTAACCTTATTTTTATCTTAACCTTAACTATAACCTAACCTTAACCTTAACCTTGGTTAGGGTTAGGTTAAGGTTAAGGTTAAGGTTAGCTTAAGTGTTTGGTCAAGGTCAAGGTTAAGGTTAGGTTAAGGGTAAGCTTATGGGTAAAGTTAAGTTTAAGGTTTGGGTAAGGTTAGGATAAGGTTAAGGTTAAGGTTAGGTTAAGGTTAAGGTTAAGGTTAGGGGAAGGTTAAGGTTAAATTTAGGTTAAGGTAAGGTTAAGGTTACGGATTTAGTCAGGTTAAGGTTAAGGTAAATGTTAGGGTAAGGTTAAGGTTAAGATAAGGTTAAGGTTAAAGTTAAGGTTAGGTTAAGGGTAAATTTAAGGCTAGGGTTAGGTTAAGGTTAAGGTTAAGGTAAGGTTAAAGGTAAAGTTAAGGTTAGGGTTATGTTAAGGTTAAGGTTAAGGTTATGGTTACGCTAAGGTCAAGGTTAAGTTTAAGTTTAAGGTTAAGGTTAAGGTTAGGTTAAGATTAAGATTAGGTTAAGTTTAATATTAGGTTAAGGTTAAGGGTAAAGTCAAGGTTAAGGTTACGTTAAGTTTAAGATTAGGTCAAGGGTAAATTTTAGGTTAAGGTTAGGTTAAGGTTAAGGTCAAGGTTAAGAGTAAAGTTAAGGTCAAGGTTAGGGTTAGGCTATAGTTAAGGTTAAGGGTTTGGTCACGGTTAGGGTTAGGTTAAGGTTAAGGTTTAGGTTAGGTTAAGATAAGGTCAAGATTAAGGTAAGGTTACGGGTTTAGTCAGGTTAAGGTTAAGGTTACATTTAAGGTTAAATTCAAGGTTAAAGGTTTTGTTAAGGTGAAGGTTAAGGTTAGGTTAAGTTAATGTTAAGGTTAGGTTAAGGGTAAAATTAAGGTTAAGCTTAGCGTTAGGTTAAGGGTAAGATAAGGATAAGGTTAAGGTTAAGGTCGGGTTAAGGTCAAGGTCAAGATTAAGGTTAACGTCAAGGTTAAGGGTAAATTTAAGGTCAAGGTTAGGGTTAAGTTATAGTTAAGGTTAAGGTTAGGTTAAGGGTAAAATAAAGGTTAAGGTTAAGGTGAAGGTTAAGGTTATGGGTTACGGGTTTAGTCAGGTTAAGGTTAAGGGTTTGGTTAAGGTTAGTTTAAGGTTAAGGTTAATGTTAAGGGTTTGGTAAAGGTTAGGGTTAGGGGTAAGGTTAGGGTAAGTTTAGGGTTAAGGTTACGGGAAGGATTAGGTTAAAGATAGGTTAAGTCAAGGTTAAGGTTAAGGTAAGGTTAAGGTTAAGGTTACGGGTTTAGTCAGGTTAAGGTTAAGGTTAAGGGTTTGCTCCAGGTTAGGGTTAGGTTATAGTTAAGGTTAAGGTTACATTAATGGTAAAGTTAAGGTTAAGGGTTTGGTCAAGGTTAGGGTTAGGTTATAGTTAAGGCTAAGGTTAAGCTTAAGGTTAGCGTTAAGGCTAGGGTAAAGGTTCAGGTTAAGGGTTTGGCAAGGTTAGGGTTATGGTTAAGGTTAATGTTAAGGTTATGGGGGTAAGGTTAAGGTTAAGGGTTAAGGTTAGGGTTAAGGTTAGGGGAAGGTTAAGGTTAGGTTTAAGGTTACGAGTTTAGTCAGGTTAAGGCTAAGGTTAAGGGTTTTTTCAAGGTTAAGGTTAAGGGTTTGGTCAAGGTTAGGGTTAGGTTATAGTTAAGGTTAAGGTTAAGGTTAAAGGTTTAGTACGATTAAGGTTAAGGTTAAGGGTAAGGTTAAGGTTCAGGTTAAGGGTTTTCTCAAGTTTAGGGTTAGGTTATAGTGATCGTTAAGGTTAAGTTAAGGGTAAAGTCAAAGTTAGGGTTAAATTTAAGATGAAGGTTAAGGGTAAGGTCAAGGTTAAGAGGAAGGTTAAGGTTAAGGTTACCTTAACCTTAACTTTAACTATAACCTAAACTAACCTTAAACTTAACTATAACCTAACCTTGACCTTAACCTTAACCTAACCTTATCCTTAACCTTAACCTTTCCATAACCATAACCTTAACCTTAACCTTAACCTTAACCTAAACTTAACCTTAACCTTAACCTAACCTTAACCTTAACTATAACCTAACCCTAACATTACCCTAACCATAACCTTAACTATAAAGTAACTGTAACCTTAACCTTACCCTTAACCTAACCTTAACCTTAACCTTGACCTTGAACTTAACCTTAACCTTAACCTTAACATAACCTTAAATTTAACTATAACCTACCCTAATCTTGACCTTAACTATAAGCTAACCGTAACCTTGACGAAACCCTTAACCTTAAGCTTAACATTAAACTTAACCTTAACCTTAACCTTAACCTAACATTAACCTTAGCCTTAACCTTCCTGTATCCATAACCTTAACCTTAACCTTCCCATAACCATAAATTTAACCTTGAATTTCCCCTTAACCCTTAAACTTATCTTAACCTTACCTTAACCTTAACCTTATTCTAACCTTAACCTTGACTTTACCCTTAACATAACCTTAACCATAACCTTATTTTTACCCTTAACCTTAACCTTAACCTTAACCTTAAATTAACTATAACCTTAACCTTCACGTTAAACTTAACCTCAACCTTGAATTTAACCTTAACTTAACATTAACCTAACCTTAACCTCTTGAAACTATTTCATTTTGTGATATTCCATTCAATTAATGATCATACCTAACCAACCAAATAAGCAAAAACCTGTATTCTTAATAACTAGCCTAAAATCACATTTCAAGCCTTAAAGATCACATCTTTAAACACACTTATAGAGAGATCCCTCTCTGAATTCAGGAGGGCTAGATCCTAGAATCCCAAAGTGGTTCTGATGTAGTTTCTGAAGCATTTAGTCTTGCCACTCTACCAAATTACAGAGGCTTAACAACCTAACCTTAACCTTGACCTTAAATATAACCTTCCCCTAACCTTAACCCTAGCCTTAACCTTAAATATAAGCTAACCCTAACCTTGACCAAACCTTACCCTTAAGGTCAAGGTTAAGGTTAAGGTTAAGGTTAGATAAAGGTAAAGGTTAAGGTTAAGGTTATGTTTATTTTTATAGTAAAGTTAAAGTTAAAGTTAAGGTTAGGTTAAGGGTTTGGTCAAGGTTAGGGTTAGGTTATAGTGAAGGTTAAGGTTAATTTAAGGGCAAATTCAAGGCGTAACCCTTAAACTTAACCTTACCTTTAACCTTCACCTTAACCTTAACCTTGACTTTAGCCTTAACCTAGCCTTAACCTTAACTATAACCTAACTATAAACTTAACCTAACCTTAACCTTAACCCTAACCTTATGGGAAGGTTAAGGTTAAGGTTAAGGGGTTAAGGTTAGGCTAAGGTAAAATCAAGGTTAGGGTTAGGTTATAATTAAGGTTAAGGTTAGGTTAAGGGTAAGATAAGGATAAGGTTAAGGTTAAGGTTAAGGTTAAAGTTAAGTTAAGGTCAAGGTCAAGGTTAAGGTTAAGGGTAAATTTAAGGTCAAGGTTAGGGTTAGGTTATAGTTAAGGTTAAGGTTAGGTTAAGGGTAAATTCAAGGTTAAGGTTAGGTTAAGGTTCAGGTTAAGGTTAAGGTTAATGTTAAGGGTTTGGTTAAGGTTAGGTTAAGGTTAAGGTTAAGGTTAGGTTAAGGTTAAAGTTAAGGTTCTGGTTAGTGTAAGGTTAGGGTAAGGTTAATGTCATGGTTAGGGTAAGATTAGGGTTAAGGTTAATTTTAAGGTTAAGGTTAAGGGTTTAGTTAAGGTTAAGGTTAGGTCAAGGTTAAGGATAATGTTAAGGGTTTGGTCAAGGTTAGGGTTAGGTTGTAGTTAAAGTCTAGGTGAAGGTTATGGTTAAGGTAAGGTTAAGATAAGGCTAAGGGTAAGGTTAACGTTAAGGTTAGGTTAAGGTTATGGTTAAGGTAAGGTTAAGGGTAAAGTTAAGGTTAAGGTTAGGTTACTTTAATGTTAAGGTTAAGATAAGGTTAAGTTTAAGGTTAGGTTAAGGTTAAGGTTTAAGGTTATGGGTCTTAACCTTAACCTTCATTATAACATACCCTTAACATTAACCTTTACCTAACCTTAACCTTAACCATAGCCTTAACCTTAACTTTGACCTTAACTATAACCTTAACCTTAACCAAACCCTTAACATTAACCTTAACTTAACCTTAAAATTAACCTTTACCTAACCTTAACCTTGACCTTAACTATAACCTAACCCTAAACTTGACCAAACCCCTAACCTTAACCTTAACCTAACCTTAACCTTGACTTCAACCTTAACCATAACCTTTACCTTAACGTAGCCTTAACCTCACTAAACCTGTAACTTGAACATTAACCTAACTTCAAACTTGACTTTACCCTTAACCCTAACCTTAACCATAACCTTTACCTTAACATAACCTTAACCTTACCCTTAGCTTAACCTTCACCTTTACCTTAACCTTGAATTTACCCTTAACCTAACCTTAACCTTAACCTTAAGGTTAAGTTAGGTTAACCTTAACCTAAACTTAACCTTAACCTAACTTAACCTTACCTTAACCTAACTTAACCTTAAGGTTAAGATTAAGGTTAAGGTTAGGTTAAGGGTAAATTCAAGGTTAAGCTAAAGTTGAGGTTAAGGTTAGGTTAAGGGTAAAGTCAAGGTTATGGTTAAGGTTAAGGTTATGGTCAGATTAAGGGTAAAGTTAAGGTTAGTGTTAATGTTAAGGTTAGGTTAAGCTTAAGCTTAAGCTTAGGTTAAGGGTAAGATAAGGTTAAGGTTAAGGTTAAGTTTAAGGTTGGGTTAAGGTCAAGGTCAAGGTCAAGGTTAAGGTTAAGGTTAGGGTCAAGGTTAAGGGTAAAGTTAAGGTCAAGGTTAAGCTTAGCTTAAGTGTAAAGTCAAGGTCAGGGTTAAGGTGAAGGTTAAGGGTAAGGTTAAGGGTTAGGTTACAGGTTTAGTTAGGTTAAGGTTAGGTTAAGGGTAAAGTCAAGTTCAAGGTCAAGGTTATGGTTATGGGAAGGTTAAGGTTAAGAGTTTGGTCAAGGTTAGGGTTAGGTTAAGGTTAAGGTTAAGGTTATGTTAAGCGTAAAGTCAAGGTTAAGGTTATGGTTATGGTAAGGTTAAGGTTAATAATAAGGTAAAGGTAATGTTAAGGTTAAGGTCAAGGTCAAGGTTAAGGGTATGTAAGGTTAAGGTTAAGGTTAGGTTAAGGTCGAGGTTAAGGTTAGGTTCAGATTAGGGTTAGGTTAAGGTTAAGGGTGAAGGTTAAGGTTAAGGTCAAGGTTAAGGTTAAGGTTATGGTTAGGTTTAAGGTTATGGTTAGGTCAAGGTGAAATTAGTTTAAGGTAAGGTTAAGGTTATGTTAGGCTATAGTTAAAGTTAAGGTTATGGTTAAGTTAAGTGTAAAGTTAAGGTAAAGGTTAGGTTAAGGTTAAGGTCAAGGATACGGTTATGTTAAGGTAAGGTTAAGATAAGGTTAAGGGTTACTGGTTTCATCAGGTTAAGGTTAAGGTTAAGGTTACAGGTCTAGTGAGGTTAAGGTTAAGGTTAAGGTCAAGGTCAAGGTTAAGATTAAGTTAGGTTAAGGTTAAGGGTTTGGTCAAGGTTAGGGTTAGGTTATAGTTAAGGTCAAGGTTAAGGTTAGGTTAAGGTTAAGGTTAAGGTTAAGGATATGGTTAAGGTTAAGGTTAAGGTTAGGAAAAGGTTAAGGTAAGGTTAAGGCTAGGTTAAGGTTAACCTTGACCTTGACCTTAACCTTAACCTTACTCTTAACCTAACCTTAACCTTAACCTAACCTTAGTGTTAACCTTAACCTTCCCATAACCATAACCTTAACCTTAACTTTAACCTAACTTTTACCTTAAGCTTAGCCTTTACCTTAACCTTAACCTTGACCTTAACAATAACCTAACCCTAACCTTGACCAAACCCTTAAACTTAACTATAACCTAACTCTAACATTAACCAAACCCTTAACCTTTCTTAGCCTTAATGTTAACGTTAACCTTAACCTTGACCTAACTGTAACCTTAAACTTACCTTAACGTAACTTAAAATTAACCTCAACGTTAGGTTAAGGGTAAAGTCAAGGTTAAGACCGAGGTTAAGGTTAAGGGTAAAGTTAAGGTTAGGTTAAGGGTAAACTTAAGGTTAAGGTTAGGGTAAGATTAAGTTTAAGGTTTATGTTAAGGGTTTGGTAAAGGTTATAATTAGGTTATAGTTAATGTCAAGGTTCAGGTTAGGTTAAGGTTACGGTTAAGGGTTTGGTCAAGGTTAAGGTTATGGTTAAGGTTAAGGTTATGATTAAGATTAAGTTTAAGGTTAAGGTTAATTAAGGATAAGGGTAATGTTAAGGTTAAGGTTAGGTTAAGGTTAAGGTTAGGTAAGGGTAAGGTTAAGGTTAAAGTTAAGGTTAAGGTTATGGTTAAGTTTAGGTTAATATTATATTAAGGTTAAGGTTAAGGTTACAGGTTCAGTCAAGTTAAGGTTACGGGTTTAGTTAGGTTAAGGTTAAGGTTAAGGTTAACAGGGTAAGGGTAAGGTTAAGGTTGAGCGTGAAGGTTAATGGTAAGGTTAAGGTTAAGGTTATGGGTTTAGTCAGGTTAAGGTTAAGGTTAAAGATTTGGTCAAGGTTAGGGTTAGGTTATAGTTAAGTTTAAGGTTAAGGGTAAGGTTAGGGTAAAGGTTCAGGTTAAGTTTAAGGTTAAGGATTTCCTTGCCCTTAACCTTAACCTTGAACTTCACTATAACCTAACCCTAACCTTACCCTTAACCTTAACCTTAAACTTAACCTAACCTTAACCTTATCCTTAGCCTTAACTTGACTAAACCTGTAACCTTAACCTTACCCTTAACCTTATCTTACATTGACCTGAACTATAACCTTAAACTTAACCTAACCTTAACCTTAAATTTAATCTTAACCTAATATTAACCTTAACCTAACCCTAACCTTGAATTTACCCTTAACTTAACCTTAACCTTCACTATAACCTAACCCCAACCTTGACCAAACACTTAACCTTAACCTTAGCCTTACCCTTAACCTTAACCTTACCCTTAACCTTATCTTAAACTTACCCTTAACCTTATCTTAATCTTTAATTAACCTTAACCTTGAACTTTACCTTATCCTTAACCTTAACCTTAACTTTACCCTTAACCTTAACCTTAACCTTAACCTTACCCTGAACTATAACTTTAACCTTAACCTTGACCTTAACTATAACCTAACCCTAACCTTGACCAAATGCTTAACCTTAACCTTAACCGTAACCTTAACCTTTACCTTAACCTTAACCTTAACCTTAACGTATCCTTAACCTTAACCTTAACCATAATCTTAACCTCAGGTTAAGGTTAAAGTTAAATGTACAGTTAATATTAGGTCAAGGGTAAATTTAAGGTTAAGGTTAGGGTTAAGGTTAAGGTTAAGGTTAAGGTTAGGGTTACCTTATATTTAAGGTCAAGGTTGAGGTTAAGGGTAAGGTTGTAGTTAGGTAAGGGTAAGGTTAAGGTTAATGGTAAACTCAAGGTTAATTTTATGGTTATGGGAAGGTTAAGGTTAAGGTTAAGGTTTGGTCAAGGTTAGGGTTAGGTTATAGTTAAGGTCAAGGATAAATTTAAGTTACGGATAAGGTTAAGGTTAAAGGTAATGCTAAGGTTAAGATTATGGTTAAGTTAAGGTTAAGGTTAAGGTTTTGTTATGGTTAGGGTTAAGTTATATTTAAGGTTAAGGTTAATACCTGTAACCTTAACATTGACCTTACCCTTAACATTATGCTTAACTTTAACCGTAACATTGACTTTAACCTTAACCTAACCTTAACCTAACTTAAACTTAATAGTGACCTTAACCTAACCTTAAACTTAACCTTACCCTTAATCTCCACCCTAAATCTTAACCTTAACCTTAACCTTATATTAAACTTATCCTAACCTTAACCTTAACCTTAACCTAATATTAACCTTAACCATAACATTAAGCTTAACTTTAACCTTAAACTTATCTTAACCTTCACTTTAACCTTAACCGTAACCTAACCTTAACCTTAACCTTAACCTGACTAAACTCGTAACCTTAACCTTAACCATAAACTAATCTTAACCTTAACTATAACCTAAAACTAACCTTTACCAAACCCTTAACCTTAACCTTAACCTTAACCTTAACCTAACCCTAACCTTGACCAAACCCTTAACCTTAACCTTAACCTGACCTTAACTATAACCAAACCCTAACCTTGACCAAACCCTTACCCTTAACCTAACCTTAACCTTGACTTAACATAACCTTAACATTAACCTTCCCCTAAACTTAACCCTAACCTTACCCTAACCATAACCTTAACTTTACCCTTAACTTAATCTTAACCTTAACCTAACCTTAACCTTACCCTTAACCTTGACCTTGACCTTAACTTAATATATAACCTAACCCTAACCTTGACCAAACCTTAACCTTAACCTTAGCTTAACATAACATTAACCTTAACCATAACCTTAACCTTAACCTTAACCTTATCTTAACCTTAATTATAACATAACCCTAACCTTGACCAAACCTTAAACTTAACCTTAATTTTACCCTTAACCTAACCTTAACCTTAACCTTAACGTTGAACCTAATCCTAACCTTGACCATACCCTTAACCTTAACCTTAACCTGACTAAACCCTTGAATTTACCCTTAACCTTAAATTTACCCTTAACCTAACCTTACCCTTAACCTTAACCTTAACTTGAATAAACCCATACCCTTAACTATAACCTAACCCTAACCTTGACCAAACCCTTAACATTAGTCTTAACCTTAACATTTACCTAACATTAACGTTAACCTTAACCATAACCTTAACCTTGACCTAACCTTAACCTTAACCTTATCTTAACCTTAACCTTCACTATAACCTAACCTTAAGCTTGACCTTAACTATAACCTAACCCTAACCTTGACCAAACACATAACGTTAGCCTTAATCTTATCTTAACCTTAACCTCCACTATAACCTAACCTTAACCTTAACCTAACCTTAACCTTATCTTACCCTTAACCTAAACTTAACCTTAACTATAACGTAACACTAACCCTAACTATAACGTAACACTAACCTAACCTTCACCTTTACCTAGCCTTAACCTTAACCTTAAACATAAACTTAACCTTAACCTTAACCTTACCTCAACCTTAACCTTAACCTAACCTTAACCTAACCTAACCTTAACCTTAACCTTACCCTAACCTTAACACTAACCTTACCCTTAACTTTGACCTTAACCATAATCTTAACCTTAAGGTTAAGGTTAAATTTTTGGTCAAGGTTAAGGATTAGGTTAAGGTTAAGGTTAGTTTAAGGGTAAAGTCAAGGTTAAGGTAAAGTTAAGGTTAAGGGTAGGTTAAGGTCAAGGTCAAGGTTAGGGATATGTTATAGTTAATGTCAAGGTTAAGGTCAAGGGTAAGGTTATAGTTAGGTTAAGGTTAAGGTTAGGTTAAGGTTAAATTTAGGTTAAGGTTAAGGTTAAGGATAAGGTTAGGGTTATGGTTAAGGTTAAGGTTATAGTTAGGTTAAGGTCAAGGTTAAGGTTAGGATAAGGTTAAGGGTTTGGTCAAGGTTAGTGATAGGTTATAGTTAAGGTTAAGGTTGAGGTTAGGTTAAGATAAGGTTAAGGTCAAGGTTAATGGTAAGGTTAAGCTTATGTTAAGGTTAAGATTAGGTTAAGGGTTTAGTTAAGGTTAAGGTTAGGTTAGGGGTAAAGTTAAAATTAAGGTTAGGGTTAGGGTTAGGGTTTAGATTAGGGTTTTCTCAATGTTAGGGTTAGGTGATAGTTGAGGTTAAGGTTAAGGTTATGAGGTTAGTAAGGTTAAGGTTAAGGGTAAGGTTAGGTTAAGGTTAAGATAAGGTTAAGGTTAATGTTAAGGTTAGGTTAAGGGTGAGTCAAGGTTAAGGTAAATTTAAGGTTAAGGTTAGGTTAAGGGTAAGGTTATAGTTAGGTTAAGGTTAAGATTAAGTTTAGGTTAAGGTTAAGGTCAAGGTTACGCGTTTAGTCAGGTTAAGGTTAAGGTTAAGGTTAATGGCTTGGTCAAGGTTAGGGTTATGGTTAAGGTTAAGGTTAAGGTTATAGTTAGGTTAAGATAAGGTTAAGGTTACGTGTTTAGTCAGGTTAAGGTTAAGGTTAGGGTAAGGGTAAGGTTAAGGTTAAGGTTAGGTTATAGTGAAAGTTAAGGATAGGGATAGGTTATAGTTAAGGTTATGGTTAAGGTTACGGTTAGGCCATGGTTAAGGTTAAGGATAAGTTAAGGTTAAGGGTAAGATAAGGTTAAGGTTAAGGTTAAGGTAAAGGTTAAGGTTAAGGTTAATGTTAAGGTCAAGGTTAACGTCAAGGTTAAGGTTAAGGTTTGGTAAATTTCAAGGTTAGTGCAAGTCATCTATACTAAAGGATCTTTCAGATATATGGTGGAATGGAACATCAAGAGTGAAGGTGAAAGAAGGAAAGAAACCCAATTTCTATCTATAGATCAGGTCAGAGATCATTTAACTCCAGACCTGCTTGGACATACTCAAAGGTAGCTTTCAATGAAGTCACAAAGGGGGCAGCTTATAGATCGGACCAGAGGTCATTTAACTCCAGGTTTGCTTTAGCATGCTCCAAGGGAAAATAGAGATATGTTTTGACACAAAGATAGGGCCTATAGATCGGAGAAGGACTTTTAACCTTCCCTACTTTGACATTGGCTAGGACATCCAAGCAACAAACCCGAATTCATACATCAGCTAGTAGTGAATAACAACTGCTACACTTGTTAAATTACAAGAATTTTCTCTTAGATTCACAATAAGAAGAAAACATCAAAGACAAGAAGAGCAGTGGGAATTAAGGTACCATGCGAGGGTATATCCTAATCCCGATTTACTAATTCTTATCGAAGAAATGTGAATAGTATGATAAAAATGAAATAAGACAGGGAAACATCACCCGTAGTGATAGACCAGGATCCTATGAAATTGCTTGATTAATTGATGCAAAACTAGTCACATACACTGAGCTCAATGGCTAATACAATCCAAAATTTCTCTTCCCAGCCTACTACGTTACAAAATACTCTTCCAATCCCTCCCAAGACTGTTATAACATGCAAAATGAATCCCTCTAATAGAAACAAAAACAACTGAACCCTTTAAAATGTGTTCTTCGGGAATTCTTATAGGAGAATAAAAAATAGCAAGAGTAGATGTGAATTAAATGGATCCATTAAGACAGAGTGGAGAAAGTATCTATGCCCATTCTTCTTAATGGTTCTGTGTTGTACTCTGTAGTGTGGTTCAGAGTCTTTGTCAAGTCAATTTTGACCTTGGATGTGTTCTTGAATGTCCTTATGGCTGTTTGGAACTCTGTGCTGCCTTCTGGAATTAATGACCTGGATTAAAGGGTTTGCAGGCCACTCCATACCTCCATAACTACTGTCTGACAATCTTAAAGAAGCTTCTGTCAGTGAAATACATTTAAGGGCTCTAGGAGGCATGGAGGCTTTAATGGGAAAGTGGACTATCTGGAGAAAAATGTCCCACTGATATTTAAACACAGATATGAATGTTACATGTGCTATTTAGTATTCCAACTGCGCCCTTTCCATTTTAACCAAGATTAAAGCGTTTAATATTCAATTTTGGGCTTTAATCAATCTTTAAATCACTGGTGTTTTCACACCGACCGCAGCTTATATGGCCTCTCTGTGATCTCTACAGAATAAAATAAACCTGTCACAAAACCTAGGCAGTGGTGGAGAAATGATGTGGAGGCCCGTGGAGTGGTGGCGCAACTGTGGAGGCAGTGGGGTTGACACATTGTAAACTTCTGATTGGAAATGGTGCAATTGAGCACCAGCCATCTTATCTAGGTCAAGATCGACGATGGAGATTGAATCGGCGGGGAGGAAGACCAGAGCAATGGGAGGGGAGTGATAGGATCTGGGCCATCGGATCTCGAGAGATCAACGGCTATGATCGGATCAGAGAATCGTGATCGAGGAAAATAGAAGGAGGGGACACGTGGGCTGGCGCAATGCGATTAGCGCTGGGCCGTCGAATCTGTATAGATCAATGGCTCAGATCGTGGCGGGAGTTCAATATAAAAAACCTCATCACATCGGAACTCCATGAGTTTATAAAGGAAAAGGCCTGCGATGGAAGTCCTGATGCGATTAGCACCCAGGGTTGTAGCACTTAGTTCTGGGTGCAGGGAAAATGGGGAAGCGGTTAAGGGGGCTGGCCTAAAAGGGGCTTAGCCTGTCATAAAGTGGAAAGTGGGGTTTGGCATATTTTTAATGCATTTTAAGGCCAAAGGAGGCATTTGATAAAAGTGAATAAGGGGTTTTAAGCCAAAAAAAGGTAATTTAAATGGATTACAAGGGGATATGGGATGATTTAAAGGGTTAATGAGGAATTAAGGGAGGGGGAAGAAAGTGAGGAAAATAGAGGTTTCATGGGAATGAGAAAATATGGAAAAGGGTCTTTCGGGCATTCTTCTTCATGATCAGAGAGGCTTTATAAGGGAAACAAAAATGAGGATTTCTCAAAGGATAGAGGCATAAGGAGGTGTTATCACTCAGGTTTTCCTAGAAGTTGTGTAAGAGGAAAGTATACCCGAGGTAACCACAAACCAACCTTTTAGATGTAGAATCTAGCCAATCTGCATCTAGAGAGGGCTCTCTCTTTATAATTTATCTTTGTTCTTAGAAAGTTTTAGGCTAGTTATAGATTCAAGAGTTTGTTTTGGGAAAATGGTGGGATCCACAAACTAAGGGCAAGGTTGAGAGCTTTCATTCCATTGGGCTATGGAGTCAAAGGATGACTTTACTGGATTTCTATTCTAAACACAAGATGGTATTACAGGGCAAGATAGCTAGACAGAGAACAATCCTTAAAATTTAAAGTGGATGGGATGATCTTGAAGGGATGAAAGGCAGCCAAGAATCTTCCACCATGTTCAAAAGAAAGAAGTGAAATGACTACAAACAAAGAGCAATGAAGAATTCTTTGTTATAGTAATCAACAATGTTTAAATTAGCAAAGCAGGAGCATTTAAGAATTCATGCTTATAACTAATTTAGAAGAAAACATTAAGAATAACCACATTTGAAAACAGAGTACAATTAAGCAAATTCTGTTTCAATCCTTTATGTAAATTATTCAGAAATGGATAAGATGGTATTATAAACTAATATAAAATTTTAGACAAAGGGTAGAAACACTTATTGAACTGTAGTCCAACACATGAATCCTGCAACAAGTCCAGTGCTTTAAATCGTCATCCAGTAAGCCACAAGTAAATTTCTCCAAAAGCTTTTATTCCGAAAATCTCAATGTTACAACAGAGTCATAGAATCCACCCTCAACACTCTCTTTGAGGGTTTATTTATACACAAAATAATCTTAAACAATCTTACACTATCTTAGCCAATAATCTAGGCTGACTTAAAGCATAATTTACAAACAAACAAGAGACAAATGGTCTCGTGGATAGAATAATGGGTAACTGCCGATGTGCTGTTCCTTTCTTCGTGGATGTGCTGGAGGTAAGTGCTAAATAGGGCTCTGTGCTGTCCCTTGCAGTATTTCTTAGCTTGTTAGACACTCTTTGTCTTTACGGATACTCTTTAACCTGTTCAACTGATACTCTTTCATCTGTGCTCATTTTTACCTTTCACATAATGGTAAAAGATAAGATTCTTACGCTGAAGATAATTCTCATAGAATTTCCAACATTTCTCTCCACCATGAATCGTCTGGTATCATAGTCCTTCTGAGTTTCCTCAATGTCTCATCTGCTTCGGTGAGTTTGTAAAAGGTAGGCTCATTAGGAAACAAATACCTTATTTCATGTTCTAGATGAAATAAATTCCTTACTCTCATAGATATTTTTCCCTGTTGGTAATGTTGATTGTGGTAAACTAGGAGAACAAGCAGCTGTATTCCGAGCATGAGTATTTATTCTCTTTATATAGGCTTCTAAGTCCATTATTTGATCCTCTGTGAGCATAGGACTTGGTAATCCACTATCCAACAAAGCTTGAAATTTCTCTCTGAAAATGTTGATATCAACCAAAATGTCTGTACACTTCCTCTCTAAATTCTGCATGAAAGTTCTCTTGATGAAAACTCTCTTTATTTCCAAAACTGTGCCTGTCTTATCATCAATTCCTAACACTGCAAGCTGTTGTTTTGTCCTGGTGTTCAAAAATTGAATGAGTTGATTGGCCTGCTCAGGCCTGCCTCTTAATTCATGTCTGGTTCTGTTTATTTCTTCTTGGGCTATTTTAACCAACTTATTTTGTTCAAAAATAGCTTGAATAGAAGGCCAAATGTCTTTTATTAACTCAATGATATCACCCCAAAGAATGTCATTAATCTCCTTTAAAGGCTTTTCCAATGAAATATCTTTCTCCAAAGCTTGAACCAATTTTTCTAATCTTTTTATTTCCCTGGTGTGATCAGCAACTGTCTTTTTAGATGTATCATATTTTTCCTCCAATTTTACTAATTGCAATTTCGTTTCTTGGAGTTCTGTGACCCTGAGTTGTAGACTTTCCATCTGCTTTATTAATTCATCAGAATTCAAACCAGAAGTGTTCACCTGGGATGGCTGTATCTGCTGCCTTGTTATTGTAGTACCTGTTGTTGATGTCTGCCTGATAGTTTCCTGTTCCTGCAAAGCTTTTTCCAATTCCTTCTCCGTTTCACTTAGTCGCTCAGTCATATTTAGGAGCAACTCCATTATTTCTTCCTGTGAATTCCCTTTTAGAACTTCTTGGGTCTGAGGGTGCCTTGAGGCTGGCAATTTTAGCTGCTTTCTGAGTGCAGCTATGTCATCATCTTTCTTCTTTATTAATGCCTCAATACTTTTAATGTCTTTGGGATTATGACCCAAACCAATGATTATCTCTTCTAAAGATTTTATTCTATTATCTTTGGCCTCTGAGGAGGCCTTCTCAATTTTCAATTGTGCAGTAGTGTTATCCAAAGAATCCTGCAGCGTTATAGCTGCCATGGCCTTGTTGGTGAGAGTAGAATAGACCATTTCCCCGGTTTGTCTGTGTAGCTCTATCTGGTCCAGGGGATGGATATCCTTTGCCAAAACTTCAAAATTTGTTCTGATGTAATCTGATGCTGAAGTGGGCTTTGGCACCTTTGTTTTGAAGTGGCTCATCAGCATTTTGCCTTGTGAAAGGTCAAACGCTGACATTAGCCTTTCTTGATTATGGAGAGCCAACTTCATATACTGATCATATACCTTCATTTTCAATGTATCATTATTTGTTTTAATATTAATGAAGGTTCTTTTAATATCCCCTGTGTCTGTCTTTGGTGGTCTGAAAGAGGATACCTCAGTACTTAATTTCTTCTGTAAAGCCTTTCCTTTCTGTCCTGTATTTGTCTCACTAACTGTGCCAGTTAGTTGACTATCTTCCCTCCCATCATCAAATACTTCATCTATAATTTCTACATCTGGAAGAGGATCTGACTTGTGTTTTTTAGTTGGATGTGCCTGTGAGGTTCCTTTTGGAGGTGTGGTATCTGGAACCTGCCTCTTTTTCCCTATTTCCTCATTTAATGGAGTTTGCAACTCTGGAACTTGGATGTGCTTTGCCTGTGTGGGAGAAACCTGTGATTGTTCCGGTGCTTTGGAAGTCTGTGGTTTTTCCGCCATGACCAAAGTTTCAAAGACTTGAACTACAGGTTCTTTTCCTTTACCCTTGGGTTCTGCTGCTACTGATGGACTGCTTTCCTGTAATGCTTGCTGTAGAGTGGCTACTGAAGATGTGCCAATGTAGGGTACCTACATTTGACCACACGTTTCTAGGTCAAATTTCTTCTCAACATCTTTCATAATTTTATTCATTTTGTCAGCTTCACTTTCTTCCTCAACAAGTGTTCCTTCAACCCATTCATCTTGATTTGCATACTGTTCTAAATCAGGAATCTTATGGTGTATATAAGGAGATGATTTATTCTTTAATCTCTTTTCACAAATAAAACCAAAGGGGTCATAAGGAACCCAACGGAAAGATGTCTGGAACTTTTTATCTAATAGATTTTCTGCTTCTCTCTCAGCCTCCCTAGAATTGCAGATGAAAGGACCTAATTGGCTTTTGATCCTTAACTGAGCTTTCTTTTTTACATTACAAAAATGGATCACATCTGAATTGTTCATTTTCCTGAAGTATTCCAAGGAAAAAATCCTCATTGGTACATATCTGGGTAACTTGAATGGATGTAATTCACATCCATAAATCCTGATGACTGTATGGTTCTGATACAAATACCAATCCCCAACCTTATAACTCTTTGACAGTTGCAAGGTCTTTCTAATTTCATTAGTGAGTCTTGGGGGAGGAATTCCTGTTAACAATGTTGTTGCAGGATAAATAAACTGATCAATGAATTCAGAATAGGAGTAGGGAGAATCGGAGGAAGAATGAATGATGGGGGACCAAAATATGACTGACCTGGGATTTCCCTTGGCATCAAGTTTTTGAACGGGGAAAGGGAATCTTTCTGACTGATAGTAGATCATGAGATGATAGATAACTGAAGAGTACTTAAAAACCTTTTCAGTATCCAGCCTTATGAATTGATCATGGATCTTGTTAGCTATGAAGGAAGTAAAATCATATTTAATCTCAGGAGGTTGCCCAGGAGTAAAAATGGATAGCAAAGCCAAGGTTATCTCATCCACATATTCACTGGTGTTAAATCCTAAGACAAAAGATATAATATTTACAATGAGCCTTCCCAATGTATTGAAAAAGTAAAAACCATAGGGAGGAGACCCTTTTGGCTGATGCTCAGGTAACATGAAATGCTGACACATGGATTTTAGCTTTTCTGGGGTTAATTGCCTGGTTTTCTCAATCAATCCTTCTATGGACAATGGAGCTATTTCTTGGTCTGGTTCAAAGTGTAACATGGCATTGATAGCCTGGGGAGTGATGGGAAACAGAATACTTTGATCAGGAGCTATTACAGCCCTCCGTGTGGGATCATAGTTTGACTGGCAATAATGGATGATTTCTGGGAAAGAAATAACTGAAGGGATGAGATACCTTGGGATATTGGATTCCCACAACCCTATAAGATCTTGCCCCTTTGAGTATTCATCTCTGCAGCGACAATAACTCAATAGGGGACTTTCATCAAAATGCAGGTCTTTAATTTGGAAATATTCATCTATCAAGGGTAAATATTCCAATTCACGGTGGGGAGCATTCAGTGGAGTGATATTCAAAGCTGCCGGGGCCTCCATTTTGGTTCTTGTGGATTCAAAATGGAGGTTTTTGGTTTTCCTCACAGGCCGGGCGGGATTTCTGAAATGGAGGAAATTAGCACAATTTGGTGGTTCAGGGAGCAATTACACAGTTTATAAACCTCTGGGAAGGACTCAGTGATGATTTTTAATCACTATTTCAGCGAAAAACAAAGAACACTGAGTTTTATTTGCAGTCGGGGCGGAAAAGGATAAATACCTATTTTTAGAAGGAAACTGGTTCTTTAACAGGTAACAGGTAATGGCGGGACTGTTCTTCAACACGGGCGCAGCGGAATCTTGGAGTGAATCGGTCAATTGCAGTGGAAATTTGAAAATCGTAGCGGGAGCTCTATCGTTTTCAGAATAACGAAAATAACAGGAAAAACATGAAAAAATGGCTTTATTTGCAAGTCAAAAGGGTTTTTATTTTTTCGAGGTGTGACGTCATTGACGTACCGGGTGACGTATGCAAAGTCGGGTGATAAGCGGTAAGCGGTAAGCGCCCGCACCGCTTTTGGTCGATGGTGGTTTATATCGGAAGGGCAGCGATTCCACAGGATGATCGCCACGTGGACGGTAGACTATTCAAAAACCACCCATCCCCCGCTGGTTAAAATGCTGACAAGGGATGGGCAGCGGGGTGAACACTGGCCGTTGATCTATGAAGGGGTGATCCGACGGCTGAAGAGATGGGGGAACATGCGGAGGGTTCAGGTGTGGGCCCGTCGGGTTTTAAAACAGTTTAACGTGTAATTTAATCACCCCGGGAGATTTTTAATAGGCGGAAAAGGTTATTAATTAGTCCTGATGACTAATTAATCCCGTGTGCGTAATAAAAGGGGTTGCGGCGGGGTTTGGTGAAATGGAATGCCATGTGGACAAGCCATGGTGGCACGAAATTTTCCGAAGATTGATTCATATTTTTGTATTTAAACACACATATCGCATGTTTAAAGTTTTTATATATATATTTTATTTATATGGTAATAAACAATCGTTATTTAATTACCATAAGGGCGGGATTATAATATATTGATAATTTTAACCAAAGGGCATATAATGGGTTTTTATTTTAAATGCGCGGGGATATGAAATACTTTGGTTAAAATTTATAATAGGGGGTTTTTTGGGTTATTTATAAAAAGGGAGTTATATACTTAGGATAAGGTATTTTATTAGGGATTTAGTACAATAGAGTTAAATGTAAATATGGCAAAGGACAAGGAAACTCAAAATATTTTTGCACATCTAAGAAAGTGATAACTTCTGAAGTAAATTGCAATATTTTATCTTCAACACTTAAACTTAGAATAGCAAGTTATCTTGAGGGATTTTTATGGAATTTTGCATGAGTTTCCTAAGTAAAATAGGATTTTACTTAGGACAAAGTTAAAGATAGAAGATTATAATGATGGATTATCTCAAGTACTTAGGTCTTTTTGATCATTAGGCCGAGGGTCCGGTCCCTCCAGAAGTCAAGGAAATGCCTTGAGCCCCTTTGATATCCAAAAACCTTAGTACTTTGGGGGGAAATTAGTAAAACTTTTGAGGGGAAAGTGATGAGGGAAGTTACTGAGTTTGACTTTGCTTGCTGTGATTTTCCAGTATATTTCCTGCTTTAGTACTTGTGATGAAAGTAAAGGATCAAAAACATGTAGCAGCATCATTCATCAGATAACACTTTGCAGCACCATCTACCTACCCTATATACTTAACACTACCATTTTCTCTTCTTTATTAGGGTGCATTTAGACTTGCAAACCCTTTTCAACCTTTTTCTTTTTACAAGGCAAATCTATCTAATTCTACCCTTATTACATCCAAGGGCTCAGATTAAGCTGTTGAGCACCTTTTATTTACTCTACCTATCTACTTATCTGCCAAGGTTAAACTGTTTGGCTAGATATTTATTCTCTAATCTACAACATGAAATTGAAATATGACTAAGCCAAGTTTAAACAGTTTGACTTATTCATGAATTGTGGCAAAGGTTTGACAAGCTGCACACAATTTCTTTATTACAGAAGATGAAATAGTAGTGGAATTTGGATTTGCACACTTTCCTTGGTCTATTTTTGCTTGGGGTTCATTTCTTTCATTTCTTTTTGACCATTTTATTCTTTTTACCCTTTGATCTTTCTTTTAGGGTATACCCTCTTTACATTTTTTTTTTAAATTTTATGATTTTTTGGTTTTTCAAGAATATGGAACACCTTTGCTCAAGAAAGAAGGTTTGAACATATTCCATGGTTTAATCCAGACAATCATGAAAGATGAAACCTATTGGTATAGGAGGCTAACACTGGCTCCACTTGGGGATGGCTTTTCCTTGTGAAAAGTCAAGAACAGCAGGTCAGATGCCTCAAAGTGTATTCAAACTGGAAATATGAAATCTTCCTTCTTCTGGTATCTTTATTTTACATATGATAGTGAAACTTTTGGAACTTAGGGCCTTCACTTCGGGCTTCAATTCCAAGAAGTCACCATCCAATCCAACCTGCATTAATAAAAACAAAACAAAAAACAATATATTATGTACAAGTTAGAAACATTGAAACACTCTAGTAAATGGGATCAAAATAATGCTTGAGCATTCGACCATTGACTAGTCCTTCTTCAACTTCTGAATTGTCCGACTCTTTCAAAAAGTAAGTGTTGTTTCCCTGCAAGGCATGAATGATATAAGGCCCTTTCCACAAGAAATCAAACTTTCCATGTTTCCCTTTTTCTTCTCTTCTAGAATCCCATCTCAGGACTTTATCACCTAGTTGAAAATCTTCTGATTTAGTCCTTTTATCAAAAATTTTCTTTAGTTTTTCCTGCAAGACTTGTGATCTTTGGTATACCTCTTCCCTGGTTTGTTGCAGGTGGATTGTTCGATTAATTCTTCTTTGAATGTCATTTGGCTCTACTTGAGCCTCCTGAAGTAATTTCATAACAGGAATTCCTAAAGATGATGGGAATCTTGCTTCAATGCCATAAACTAACTCATATGGACTAGTTCCAATAGATTTCTTAGTTGTAAGTCTGTCTGCCCACAATGCATTGGTCAGTTTCTTGTGCCAATTCTTTTTGTTTTCTTCCAATAATTTTTTGATGATATTGATAAGGCTTTTATTAGAGGATTCTGCTAGTCCATTACCCTGGGGGTAATAGGATGTTGAATGGCCTAGAGTAATATGATATTTAATACATAAACTGATCATTTTCTTTGATTTAAATGCAGCAGAATTGTCTGTTATAATCTTTTCTGGACAACCAAATCTTGAAAGTATGTTGGTTTCTAAAAACCCAATAATCACAGAATCATTGGACTGTCTACATGGGATGGCTTCAATCCATTTAGTGAAATATTCTATAGCAGTTAAAATCCATCTATGTTGCCCTGAAGAAGGGGGATGAATTTCTCCAATAAAATCTAACCCCCATTGTTGAAAAGGTCTTTCTGTGGAAATTGGTTTTAAAGGCAGAGGTAACAACTTTCTTTTTCCCTCAAATATTTGACATTTATGACAAGTTGTTACAAATTTCTTGACATCGGAGAATAAAGTTGGCCAGTAAAATCCAGCCCTTAAGATCTTGTCTGCAGTAGATTTCTAGTAGAGATGTCCTCCACAATCCCCTGCATGAAATTCATTAAGCACTTTATCAGCTTCATCTTTTAAAAGACAATTCAATAAAATTCCTTCATGATTTTTCCAAAATAGAGTGCTATCTAAAATACAATATTTCAAAGATGTCATTTTTAAAAATCTTCTTTTGGTTCTGGACAACCCTGGAGGAGCTTGCAGGTTTAATAAAACATGAATTATATCAGTGTACCAGTGTGAATCTAAGAAAGCTTGAATGATCTGAGGAGTCGCCATCTCCTGCTCGTTATCCAGTTCATTGAGGTCTAAGGCTTGGCAATTGGTTTCTGTCATAAGTTGTGCTAAACCTTTGCCCTTTATAAGTTTTGTTGGCTTGATCTCAATATCATATTCCAAAATGGTAGCTATCCACTTACCTCGTTTACCTTCAATGCCATCTTGAGTCAAAATATCTTTAACTACTGCATTAGGCACATATGCTATCACATGAGAATATAATATGTAAACTCTGAAATCTTTGATTGCTTTTACCAATGCAAAAGCCTGTTTTTCCATAATATTGTATCTTAGAGATGCATCCCTCAGTGCTTTACTAAAAAATGCTATTGGCTTTTCACACCCTTGGTCATCTTTTTGAAGTAAAACAGCTGCAACAGTATGTTCAGAAGCAAATGAAAAAATGATAAAGTCTCTATCAAATTTAGGACTGGTCAGAGCTGGTGTTCTTGTTAAAGCCATTTTAATTTCCTCGAATGATTGTTTGGCTTCTACAGTCCAGTCAATGCTTGAATCTTTCCTCAACATGTTAGTTAGTAATCTAAGTAACTCTGCTAGACTAGAAATGAATCTTCTTAAGAAATTTATTTTTCCTATGAATGCTTGCAATTCTTTTATGTTTCTGGGGTGGGGTATTTGCAAAATTGCTTGAATTCTTTCTGGATCAATCCTAATGCCATCTTTAGAAATGATATGCCCTAAAAGCTTTCCTTCTTCCAAACCAAACAATGACTTCTTAGGATTCAAAGAAATTCCATATTTTCTGCACTTTATAAATACTTGCCTAAGGTGATCTAAATGTTCTTGATCTGTTTTAGAAAAAACAGTCAAATCATCTAGGTAAATAACCAAAAAATCATGTATCTCTTTAGCAAAAGCAATATCCATTGCTCTTTGAAATGTAGCTCCTGCATTCTTGAGCCCAAATGGCATTTTGACATATTTAAACGTACCCCATGGTGTAGTGAATGCTGTTTTATCCTGATCATCCGGATGAACCAGAATCTGGTTGTACCCTGAAAATCCATCCAGTAGTGATATTCTCGAAGATCCTACCACCCTTTGCAGAATGTGGTCCATTTTCGGCAGAGGATAGTTGTCTTTTAAAGAAACTTTATTCAAATTTCTTAAGTCGACACACAGTCTAATTTCTCCTGTCTTTTTTCTTGTTGGTACCAGGTTAGAAACCCATTCTGAGAATCTGATAGGAGCTATAATCCCTGCTTCAAACATCCTTTTGATTTCCTTTTCAATTGAGGGTAATAAAACATGATTTATTCTCCTAAGCTTTTGTTTAAAAGGTTTCTGGTCCGGTTTCAAAGGTATAGTGTGTTGAATGATAGATGTATCATAAGATTTGAGGTCTTCATAACTCCAGGCAAAAACATCCTGGAATTCTTTTAATAGTTCAACGTATTTAACCTTCTGATCTTTTGGAAGAGATTTGGACAACTTGACCATTTTGGGATTTTCTGGGGTTCCTAAGTTGCATTCTTCCATATCAGCCTTTACAGGTTCCATTTTAGGTCTAAATGGAATATCATTTGAGTCAAACAGATCTTCCAAAGGAGTTAATCCTTTGGGCAAATGATTATCTTTTAAATTGATGATTTCTGTCTCATCTTCTATGATTTCATCAGATTCCATTTGTTTCAAATTTTGCATGTCCTTTTCAGTGAATGTGGTCGGATGTAGCATATGAATTTCATTTTCTCTTGAAATTTCTATTTTTTGTTCTTTTCCTTGATCAGATTCATCAATAGCTATATCCTCATCTATATTACAGTTAGAAAACTCATTTTGAAGTGTCAAAAAATTATTGATTTGATTATTATTCACAAATACTTGCCAGTTCAAAAGATTGTCTGGTATTGCAGGCCTGTGTCTAATTTCAGCTGAAAACTGATGATTAGGATCAAAAGGTAACTTCCATGTACTAGCAAACATTGCTAAACTGTGAGCATGCAAATTTTGTTTCCTGGGAATCTTGGCAAGTTGGGCTTGTAAAAATGTGTTGAGAATCTCTACAACTGTTTCTCTGTATTGTTTCAGTCTCATGTCTTTTGTTGCACATTCTCCTTTAATCTGTTGGATGATTAGTTCGGAGTCTCCTATAATTGATACCCTAATACTTCCTAACTTCTTGACATGTTTAAGCCCTAATAAAAGAGCTTCATACTCTGCCATGTTGTTAGTGCATTTGAAATTCAACCTATAAGCATGACCTTCTGCATAATTATTCTCAACATTATGTAACCAAATCCCAGCTCCTGCCCCTAGTCTGTTTACTGAGCCATCAAACTCTAAATGCCATAGAATTTCATGTTCATAATCTTCATCAATTGTTTTAAAGTGTTTTTTGACAGGAGCTAGTTGTTTAGTTTCTTCAGGTGTTTCTTGATCATCTGTTGTTTCTTTGTTTTCAGAGATTTCTTCAATTTTAACAATGGTTTTGTTTATGGTTTCCAATTCTGGAGCTTCTATTTCAGTAGGAAGATCTAACTCAGCATTGTATAAAATAAAAGAATCCATATCAGAATGTACAGAATAAACAGGGAAGTTTTCAGGCTTCTCATGGCTACTCACTAAGTACTTCATCAAGGTTTCTCTATATAATCTTTTAGGTTGACCAAATACTGAAATAGTTGCATAAGACATGTCTAGTTGAATAGATCCTCCAAGTTTAGCACCCCAAGATCTAGACAATAACATACCATATTTAGGTCGAATATCAGCAACTACTATGTCCATTAAAATAGACTTAGCAGGGTATTGGACCAAAGTGACACACAGATCTTTAATCAAACCTAAACATTTTACCTGACTGGAATCAAATGAAAACAAATCTTTGTATGGTCTGGTAATATCTAGATTCAATCTTTCCATTACTGATTTTGGCATCAAGTTGTGAGATGCTCCAGAATCAAGCATTGCATTATGGAGTATCTTGTCATGAATATTAAGGCTTACATAAAATGGAGGAGTTCCTCCACTTTCTGGTTTGCCATTAACCTCAGGGCCAAAAAGAAGTTTGGGTTGATCATCAAGAATGTTTACTGAATCATCCAATCCAGTAATGTTAATGTTTAGGGACTTGGAAATCTGACTCTTATAGACATCATGTTTAGCCAATTCTGATAAAGGAACAGCTATCTTGAGTTTGCCTATTTCAGCCTCTAGATTAAAAGGTTTTTCCGTTTGAGTTTTAGTGTTTTGCACAGTTGGGTTTTCTCTGTTTTTTGGGTCTTCAATGTTTTTCTCTTTTTCATGAATGAAGTTTTGTTTTGAAGGTGTTTCAGGACTAACTTCTACTGTTTCTTCTACATTCCCTACAAGAGGAGATGTATTAGACTGTTGTTTGTTGTTTGGTTGGTGGTCAGAGACATCTTCAATTATTGGATTTGAAGAATTGGGAGTTATCCTAGACAAAATTTGTACTTGGGGAATGTTTTGTACAGGGGGAATGTTTTGTTTACCTTTGACATTTTGTTTTGTTGTTTTCTGTTTGGTATTCTCTGGCACTTCAATCCGCCTACTTCTCAAGTTATACTGTTTATGAACCTCATAGATTGCAGTGTCATAGCCTTCTTTGAAATCAAAAGTCTCACCTGAATGAGTTTGGAATGTTTCAAGGATGTGATTTTCTTGATCATCCTGGGATAGGAAAACCTCTGGTTCATCTTTGTCATCTGTTACATTGTTTATTTCTACATCTTCTGTAGGTTCTTCAGAATTTGAGCCTTCAACAAAGTTTTCTTGAAAGGGTGGCCTAATGTTCTGATCAGGAACATTCTTTCCACTATTTTGATTCAGATTCCTCCTAAAGTTCGGGTTTCTTGCAACATTCTGATTGTCAGTAGAAGACTTTCTTTCAATGGTTTCCACTCAGTCTCCTAATCTTTCCATACCTTTAATGATTACATCCATCTTCTTTTCAAAAGCTGAAGGTTCTTCATTCATAGGCATTCTTCTCTCTGCCCTAGCTCTGGCCCGTTTTTCTATCAGATTTGCTTCTACACTCACCACTATGCTTTGCATTTCCTCTAGTGTTTGAGGAGCTCTTTCCCTGAGGGAATAAGCTATATCGGAGTCAAAACCATCTGGAAATTTAACCAACACGTTGTTGGGTGGGGGTCTTAGGTTTTGAGGACCTGCATTATAAGATTCATTGAATCTTATGATGTAATCTTGCACGGTTTCGTTTGGTCTTCTTCTTAATTTTTCAAATTCTGATAGGATCTGGAGAGGATCCTTCTTTTTCTCCCATCTGTTCAAAAATGCTCTATACAAAGCTTCTAAATCAGCAATACTGTTCGGGGTAAGAGCCCTAAACCAAGTTCTAACTTCTCCAGTAAGACTCTGAACGAAAATTCTCATTCGGATATTATCAGTATCAATCTCATAAAACTCAAAGTAATTAGTCATCCTTTTGGTGTGTTGTTGAGCTGTGTAAGTACCTGATCCATCAAAAGGTGTGATCTTACTCTGGTAGTCCTGAGGTAAAGCTGGAGGGTTGGCTGGTAACTGTAGAGGGGCGTATCGATTAGCCATTGGAAGATAAAGTGAGATAATAGGAGTTGATGATCTGGCAGGAGGAGATGGAGGAGTAGAAGGGATAACAGGCGTTTGAAAAGTTTGAGAAAAAGTGACTGGACTTAAGGATGCTTCAGTAATCACAGAAATGTTTGAACTTTCTTCAAAGGTTTGTTCAGACTGAATAGAGTTATGCAATTCTCTGTCAAGATGATGTGAAACAAATCTATATTGTAAATATTCAAAGAACAATGGATCTGGAACTAATCTAGATAATTCAGTTTCAGAAAAATTCACAAACAAAGATGTTTCAAATCGTGCATCAAAAGGAATGTCATCAATATATATAATTTTCACAGGACAAGATGCAGATCTAGAAAGTGGTCTAGAACTTCCTGTACTCTCCTGACTTCCTCTTTCAGAACTTTCTTGACTTCCTTGTCTTCTAAGAATCTTGGGAATCAGATTTGGATTTTCAAATATTGGTGGTGGATTGGGGTCAGGGTTTGACCTAGTATGTCGAATCCTTTCTGAAGCCAGTTTTCCTAGACTATGTGTTTTTTGAATTTTTTGGTTTTAATTGAAAGAATAAATACAACTTCTACAAATTCTTCAAGAAATAATGATGTGTGATTAAGATTTCTCAAAGATCTGTTTAAACTAGAGAATCTGATTGAAAATTTTGAAACTAAGATTCAATATATAAGCTAAATCAGAGATAGACTGAAGCAGCATTTATTTACTTTTTCAATTGCAGAGCAAAAGCAATTTCAAAGGCTACCTGGCTGATCTTCAGACTCTGTCTATAGCTTATAAATCAAACAATAGTATCAATAAAAATGATTCAGTTCCCCAGTGGAGTCGCCACTATGTTATCACTCAGGTTTTCCTAGAAGTTGTGTAAGAGGAAAGTATACCCGAGGTAACCACAAACCAACCTTTTAGATGCAGAATCTAGCCAATCTGCATCCAGAGAGGGCTCTCTCTTTATGATTTATCTTTGTTCTTGGAAAGTTTTAGGCTAGTTATATATTCAAGAGTTTGTTTTGGGAAAATGGTGGAATCCACAAACTAAGGGCAAGGTTGAGAGCTTTCAGTCCATTGGGCTATGGAGTCAAAGGATGGCTTTACTGGATTTCTATTCTAATCACAAGATGGTATTACAGGGCAAGATAGCTAGACAGAGAACAATCCTTAAAATTTAAAGTGGATGGGATGATTTTGAAGGGATGAAAGGCAGCTAAGAATCTTTCACCATGTTCAAAAGAAAGAAATGAGATGACTACAAACAAAGAGAAATGAAGAATTCTTTATTATAGTAATCAAAAGTGTTTAAATTAGCAAAGCAGGAGCATTTAAGAATTCATGCTTATAACTAATTTAGCAGAAAACATTAAGAATAACCACATTTGAAAACAGAGTACAATTAAGAAAATTCTGTTTCAATCCTTTATGTAAATTATTTAGAAATGGATAAGATGGTATTATAAACTAATATAAAATTTCAGACAAAGGGTAGAAACACTTATTGAACTGTAGTCCAACACATGAATCCTGCAACAAGTCCAGTGCTTTAAATCGTCATCCAGTAAGCCACAAGTAAATTTCTCCAAAAGCTTTTATTCCGAAAATCTCAATGTTACAGCAGAGTAATAGAATCCACACTCAACATTCTCTTTGAGGGTTCATTTATACACAAAATAATCTTAAACAATCTTACACTATCTTAGCCAATAATCTAGGCTGACTTAAAGCATAATTTACAAACAAACAAGAGACAAATGGTCTCGTGGATAGAATAATGGGCAACTGCCGATGTGCTGTTCCTTTTTCCGTGGATGTGCTGGAGGTAAGTGCTGAAATAGTGCTCTGTGCTGTCCCTTGCGTATTTCTTTGTCTTGTTGGACACTCTTTATTCTCACGGATACTCTTTAACCTTTTCACCTGATACTCTTTCATCTGTCTTCCTGTTTTTACCATTTACTTGATAGTAAAGATAAATTCTCATCCTGAAAGCAACTTTTACAGAATTTCCAACATTTCCTTCCACCATTGATCATCTGGTATCATAGTTCTTCTGAGCTTTCTTAAAGTTTCATCTGCTTCAGTAAGTTTATAAAAGGTAGGCTCATTCGGAAATAGATACTTTATTTCATGTTCCAAATGAAATAAATTCCTCACTTTATCATAGATACTTTTCCCGGTTGGTAATGTCGATTCTGACGAGCTAGTAGAACAAGGAGCTGTATTTTTAGCATGAGCCTTTATTCTCTTCTCATAGGTTTCCAAGTCTATTATTTGATCTTCTGTGAGCATGGGACTTGGTAACCCACTATCCAACAAAGCTTGAAATTTCTCTCTAAAAATATTGATGTCAACCAAAATGTCTGTGCACTTCCTTTCCAAATTTTGCATGAAAGTCCTCTTGGTGAAAACTCTCTTTACTTCCAAAACTGTGCCTGTCCTATCATCAATTCCTAACAATGCAAGCTGTTGCTTTGTTCTGGAATTCAAAAATTGAATGAGCTGATTGGCCTGCTCAGGCCTACCTCTCAATTCATTTCTGGTTCTATTTATTTCTTCTTGGGCTATTTTAACCAACTCATTTTGCTCAAAAATAGCTTGTATAGAGGGCAAAATACCCTTTATTAATTCAATGATGTTACCCCAAAGAATGTCATTTATTTCGTTTAAAGGCTTCTCCAATGAAAGATCTTTTTCCAAAGCCTGAACCAATTTTTCTAACCTTTTTATCTCCCTGGTGTTATCAGCAGCTGTCTTTTTAGATGTGTCATATTTTTCCTCCAATTTTACTAATTGAAATTTTTTTTCTTGGAGTTTTGTGACCCTGAGTTGTAGACTTTCCATCTGCTTTATTAATTCATCAGAATTCAAACCAGCAGTATTTACCTGGGATGACTGTATCTGCTGCCCTGTTGTTGTAGTACCTGTTGTTGAAGTCTGCCTGATAGTTTCCTGTTCCTGCAATGCTTTTTCCAATTCCTTCTCTGTTTCATTTAGTCGCTCAGTCATATTTAGGAGCAACTCCATCATTTCTTCCTGTGAATTCCCTTTTATAACTTCTTGGGTCTGAGGGTGCCTTGAGGCTGGCAATTTTAGCTGCTTTCTGAGTGCAGCTATGTCATCCTCTTTCTTCTTTATCAATGCATCAATACCTTTAATGTCTTTGGGATTGTGACCCAAACCAATGATTATTTCTTCTAAGGACTTTATTCTATTGTCTTTGTCCTGTGAAGAGGCCCTCTCAATTTTCAATTGTGCATTAGTATTATTCAAAGAATCCTGTAGCGTTATAGCTGCCATGGCCTTGTTGGTAAGAGTAGAATAGACCATTTCCCCAGTTTGTCTGTGTAGCTCTATTTGGTCCAGAGGATGGATATCCTTTTCCAAAACTTCAAAATTTGTTCTGATGTAATCAGCTGCTGAAGTGGGCTTTGGCACCTTTGCTTTGAAGTGGCTCATCAGCATTTTGCCTTGTGAAAGGTCAAACGCTGACATTAGCCTTTCTTGATTATGGGGAGCCATCTTCATATACTGATCATATACCTTCATTTTCAATGGATCATTCTTTGTTTTAATATTAATGAAGGTTCTTTTAATATCCCCTGTGTCTGTCTTTGGTGGTCTGAAGGAGGATACCTCAGTACTTAATTGCTTCTGTAAAGCCTTTCCTTTCTGTCCTGTATTTGTCTCACTAACTGTGCCAGTTAGTTGACTATCTTCCCTCCCATCATCAAATACTTCATCTATAATTTCTACATCGGGAAGAGGATCTGACTTGTGTTTTTTAGTTGGATGTGCCTGTGAGGTTCCTTTTGGAGGTGTGGTATCTGGAACCTGCCTCTTTTTCCCTATTTCCACATTTAATGGAGTTTGCAACTCTGGAACTTGGATGTGCTTTTCCTGTGTGGGAGAAACCTGTGATTGTTCTGGTGCTTTGGAAGTCTGTGGTTTTTCCGCCATGACCAAAGTTTCAATGACCTGAACTACAGGTTCTTTTCCTTTACCCTTGGGTTCTGCTGCTACTGATGGACTGCTTTCCTGTAATGCTTGCTGTAGAGTGGCTGCTGAAGAAGTGCCAATGTAGGGTACCTGCACTTGACCATAAGATTCTAGGTCAAAGTTCTTCTCAACATCTTTCATAATTTTATTCATTTTGTCAGCTTCACTTTCTTCTTCAACAAGTGTTCCTTTAACCCATTCATCTTGATTTGCATACTGTTCTAGATCAGGAATCTTGTGGTGTATATAAGGAGATGATTTATTCTTTAATCTCTTTTCAAAAATAAAACCAAAGGGGTCATAAGGAACCCAACGGAAAGATGTTTGGAACTTTCTCTGTAATAGATTTTCTGCCTCTCTCTCAGCCTCCCTAGAATTGCAGATGAAAGGACCTAATTGGCTTTTGATCCTTAACTGAGCTTTCTTCTTTACATTACAAAAATGGATCACATCTGAATTGTTCATTTGCCTGAAGTATTCCAAGGCAAAAATCCTCATTGGTACATATCTGGGTAACCTGAATGGACGTAATTCACATCCATAAATCCTGATGACTGTATGGTTTTGATACAAATACCAATCCCCAACCTTATAACTCTTTGACAGTTGCAAGGTCTTTCTAATTTCATTACTGAGTCTTGGGGGAGGAATTCTTGTTAACAAAGTTGTTGCAGGATAAACAAACTGATCAATGAATTCAGAGTAGGAGTAGGGAGAATCGGAGGAAGAATGAATGATGGGGGACCAAAATATGACTGACCTGGGATTTCCCTTGGCATCAAGTTTTTGAACAGGGAAAGGGAATCTTTCTGAATGATAGTAGATCATGAGATGATAGATAACTGAGGAGTACTTAAAAACTTTTTCAGTATCTAGACTTATGAATTGATCATGGATCTTGTTGGCTATGAAGGAAGCAAAATCATATTTAATCTCAGGAGGTTGCCCAGGAGTAAAAATGGATAGCACAGCCAAGGTTATCTCATCCACATATTCACTGGTGCTGAATCCTAAGACAAAAGATATAATATTTACAATGAGCCTTCCCAATGTATTGAAAAAGTAAAAACCATAGGGAGGAGACCCTTTTGGCTGGTGGTCAGGTAACATGAAATGCTGACACATGGATTTTAGCTTTTCTGGGGTTAATTGCCTGGTTTTCTCAATCAATCCTTCTATGGACAATGGAGCTAATTCTTGGTCTGGTTCAAAGTGTAACATGGCATTGATAGCCCGGGGAGTGATGGGAAACATAATACTTTGATCAGGAGCTATTACAGACCTTCGTGCAGGATCATAGTTTAAGTGGCAATAATGGATGATTTCTGGGAAATAAATGACCGAAGGAATGAGATACCTTGGGAGATTGGATTCCCACAACCCTATAAGATCTTGCCCCTTTGAGTATTCATCTCTGCACTGACAGAAACTCAATAGGGGACTTTCATCAAAGTGCAGGTCTTTAATTTGGAAATCTTCGTCTATCAAAGGTAAATATTCCAATTCACGGTGAGGAGCATTCAGTGGAGTGATATTTAGAGCTGCCGGGGCCTCCATTTTGGTTCTTGTGGATTCAAAATGGAGGTTTTTGGTTTTCCTCACAGGTCAGGCGAGATTTCTGAAATGAAGGAAATTGGCGCAATTCTCCAGTTCAGGGAACAATTATACAGTTTTAAAACCTCTAGGGAAGACTCAGTGATGATTTTTAATCACTATTTCAGCGGAAAAACCAAGTGAACTGTTTTTTACTTGCAGTCGGGGCGGAAAAGATAAATACCTGTTTTTTGAAGGAGACTGGTTCTTTAATAGGTAACAGATGATGGCAGGACTGAACTTGACCACGGGCGCAGCGGAATTTTGGAGAAAATCGGTCTATTACAGTGGAAATTCGAAAATCGCAGCAGGAAGCACTGTCGTTTTCAAACAACGAAAATAACCGAAAACACGAAAAAATGGCTTTATTTACAAGATAAAAGGGTTTTTTATTTTTTCGAGGTGTGACGTCATCGACGTACGGGCTGACGTATGCATGGTTGGGCGGTAAGCGGTAAGCGGTAAGCGGTAAGCGCCCGCACCGCTTTTGGTCGAGGGTGGTTTATATCGGAAGGACAGCGATTCCACAGGATGATCGCCACGTGGACGGTAGACTATTCAAAAACCACCCATCCCCCGCTGGTTAAAATGCTGACAAGGGATGGGCAGCGGGGTGAACACTGGCCGTTGATCTACGAAGGGGTGATCTGACGGCTGAAGAGATGGGGGAACATGCGGAGGATTCAGGTGTGGGCCCGTCGGGTTTTAAATCAGTTTAACGTTTAATTTAATCATCCCGAGAGATATTTAATAGGCGGAAAGGTTATTAACTAGTCCTGATGACTAATTAATCCCATGTGCGTAATGAAAGGGGTTGCGGCGGGGGTTTGGTTAAGTGGAATTCCATGTGGACAAACCACGGTGGCACGAAACTTTCCCGAAGTTTTATTGATATTTTTGTATTTAAACACACATATCGCATGTTTAAAGTTTTTATATATATATTTTATTTATATGGTAACAAACAATCATTATTTAATTACCATAAGGGCGGGATTATAACATATTGATAATTTTAACCAAAGGGCATATAATGGGTTTTTATTTAAAATGCGCGGGGATATAAAATACTTTGGTTAAACTTTATAATAGGGGGGTTTTTTGGGTTATTTATAAAAAGGGATTTATATACTTAGGATAGGGTATTTGACTAGGGATTTAGTAAATAAAGTTAAACATTAATATGACAAAGGGACAGGGAAACTCAAAACATTTTTGCACATCCAAGAAAGTGAAAACTTTTGAAGTAAATTGCAATATCTCATCTCCAACACTTAAACTTAGAATAGCAAGTTATCTTGAGGGATTTTTATGGAATTTTGCATGAGTTTCCTAAGTAAAATAGGATTTTACTTGGGACACAGTTAAAGGTGAATGATTGTAATGATGAATTATCTCAAGTACTTAGGTCTTTTTGATCATTAGGCCGAGGGTCCGGTCCCTCCAGAAGTCAAGGAAATGCCTTGAGCCCCTTTGATATCCAAAAACCTTAGTAATTTGGGGGGAAATTAGTAAAACTTTTGAGGGGAAAGTGATGAGGGAAGTTACTGAGTTTGACTTTGCTTGCTGTGATTTTCCATTATATTTCCTGCTTTAGTACTTGTGATGAAAGTAAAGGATCAAAAACATGTAGCAGCATCATTCATCAGATAACACTTTGCAGCACCATCTACCTACCCTATCTACTTAACACTACCATTTTATCTTCTTTATTAGGGTGCATTTAGACTTGCAAACCCTTTTCAACCTTTTTCTTTTTACAAGGCAAATCTATCTAATTCTACCCTTATTACATCCAAGGGCTCAGATTAAGCTGTTGAGCACCTTTTATTTACTCTACCTATCTACTTATCTGCCAAGATTAAACTGTTTGGCTAGATATTTATTCTCTAATCTACAACATGAAATTAAAATATGACTAAGCCAAGTTTAAATAGTTTGACTTATTCATGAATTGTGGCAAAGGTTTGACAAGCTGCACACAATTTCTTTATTACAGAAGATGAAATAGTAGTGGCATTTGGATTTGCACACTTTCCTTGGTCTATTTTTTCTTGGGGTTCATTTCTTTCTCTTTTTTGACCATTTTATTCTTTTTACCCTTTGATCTTTCTTTTAGGGTATACCCTCTTTACATTTTTTTTAAATTTTTTGATTTTCTAGTTTTTCAAGAATATGGAACACCTTTGCTCAAGAAAGAAGGTTTGAACATATTCCGTGGTTTAATCAATACAATCATGAAAGATGAAACCTATTGATATAGGAGGCTAACACTGGCTCCACTTGGGGATGGCTTTTCCTTGTGAAAAGTCAAGAACAGCAGGTCAGATGCCTCAAAGTGTATTCAAACTGGAAATATGAAGTCTTCCTTCTTCTGGTAGCTTTATTTTACATATGATAGTGAAACTTTTGGAACTTAGGGCCTTCACTTCAGGCTTCAATTCCAAGAAGTCACCATCCAATCCAAACTGCATTAATAAAAGCAAAACAAAAAACAATATATTATGTACAAGTTAGAAACATTGCAACACTCTAGTAAATGGGATCAAAGTAATGCTTGAGAATTCGACCATTGAATGGTCCTTCTTCAACTTCTGAATTGTCCAACTCTTTCAAAAAGTAAGTGTTGTTTCCCTGCAAGGCATGAATGATATAAGGCCCTTTCCACAAGAAATCAAACTTTCCATGTTTCCCTTTTTCTTCTCTTCTAGAATCCCATCTCAGGACTTTATCACCTAGTTGAAAATCTTCTGACTTAGTCCTTTTATCAAACATTTTCTTTAGCTTTTCCTGCAAGACTTGTGATCTTTGGTACACCTCTTCCCTGGTTTGTTGCAGGTGGATTGTTTGATTAATTCTTCTTTGAATGTCATTTGGCTCTACTTGAGCCTCCTGAAGTAATTTCATAACAGGAATTCCTAAAGATGATGGGAATCTTGCTTCAATGCCATAAACTAACTCATATGGACTAGTCCCGATAGATTTCTTAGTTGTAATTCTGTCTGCCCACAATGCATTGGTCAGTTTCTTGTGCCAATTCTTTTTGTTTTCTTCCAATAATTTTTTGATGATATTGATAAGGCTTTTATTAGAGGATTCTGTTAGTCCATTACCCTGGGGGTAATAGGCTGTTGAATGGCCTAGAGTAATATGATATTTACTACAGAAACTGATCATTTTCTTTGATTTAAATGCAGCAACATTGTCTGTTATAATCTTTTCTGGACAACCAAATCTTGAAAGTATGTTGGTTTCTAAAAACCCAATAATCACAGAATCATTGGACTGTCTACATGGGATGGCTTCAATCCATTTAGTGAAATAGTCTATAGCAGTTAAAATCCATCTATGTTGCCCTGAAGAAGGGGGATGAATTTCTCCAATAAAATCTAACCCCCATTGTTGAAAAGGTCTTTATGTGGAAATTGGTTTTAAAGGCAGAGGTAACAACTTTCTTTTACCCTCAAATATCTGACATTTATGACAAGTTGTTACAAATTTCTTAACATCAGAGAATAAAGTTGGCCAGTAAAACCCAGCCCTCAGAATTTTGTCTGCAGTAGATTTCCAGTAGAGATGTCCTCCACAATCCCCTGCATGAAATTCATTAAGCACTTTATCAGCTTCATCTTTTAAGAGGCAATTCAACAAGATTCCTTCATGATTTTTCCAAAATAGAGTGCTATCTAAAATAGAATATTTCAAAGATGTCATTTTCAAAAATCTTCTTTTGGTTCTGGACAACCCTGGAGGAGCTTGCAGGTTTAATAAAACATGAATTATATCAGTGTACCAGGGTGAATCTAAGAAAGCTTGACTGATCTGAGGAGTCGCCATCTCCTGCTCGTTATCCAGCTCATTGAGGTCTAAGGCTTGGCAATTGGTTTATGTCATAAGTTGTGCTAAACCTTGGCCCTTTATAAGTTTTGTTGGCTTGATCTCAATATCATATTCCAAAATGGTAGCTATCCACTTACCTCGTTTACCTTCTATGCCATCTTGAGTCAAAATATCTTTAACTATTGCATTAGGCACATATGCTATCACATGAGAATATAATATGTAAACTCTGAAATCTTTGATTGCTTTTACCAATGCAAAAGCCTGTTTTTCCATAATATTGTATTTTAGAGATGCATCCCTCAGTGCTTTACTAAAAAATGCTATTGGATTTTCACACCCTTGGTCATATTTTTGAAGTAAAACAGCTGCAACAGTATGTTCAGAAGCAAATGAAAAAATAATAAAGTCTCTATCAAATTTAGGACTGGTCAGAACTGGTGTTCTTGTTAAAGCCATTTTAATTTCCTCGAATGATTGTTTGGCTTCTACATTCCAGTCAATGCTTGAATCTTTCCTCAACATGTTAGTTAGTAATCTAAGTAACTCTGCTAGACTAGAAATGAATCTTCTCAAGAAATTTATTTTTCCTATGAATGCTTGCAATTCTTTTATGTTTCTGGGGTGGGGTATTTTCAAAATTGCTTGAATTATTTCAGGATCAATCCTAATGCCATCTTTAGAAATAATGTGTCCTAAAAGCTTTCCTTATTCCAAACCAAACAATGACTTTTTAGGATTCAAAGAAATTCCATATTTTCTGCACTTTATAAATACTTGCCTAAGGTGATCTAAATGTTCTTGATCTGTTTTCGAAAAAACAGTCAAATCGTCTAGGTAAATAACCAAAAAATCATGTATCTCTTTAGCAAAAGCAATATCCATTGCTCTTTGAAATGTAGCTCCTGCATTCTTGAGCCCAAATGGCATTTTGACATATTTAAACGTACCCCATGGTGTAGTGAATGCTATTTTATCCTGATCATCAGGATGAACCAGAATCTGGTTGTACCCTGAAAATCCATCCAGTAGTGATATTCTCGAAGATCCTACCACCCTTTGCAGAATGTGGTCCATTTTCGGCAGAGGATAGTTGTCTTTTAAAGAAACTTTATTTAAATTTCTTAAGTCGACACACAATCTAATTTCTCCTGTCTTTTTCCTTGTTGGTACCAGGTTAGAAACCCATTCTGAGAATCTTATAGGAGCTATAATCCCTGCTTCAAACATCCTTTTGATTTCCTTTTCAATTGAGGGTAATAAAACAGGATTTATTCTCCTAAGCTTTTGTTTAAAAGGTTTCTGGTCTGGTTTCAAAGGTATAGTGTGTTGAATGATAGATGTATCATAAGATTTGAGGTCTTCATAACTCCAGGCAAAAACATCCTGGAATTCTTTTAATAGTTCAACATATTTAACCTTCTGATCTTTTGGAAGAGACTTGGACAACTTGACCATTTTGGGATTTTCTTGGGTTCCTAAGTTGCATTCTTCCATATCAGCCTTTACAGGTTCCATTTTAGGTCTAAATGGAATATCATTTGAGTCAAACAGATCTTCCAAAGGAGTTAATCCTTTGGGAAAATGATTATCTTTTAAGTTGATGATTTCTGTCTCATCTTCTATGATTTCATCAGATTCCATTTGTTTCAAATTTTGCATGTCCTTTTTAGTGAATGTGGTCGGATGTAGCATATGAATTGCATTTTCTCTTGAAATTTCTATTTTTTGTTCTTTTCCTTGATCAGATTCATCAATAGTTATATCCTCATCTATATTACAGTTAGAAAACTCATTTTGAAGTGTCAAAAAATTATTGATTTGATTGTTATTCACAAATACTTGCCAATTCAAAAGATTGTCTGGTATAGTAGGCCTATGCCTAATTTCAGCTGAAAACTGATGATTAGGGTCGAAAGGTAACTTGCATGTACTAGCAAACATTGCTAAACTGTGAGCATGCAAATTTTGTTTCCTGGGAATCTTGGCAAGTTGGGCTTGTAAAAATGTGTTGAGAATCTCTACAACTGTCTCTCTGTATTGTTTCGATCTCATGTCTTTTGTTGAACATTCTCCTTTAATCTGTTGAATGATTAGTTCGGAGTCTCCTATGATTGATACCCTAATAGCTCCTAACTTCTTGACATGTTTAAGACCTAATAAAAGAGCTTCGTACTCTGCCATGTTGTTAGTGCATTTGAAATTCAACCTATAAGCATGACCCTCTGCATGATTATTTTCAACATTATGTAACCAAATCCCAGCTCCTGCCCCTAGTTTGTTTACTGAGCCATCAAACTCTAAATGCCATAGAATTTCATGTTCATAATTTTCATCAATTGTTTTAAAGTGTTTCTTGACAGGAGCTAGTTGTTTAGTTTCTTCAGGTATTTCTTGATTATCTGGTGTTTCTTTGTTTTCAGAGATTTCTTCAATTTTAACAGTGGTTTTGTTTATGGTTTCCAATTCTGGAGCTTCTATTTCAGTAGGAAGATCTAACTCAACATTGTATAAAATAAAAGAATCCATATCAGAATGTACAGAATAAACAGGGAAGTTTTCAGGCTTCTCATGGCTACTCACTAAGTACTTCATCAAAGTTTCTCTATATAATCTTTTAGGCTGACCAAATACTAAAATAGTTGCGTATGACATGTCTAGTTGAATAGATCCTCCAAGTTTAGCACCCCAAGATCTAGACAATAACATACCATATTTAGGTGGAATATCAGCAACTACTATGTCCATTAAAACAGACTTAGCAGGGTATTGTACCAAAGTGACACACGGATCTTTAATCAAACCTAAACATTTTACCTGACTGGAATCAAATGAAAACAAATCTTTGTACGGTCTGGTAATATCTAGATTCAATCTTTCCATTACTGCCTTTGGCATCAAATTGTGAGATGCTCCAGAATCTAGCATTGCGTTATGGAGTATCTTGTCATGAACATTCATGCTTACATAAAATGGAGGAGTTCCTCCACTTTCTGGTTTGCCATTAACCTCAGGGCCAAAAAGAAGTTTGGGTTGATCATCAAGAATGTTTACTGAATCATCCAATCCAGTAATGTTAATGTTTAGGGACTTGGTAATATGACTCCTATAGACATCATGTTTAGCCAATTCTGATAAAGGAACAACTATCTTGAGTTTGCCTATTTCAGCCTCTAGATTAAAAGGTTTTTCTGTTTGAGTTTTAGTGTTTTGCACAGTTGGGTTTTCTCTGTTTTTTGGGTCTTCAATGTTTTTCTCTTTTTCATGAATGAAGTTTTGTTTTGAAGGTGTTTCAAGACTAAATTCTACTGTTTCTTCTACATTCCCTACAAGAGGAGATGTATTAGACTGTTTTTTGTTGTTTGGTTGGTGGTCAGAGACATCTTCAATTATTGGATTTGAAGAATTGGGAGTTATCCTAGAAAAAATTTGTACTTGGGGAATGTTTTGTACAGGGGGAATGTTTTGTTTACCTTTGACATTTTGTTTTACTGTTTTGTGTTTGGTATTCTCTGGCACCTCAATCCGCCTACTTCTCAAGTTATACTGTTTATGAACCTCATAGATTGCTGTGTCATAGCCTTCCTTGAAATCAAAAGTCTCACCTGAAGGAGTTTGGAATGTTTCAAGGATGTGATTTTCTTGATCATCCTGGGATAGGAAAACCTCTGGTTCATCTTTGTCATCTGTTACATTGTTTATTTCTACATCTTCTGTAGGTTCTTCAGAAGTTGAGCCTTCAACAAAGTTTTCTTGAAAGGGTGGCCTAATGTTCTGATCAGGAACATTCTTTCCACTATTTTGATTCAAATTCCTCCTAAAGTTCGGGTTTCTTGCAACATTCTGATTGTCAGTAGAAGACTTTCTTTCAATGGTTTCCACTCTGTCTCCTAATATTTCCATACCTTTAATGATTACATCCAGCTTCTTTTCAAAAGCTGAAGGTTCTTCATTCATAGGCATTCTTCTCTCTGCCCTAGCTCTGGCCCGTTTTTCTATCAGATTTGCTTCTGCACTCACCACTATGCTTTGCATTTCCTCTAGTGTTTGAGGAGCTCTTTCCCTAAGGGAATAAGCTATATCAGAGTCAAAACCATCTGGAAATTTAACCAACACGTTGTTAGGTGGGGGTCTTAGGTTTTGAGGAACTGCATTATATGATTCATTGAATCTTATGATGTAATCTTGTACGGTTTCGTTTGGTCTTCTTCTTAATTTTTCAAATTCTGAAAGGATCTGAAGAGAATCCTTCTTTTTCTCCCATCTGTTCAGAAATGCTCTATACAAAGCTTCTAAATCAGCAATACTGTTCGGAGTAAGAGCTCTAAACCAAGTTCTAACTTCTTTAGTAAGGCTCTGAACGAAAATTCTCATTCGGATATTATCAGTATCAATCTCATAAAACTCAAAGTAATCAGTCATTCTTTTGGTGTGTTGTTGAGCTGTGTAAGTTCCTGATCCATCAAAAGGTGTGATCTTACTTTGATAATCTTGAGGTAAAGCTGGAGGGTTGGTTGGTAACTGTAAAGGGGCATATCGATTGGCCATTGGAAGATAAAGTGAGATAATAGGAGTTGATGATCTGGCAGGAGGAGATGGAGGAGTAGAAGAGATAACAGGCATTTGAAAAGTTTGAAAAAAAGTGATTGGACTTAAGGATGCTTCAGTAATCACAGAAATGTTTGAACTTTCTTCAAAAGTTTGTTCAGACTGAATAGAGTTATGCAATTCTTTGTCAAGATGATGTGAAACAAATCGGTATTGTAAATCTTCAAAGAACAATGGATCTGGAACTAATCTAGATAATTCAGTTTCAGAAAAATTCACAAACAAAGATGTTTCAAATCGTGCATCAAAAGGAATGTCATCAATATATATACTTTTCACAGGACAAGATGCAGATCTAGAAAGTGGTCTAGAACTTCCTGTACTCTCCTGACTTCCTCTTTCAGAACTTTCTTGACTTCCTTGTCTTCTAAGAATCCTGGGAATCATATTTGGATTTTCAAATATTGGTGGTGGATTGGGGTCAGGGTTTGACCTAGTATGTCGAATCCTTTCTGAAGCCAGCTTTCCTAGACTATGTGTTTTTGGATTTTGGATTTTAATTGAAAAATAAATACAACTTCTACAAATTCTTCAAGAAATAATGATATGTGATTAAGATTTCCTCAAATATCTGTTTAAACTAGAGAGTCTGATTGAAAAATTTGAAGCTAAGATTCAATATATAAGCTAAATCAGAGATAGACTGAAGCAACATTTATTTACTTTTGCAATTGCAGAGCAAAAGCAATTTCAAAGGCTACCTGGCTGATCTTCAGACTCTGTCTATAGCTTATAAATCAAACAATAGTATCAATAAAATGATTCAAATCCCCAGTATGGTCGCCACTATGTTATCACTCAGGTTTTCCTTGAAGTTGTGGAAAAGGAAAGTATACCCGAGGTAACCACAAACCAACCTTCAGATGCAGAATCTAGCCAATCTGCATCTAGAGAGGGCTCTCTCTTTATAATTTATCTTTGTTCTTGGAAGGTTTTAGGCTAGTTATAGATTCAAAGTTTGTTTTGGGAAAATGGTGGAATCCACAAACTAAGGGCAAGGTTGAGAGCTTTCAGTCCATTGGGCTATGGAGTCAAAGGATGGCTTTACTGGATTTCTATTCTAAACACAAGATGGTATTACAGGGCAAGATAGCTAGACTGAGAACAATCCTTAAAATTTAAAGTGGATGGGATGATCTTGAAGGGATGAAAGGCAGCTAAGAATCTTTCACCATGTTCAAAAGAAAGAAGTGAAATGACTACAAACAAAGAGCAATGAAGAATTATTTGTTATAGTAATCAACAATGTTTAAATTAGCAAAGCAGGAGCATTTAAGAATTCATGCTTATATGTTAAGTCCCTATATTAATAGTGTAGCCCCTTATTATGTTAGTGTAGCCCCCCTTATTGTTATTATTGTACCCCTGTAACCCCCATATTGTTATTATTGTGCCCTTAAATTATTATTGTTAGGTCGGCTAGGATTACATTGTGGCCCACTAGGATTACATTATGGTCCCATGGACTCCTATATATAGAAAGGAGGTTTTGTAAATTGTATCATCCAAGAATTGTTCATTTATGTAATGTATTGGAGGTTTCCCCCTCGAAGTGGCTTATTTGTAAGGCGTTGATATCTCTTTTCTTCTATTTTTGGAGCTGGTTACACAACATTTGGTATCAGAGCTTTGGATTCTAGGGTTTCGCTGCTCCAAACAGGTCATCGTGGCATTTTCGCTATAACTTTTTTTCTACGAAGTTTCAGAAGCTGAAATTTTTAGGGTGCGAAGCCGAAATCCTGAGGAAGCTTGTCTAAAAATTTCAGAGCTTGGTTCGCAATATTTTCGGAGATATCATCTGTGGAAGTTAGGTCGTTTTTCAAGCTCCTAAACAGGTCATCGTGGAATTTTCGCTATAACTTTTTTTCTAAGAAGGTTCAGAATCTGAAATTCATATGGTGCGAAGCTGAAATCCTGAGGAAATTCGTCAAAAAATTTCAGATCTTGGTTCGCAATATTTTTGGAGATATGATCTGTGGAAAGTAGTGCTTTTTCAGGCCCCTGAATTGCATCTCAAAGAGGTGATCATGGGAAAATTTCAATAACTCTCTCTCTGGGCATCGGATTGGAGTGCCGTAAAAAGTGGTCGCAATTACACATACTGTAGTTTATTGGCTATCAATTTCAGAGACAAAGGATGAAACAGTGACATGTGGCAAGTTGTACAAGTTCGCTCTACTGAACCAGTCCATAATTAGGTCATTGTGGGAGATTGGACACAACTTTGTCTTGGAGAATCCAAATCAGGTCAAACCTGTGGCATTCAAAAGAGAATTCAGAGAGATACTTCAGTGAGGAATTTAAGATATTAAATATCTGCAATCACAGATATAATTCAATTTCAATATCGAGCTCCTCAAAAGCAAGAAAAAGGTGTATATTGTTTTTTCCGAATTGCATAAGTCTTGTTTGAAGAATCAAGTTGAATTGATTCCAAGGGCATATTGAATAATTTTTGTCAATATTGGGTTCTATAATGCCTCCAAAAAATAATTCCATACCCATTAATCCCTCAAAAATCTATTCTATGACGCATGAAGAGGAAGAGTTGCAGTATGAGATATCAAAATTATGGTACCAAGTGCAACAAGTTTCAATCTTACGAACAGCAATTGAAGATGAAATAGATGGTTTAAAAGCAAAAATGGAGGCTAAGTTGGATTTTTTGAAGGATCAAATAATAGCAAATATGGATGATAAATTATTGGAAGATCACATCGAGCATCAACAACAAGTTCTCCAACTCTCAAAGGATAACCCAACTTTGGTACAAAATCTAATGAAACAACAGGAAGATCAACATCACATCGAAAGAAGTTATGAAGCAGTCATAGAAACAAGAAATCGACAAGTACGATCAATTTCAGAGTATCTCATCAAGTGGAATAACTTTCCTGTAGAATATTTCACATGGGAGGATGAGAATTTTATACAGAAGCATCAAGAAATAATCAAGCGTTGAGGACAACACTTGTTTGAAGGAGAGGGGCATGTTAAGTCCCTATATTAATAGTGTAGTACCTCATTATGTTAGTGTAGCCCCACTTATTGTTATTATTGTACCCTTGTAACCCCCATATTCTTATTATTGTGCCCTTAAATTATTATTGTTAGGTCGGCTAGGATTACATTGTGGCCCACTAGGATTACATTATGGCCCCATGGACTCCTATATATAGAAAGGAGGTTTTGTAAATTGTATCATCCAAGAATTGATCATTCATGTAATGTATTGGAGGTTGCCCCCTCGAAGTGGCTTATTTCTAAGGCATTTATATCTCTTTTCTTCTCTTTTTGGAGCTGGTTACACAACATTATAACTAATTTAGAAGAAAACATTAAGAATAACCACATTTGAAAACAGAGTACAATTAAGCAAATTATGTTTCAATCCTTTATGTAAATTATTCAGAAATGGATAAGATGGTATTATAAACTAATATAAAATTTCAGACAAAGGGTAGAAACACTTATTGAACTGTAGTCCAACACATGAATCCTGCAACAAGTCCAGTGCTTTAAATCGTCATCCAGTAAGCCACAAGTAAATTTCTCCAAAAGCTTTTATTCCGAAAATCTCAATGTTACAACAGAGTAATAGAATCCACCCTCAACACTCTCTTTGAGGGTTTATTTATACACAAAATAATCTTAAACAATCTTACACTATCCTAGCCAATAATCTAGGCTGACTTAAAGCATAATTTACAAACAAACAAGAGACAAATGGTCTCGTGGATAGAATAATGGGCAACTGCCGATGTGCTGTTCCTTTCTTCTTGGATGTGCTGGAGGTAAGTGCTGAAATAGGGCTCTGTGTTGTCCCTTGCAGTATTTCTTTGGCTTCTTGGACACTCTTTATTCCCACGGATACTCTTTAACTATTTCACCTGATACTCTTTCATCTGTTTTCCCATTTTTACCATTTACTTGATAGTAAAAATAAATTCTCATCCTGAAAACAACTTTTATAGAATTTCTAACATTTCCCTCCACCATTGATCATCTGGTATCATGGTTCTTCTGAGCTTTCTTAAAGTTTCATCTGCTTCAGTAAGTTTATAAAAGGTAGGCTCATTCGGAAATAGATACTTTATTTCATGTTCCAGATGAAATAAATTCCTCACTTTATCATAGATACTTTTCCCGGTTAGTAATGTCGATTCTGATGAGCTAGTAGAACAAGCAGCTGTATTTTTAGCATGAGCCTTTATTCTCTTCTCATAGGTTTCCAAGTCTATTATTTGATCTTCTGTGAGCATGGGACTTGGTAACCCACTATCCAACAAAGCTTGAAATTTTTCTCTGAAAATGTTGATGTCAACTAAAATGTCTGTGCACTTCCTTTCTAAATTTTGCATGAAAGTCCTCTTGGTGAAAAATCTCTTTGCTTCCAAAACTGTGCCCGTCCTATCATCAATTCCTAACAATGCAAGCTGTTGCTTTGTTCTGGAATTCAAAAATTGAATGAGCTGATTGGCCTGCTCAGGCCTGCCTCTCAATTCATTTCTGGTTCTGTTTATTTCTTCTTGGGCGATTTTAACCAACTCATTTTGCTCAAAAATAGCTTGAATAGAGGGCAAAATACCCTTTATTAATTCAATGATGTTACCCCAAAGAATGTCATTTATTTCGTTTAAAGGCTTCTCCAATGAAAGATCTTTTTCCAAAGCCTGAACCAATTTTTCCAACCTTTTTATCTCCCTGGTGTTATCAGCAGCTGTCTTTTTAGATGTGTCATATTTTTCCTCCAATTTTACTAATTTCAACTTTGTTTCCTGGAGTTCCGTAACTCTGAGTTGTAGACTTTCCATCTGCTTTATTATTTCATCAAAATTTGCTTGGGATGACTGTATCTGCTGCTCTGTTGTTGTAGTACCTGTTGTTGATGTCTGCTTAGTAGTTTCCTGCTCCTGCAAAGCTTTCTCCAACTCCTTCTCTGTTTCACTTAGTCGCTCAGTCATATTTAGGAGCAACTCCATCATTTCTTCTTGTGAATTTCCTTTCATAACTTCTTGGGTCTGAGGGTGCCTTGAGGTTGGCAATTTTAGCTGCTTTCTGAGTGCAGCTATATCATCATCTTTCTTCTTTATTAATGCCTCAATACTTTTAATGTCTTTGGGATTATGACCCAAACCAATGATTATTTCTTCTAAAGATTTTATTCTATTATCTTTGGCCTGTGAGGAGGCCTTCTCAATTTTCAATTGTGTGGTGGTATTATTCAAAGAATATTGCAGCGATATAGCTGCCATGGCCTTGTTGGTAAGGGTAGAATAGACCATTTCCCCTGTTTGCCTCTGGAGCTCTATCTGATCCAGAGGATGGATATCTTTTGCCAAAACTTCAAAATTTGTTCGATGCACCGTCAAGGGCTGGCAAGCATTTTACCTTGTGAAAGGTCAAACGCTGACATTAGCCTTTCTTGATTATGGGGAGCCATCTTCATATATTGATCATATACCTTCATTTTCAATGGATCATTCTTTGTTTTAATATTAATAAAGGTTCTTTTAATATCTCCAGTGTCTATCTTTGGCGGTCTGAAAGAAGATACTTCAGTGCTTAATTGCTTTTGTGAAGCTTTCCCTTTCTGGCTTATGTTTGTTTCACTTGCTGTGCCAGTTTGCTAACTATCTTCCCTTCCATCAAACACTTCATCTATAATTTCTACATCCGGAAGAGGATCTGACTTCGGTGTTTTTAGTTGGATGTGCCTGAGAGCTTTTCTTGGAGGTGTGGTATCTGGAGCCTGCCTCTTCTTCCCTATTTCCACATTTAATGGAGTTTGCAACTCTGGAACTTGGATGTGCTTTGCCTGTGTGGGAGAAACCTGTGATTGTTCAGGTGCTTTGGAAGTCTGTGGTTTCTCCGCCATGACCAAAGTTTCAATGACCTGAACTGCAGGTTCTTTTCCTTTACCCTTGGGTTCTGCTGCTACTGATGGACTTCTTTCCTGTAATGTGTGCTGTAGAGTTGTTGCTGAACAAGTGCCAATGTAGGGTACCTGCATTTGACCACACGTTTCTAGGTCAAAGTTCTTCTCAACATATTTTATAATTTTATTCATTTTGTCTGCTTCACTTTCTTCCTCAACAAGTGTTCCTTCAACCCATTCATCTTGATTTGCATACTGTTCTAGATCAGGAATCTTGTGGTGTATATAAGGAGATGATTTATTATTTAATCTCTTTTCACAAATAAAACCAAAGGGGTCATAAGGAACCCAACGGAAAGATATTTGGAACTTTCTCTGTAATAGATTTTCTGCCTCTCTCTCAGCCTCCCTAGAATTGCAGATGGAAGGACCTAATTGGCTTTTGATCCTTAATTGAGCTTTCTTCTTTACATTACAAAAATGGATTACATCTGAATTGTTCATTTGCCTGAAGTATTCTAAGGCAAAAATCCTCATTGGTACATATCTGGGTAACTTGAATGGATGTAATTCACATCCATAAATCTTGATGACTGTGTGGTTTTGATACAAATACCAATCCCCAAATTTATAACTCTTTGACAGTTGCAAGGTCTTTCTAATTTCACTACTGAGTCTTGGGGGAGGAATTCCTGTTAACAAAGTTGTTGCAGGATAAACAAACTGATCAATGAATTCAGAGTAGGAGTAGGGAGAATCGGAGGAAGAATGAATGATGGGGGACCAAAAAATGACTGACCTGGGATTTCCCTTGGCATCAAGTTTTTGAACAGGGAAAGGGAATCTTTCTGACTGATAGTAGATCATGAGATGATAGATAATTGATGAGTACTTAAAAACTTTTTCAGTATCTAACCTTAAGAACTGATCATGGATCTTGTTGGCTATGAAGGAAGCAAAATCATATTTAATCTCAGGAGGTTGCCCAGGAGTAAAAATGGATAGCAAGGCCAAGGTTATCTCATCCACATATTCATCAAAAGTTGAATCCAAGACAAAATATATAATATTTATAATGAGTTTTCCCAATGCATTGAAAAATTAAAAACCATAGGGAGAGACCCTTTTGGCTGGTGGTCAGGTAACATGAAATGCTGACACATGGATTTTAGCTTTTCTGGGGTTAATTGCCTGGTTTTCTCAATCAATCCTTCTATGGACAATGGAGCTAATTCTTGGTCTGGTTCAAAGTGTAACATGGCATTGATAGCCCGGGGAGTGATGGGAAACATAATACTTTGATCAGGAGCTATTACAGACCTTCGTGCAGGATCATAGTTTAAGTGGCAATAATGGATGATTTCTGGGAAATAAATGACCGAAGGAATGAGATACCTTGGGAGATTGGATTCCCACAACCCTATAAGATCTTTCCCCTTTGAGTATTCATCTCTGCCGCGACAGAAACTCAATAGGGGACTTTCATCAAAGTGCAGGTCTTTAATTTGGAAATCTTCGTCTATCAAAGGTAAATATTCCAATTCACGATGAGGAGCATTCAGTGGAGTGATATTTAGAGCTCTCGGGGCCTCCATTTTGGTTCTTGTGGATTCAAAATGGAGGTTTTTGGTTTTCCTCACAGGTTGGGCGAGATTTCTGAAATGAAGGAAATTGGCGCAATTCGCCGGTTCAGGGAACAATTATACATTTTTAAAACCTCTAGGGAAGACTTAGTGATGATTTTTAATCACTATTTCAGCGGAAAAACCAAGTGAACTGTTTTTTACTTGCAGTCGGGGCGGAAAAGATAAATACCTATTTTTTGAAGGAGACTGGTTCTTTAACAGGTAACAGATGATGGCAGGATCAAGTTTACTACTTAGTTTCAATGAATTTTGAGAAAATCTCCATTTAATATGTTGAAATTGAAATTGGCAAAGTAGAAGCACCGTCGTTTTTAAACAATTTAAAATAACCAAAAATACTAAAAAATGGCTTTATTTATGTTGTGCGGTTTTATTTTTTCGAGGTGTGACGTCATCGACGTACGGGCTGACGTATGCAAGGTTGGGCGGTAAGCGGTAAGCGGTAAGCGCCCGCACCGCTTTTGGATGAGGGTGGTTTATATCGGAAGGGCAGCGATTCCACAGGATGATCGCCACGTGGATGGTAGACTATTCAAAAACCACCCATCCCCCGCTGGTTAAAATGCTGACAAGGGATGGGCAGCGGGGTGAACACTGGCCGTTGATCTACGAAGAGGTGATCCGACGGCTGAAGAGATGGGGGAACATGCGGAGGATTCAGGTGTGGGCCCGTCGGGTTTTAAATCAGTTTAACGTTTAATTTAATCATCCCGGGAGATATTTAATAGGCGGAAAGGTTATTAACTAGTCCTGATGACTAATTAATCCCATGTGCGTAATGAAAGGGGTTGCGGTGGGGGTTTGGTTAAGTGAAATTCCATGTGGACAAACCACGGTGGCACGAAACTTTCCCGAAGTTTTATTGATATTTTTGTATTTAAACACACATATCGCATGTTTAAAGTTTTTATATATATATTTTATTTATATGGTAACAAACAATCATTATTTAATTACCATAAGGGCGGGATTATAATATATTGATAATTTTAACCAAAGGGCATATAATGGGTTTTTATTTTAAATGCGCGGGGATATAAAATACTTTGGTTAAACTTTATAATAGGGGGGTTTTTGGGTTATTTATAAAAAGGGATTTATATACTTAGGATAGGGTATTTGACTAGGGATTTAGTAAATAAAGTTAAACATTAATATGACAAAGGGACAGGGAAACTCAAAACATTTTTGCACATCCAAGAAAGTGAAAACTTTTGAAGTAAATTGCAATATCTCATCTCCAACACTTAAACTTAGAATAGCAAGTTATCTTGAGGGATTTTTATGGAATTTTGCATGAGTTTCCTAAGTAAAATAGGATTTTACTTGGGACACAGTTAAAGGTGAATGATTGTAATGATGAATTATCTCAAGTACTTAGGTCTTTTTGATCATTAGGCCGAGGGTCCGGTCCCTCCAGAAGTCAAGGAAATGCCTTGAGTCCCTTTGATATCCAAAAACCTTAGTACTTTGGGGGGAAATTAGTAAAACTTTTGAGGGGAAAGTGATGAGGGAAGTTAATGAGTTTGACTTTGCTTGCTGTGATTTTCCAGTGTATTTCCTGCTTTAGTATTTGTGATGAAAGTAAAGGATCAAAAACATTTAGCAGCATCATTCATCAGATAAAACTTTGTAACACCATCTACCTACCCTATCTACTACTACCATTTTCTCTTCTTTATTAGGGTGCATTTAGACTTGCAAACCCTTTTCAACTTTTTCTTTTTACATGATAAATCTATCTATTTCTACCCTTATTACATCCAAGGGCTCAGATTAAACTGTTGAGCACCTCTTATTAACTCTACCTATCTACTTATCTGCCAAGATTAAACTGTTTGGTCAGATATTTATTCTCTAATCTACAACATGAAATTGAAATATGAGTAAGCCAAGTTTAAATAGTTTGACTTATTCATGAATTGTGGCAAAGGTTTGACAAGCTGCACACAATTGCTTTATTACAAAAGATGAAATAGTAGTGGCATTTGGATTTGCACACTTTCCTTGGTCTATTTTTGCTTGGGGTTCATTTCTTTCATTTCTTTTTGACCATTTTATTCTTTTTACCCTTTGATCTTTCTTTTAGGGTATACCCTCTTTACATTTTTTTTTTAAATTTTATGATTTTTTGGTTTTTCAAGAATATGGAAAACCTTTGCTCAAGAAAGAAGGTTTGAACATATTCCATGGTTTAATCCAGACAATCATGAAAGATGAAACCTATTGGTATAGGAGGCTAACAGGAGGCTTCAAGGATGATGTGTTTTCAGAGGAAATGCATTCCTTGAAGGCTCAAAAATAGTTTAGCCCTCTGTTTGCTCGTCAAAAAATTCATAGGGGGCTAACAGTGGCTCCACATGGGGATGGCTTCTTCTTGAAGGAGTCAAGAATTCAGAAAATGATCTTTGGTGTAGGCCAGATGCCTGATGCTTGAACCACCCCTTTCTTTGTTTTCAGCTGCCACAAACCATGAAGACACATATCAGCAGCAACATTACTCAAAAAACTACCTACCCAAACTAAATCCTAACATTTTTCTTCTGGGTGCATTTGGACTTGTAGACCCTTTACATCATCAACTTTAACAAACAGGAAAAACAAATCTATTCTATTTCTACCCTTATTACTCCATGATACCAGATTAAACTGTTGGTCTCATAGTTTCTCTACCTAAACTATATCTGCTAGGATTAAACCATCTAGCAGACTTCTTCTCTACATTCTAAGACAGAAATTGAAAAAACAGACAAGCCAGGATTAGACTGTCTGGCATGCTGGACTTTGCATAAATTAAAACAACTAACTACATGCTCGCAGACTAAGCTTTATTGAAATTCCCTACCTACCCTACTCTACTTGGAAATATCTTATGCTTTTAGGTGATACAATAATTCCAGTGCAGTCAGTCAAGTAGTAACAAAAAAGGATAGGAGCACTGACTTCTTGTCGGAGATAACCACAGGGTGCTCTGCAGGTGGTTTTTCAAAACTGCGGTAAACATCAGTGGTGACCACTCTTGATGAATCTGGCCCTTGCGAAGGATCAAAGCTTGATAATTTGAGCTAATCAGGGCCTCCATGTACTCTGCCACAGGATCAATGAACACATGATGTACACTTTCTTCTTTCATGCCTCTCATGACTAGTAGGCTGTCTCCATCCTGGGCAGCTTTGATTATTGCATCTTCCATTGCATCTTCAGAGTGGCTCTTGAAAGCCTGATCACCTTCTTCATGCACATCGAAAGAAAGTGGCATCTCCTCTCTCTTAGGGGGAGGGAGACTTTCCAAAAATCCTCTGGGGTCTCTGAACTGGTATGATTTCTCTTGTGATTTCAATATGTCAATCTCAGCTTCATACCTTTCCACCAGCACTTCTAGAAAAAATTTCTTCAGCTCAGGTTGATCATTGAATCTTGAGCTGGAAAGGAAAACCACTAGAAGTTCCTTGCTTCTGAGTTTAGCTAGTATATCTGATATTCCGCAACGAAACTATTCAAGGGTACTTAACTCAGAGTCTTCCATTGGTGGGGATGATTTTGTAATGCGACTGGTCTCCCAGTGGAGTCTTGTTAAAACACAGATAATCAGTGGCCTAATGATCACCAGTGGAGTCCTTTAATCATTTAGGAACTATGGAGTCACTAGGTGGAAGATTTAAGATTTTACTATCCACCACAGTGATTTACCAAATCAAGGATAATTGGTCTTTAGTTCCCTAGCGGAGTCGCCATTATGTTTGGGTTCCTATGTTTTGGAAAATCTGGCAATACCAAAATATAAGACAACATCAAACCACTTTGGGATCCTAGGATCTATCCCTCCTGGATCCGGAGACGGATCTCTCCATAAAACAAACAATGATATATATCTATGAAGCTCAAAATGAGATATTAGGCTAGGTATGAAGCACGAAGGGGGATTTTAATGATGTGGTTGGTTGTTGAGTTGGTCATGAGATCATCAACTGAGAATGTAATGGGAGGAAAGGAGAAAAGTAGAAGGATGTTTCGGCAACAAGGATAGGTTAAGAATGTGCCTTCCATTGGGTTATGGAGTCATGAAAGGAGATTACTTGCAAACAAATAGCCAAGGCTTTCACAGGGAAAGTCATCTATACTAAAGGATCTTTCAGATATATGGTGGAATGGAACATCAAGAGTGAAGGTGAAAGAAGGAAAGAAACCCAATTTCTGTCTATAGATCAAGTTAGAGATCATTTAACTCCAGACCTGCTTAGACATACTCAAAGATAGTTTTCAATGAAGTCACAAAGGGGGCAACTTATAGATCGGACCAGAGGTCATTTAACTCTAGGTCTGCTTTAGCATGCTCCAAGGGGAAACAGAGATAGGATTTGACACAAAGCTATGTTCTATAGATCGAAGAAGGAATTTTAACCTTCCCTGCTTTGACACTAGCTAGGACATCCAAGCAACAAACCCAAATTCATACATCAACTAGTAGTGAATAACAGCTGCTACACTGGTTAAATTACAAGCATTTTCTCTTAGATTCACAATAAGTAGAAAACATCAAAGACAAGAAGAGCAGTGGGGATTAGGGTACCATGTGAGGGTATATCCTAATCCTAATGTACTGATTCTTATCGAAGAAATGTGAACAGTATGATAAAAATGAAATAAGAAAGGGAAACATCACCCGTAGTGATAGACCAGGATCCTATGAAATTGATTGATTAATTGATGCAAAACCAGTCCCATACACTGAGCTCGATGGCTAATACAATCCAAAATTTCCCTTCCCAACCCACTACATTACAAACTACTCTTCTACTCCCTCCCAGGACTATTTTAACAGTCAAAATGAATCCCTCTAATAGCAACAGCAACAACCGAACCCTTTACAATGTGTTCTTCAGGAATTCTTATAGGAGAATGAAAAATAACAGGAGTAGATGTGAATTAAATGGATCCATTAAGATAGAGTGGAGAAAGTATCCATGCCCATTCTACTTAATGGTTCTGTGTTGTACTCTGTAGTCTGGTTCAGAGTCTTTGTCAGGTCGATTTTGACCTTTGATGTGTTCTTGAATGTCCTTCTGGCTGTTTGGAACTCTGTGCTGCCTTCTAGAATTAGTGACCCGGATTAAAGGGTCTGCAGGCCACTCCATACCTCCATAAATACTGTCTGACAGTCTTAAAGAAGCTTCTGTCAGTGAAATACATTTAAGGGCTCGAGGAGGCATGGAGGCTTTAATGGGAAAGTGGACTATCTGGAGAAAAACGTCCCACTGATATTTAAACACAGATATGAATGTTACATGTGCTCTTTAGTCTTCCAACTGCACCCTTTCCTTTTGAACCAGGATTAAAGTGTTTAATATTCAATTTTGGGCTTTAATCAATCTTTAAATCACTGGTGCTGTCACACTGACCACAGCTATAATGGCCTCTCTATGATCTCTGCAAAATAAAATAAACCCGTCACAAAACCCGGGCAGTGGTGGAGAAATGTTGTGGAGGCCCGTGGAGTGGTGGCTCAACTGTGGAGGCAGTGGGGTTGACACATTGTAAACTTTCGATTTGAAATGGTGCAATTGAGCACCAGCCATCCGATCCGAGTCAAGATCGATGGTGGAGATTGAATTAGCGGGGAGGAAGACCGGAGCGATGGGAGGGGAGCAATGGGATCTGGGCCATTGGATCTCGAGAGATCAACGGCTACGATTGGATCGGAGGATCGCAATTGGGGAAAACAAAAGGAGGGGATGCTTGGGTTGGCACGATGCGATTAGCGTTGGGCCGTCAGATTTGTATATATCAACGGCTCAGATCGCGGCGGGAGTTCAATTTAACAAACCTCATCGCATCGGAACTCCATGAGTTTACAAAGGAAAAGGCCTGTGATGGAAGTCCCAATGCGATTATCGCCCAGGGCTATAGCACTTAGTTCTGGGCACAGGGCATATGGGTAAATGGTTAAGGGGGCTGGCCTAAAAGGGGCTTAGCCTGTCATAAAGTGGAAAGTTGGTTTTTGGCCTATTTTTAATGCATTTTAAGGCCAAAGGAGGCATTCGGTAAAGGGAATAAGGGGTTTTAGGCCAAAGAAAGGTAATTTAAAGGGCTTACAAAGGGATATGGGATGATTTAAAGGGTTAATGAGGAATCAAGGGAGGGGGAAGAAAGTGAGGAAAACATAGGTTTCATGGGAATGAGAAAATATGGAAAAGGGCCTTTTGGGCATTCTTCTTCACGATTAGAGAGGATTTATAAGGGAAACAACAGTGAGGATTTCTCAAAGGACAGAGGCACAAGGAGGCTTCAAGGATGATGTTTTTTCAGAGGAAATGCATTCCTTGAAGGCTCAAAAATAGTTTAACCCCCTGTTTGCTTGTCAAAAAATTCATAGGGGGCTAACAAAGGTTACAGTTAAGGTTAAGGTTAAGGTTAGGGTAAGGTTCAGGTTAAGGTTTAGGGTAAGGTTAAGTGTAAGGTTAAGTTTAAGGTTAAGGTTACGTTAAGATTAAAGTTAAGATTAAGGTAAAATTTAAGGTTAGGTTAAGGGTAAAGTCAAGGTTAAGGTTAGGATAAGGTTCAAGTTACAAGTTTAGTCATGTTAAGGTTAGGTTAAGGTTGAGAATAAGGTTAGGATAAGGTTTGGTTAACCTTAACCTTACCCTTAAGCTTATCTTAACTTAACCCTAACCTTAACCCTAACCTTACCCTTAACCTCAACTATAACCTAACCCATAACCTTAACCTTCCAAAACCTTAACCTTAACCTAACCTTAACCTTAACCTTAACCTCACCTGTATCCTTCACCTTAACCTTAACCTTAACCTGACCAAACCTTAACCTTAACCTTAAATTTACCCTTAACGTAACCTTAACCTTAACTATAACCTAACCCTAACCTTAACCTTAACCATAACATTATGTTTACCCTTAACCTTAACCTTAATTTTAACCTTAACCTAACCTTAACCATAACCTAATCTTAACCATAACCTTAACCTGACCTTAACTATAACCTAACCCTAACCTTGACCAAACCCTTAAACTTAACCTTAACTTGAACATTTACCTAACCTTACCTTAACCTTAACCTTAACCTAAGGTTAAGGTTAAGTTCAAGGTTAAGGTTAACGTTAAGTTAGGTTAAGGTAAGGTTATAGTTAGTTTAAGGTTAAGGTTAAGGTTAAGATAAGGTTAAGTTTAATGTTAGGTTAATGTTATGGTTTAAAGTTACGGGTCGTAACCTTAACCTTCACTATAACCTATTCTTAACATTAACCATTACATAACCTTAACCTTAACCTTAACCATAACCATAACCTTAACCTTTAACTTATCTATAACCTAAACCTTAACCTTAACCTAACCTTAACCTTGACTTTACGTTAACCTAACCTTAACCCCTTAACCTTAACCTTCCCAGAACCATAACCTTAACATTGACATTACCCTTAACCTAACCTTAACCTTAACCTAACCTTAACCTTGACCTTAACTATAACCTAACCCTAACCTCGACCAAACCTTAACCTTAACCTTAACTTAACCTTAACCTTAACCTTAATCTTCCCATAAACTTCACTATAAAATAACCTTAAGGTTAAGGTTATGGTTAAAGTGAAGGTTAGGTTGAGGGTAAAGTTAAGGTTAGGGTTAGGTTAAGGTTAAGGTTAAGGTTAGGTTAAGGCTAAAGTTAAGGTTAGGGTTAGGTTAAGGTTAAGGTTATGGTTTGATCCGGATTTATGCAGGAACGCAACAGAATAAACATATAAACATAAAGACAGAGATGCAGTGGAAATAAAACTTCATTTCATTAATATCAAAGAACTGAAATTTGCTTACAGACAGAATGGAAATAAAACTAGCTAGGGCGCTGGTAGCTATCTCTGAGAAGAGATGTGGTGGATATAGGCCTCTGAACTGTGTTACATTGAGGCTCGCAGGCCTATTACAGACATAATGGAAATAAGCTAAGCTAGGGTACTAGCAGTGTATCCCTAAGAAGAGATGTGGCATCTACCAACCCCTGAACTATGTTATAATGTAGACATGATGGAGATGGGGTGAGCTAGGGTACTGGTAGCGCTTATCTCCGTTTTCCCAAAAAGCGTCGTTTAGGGCCTCAAAACGGCTCCGGAAGTTTAAGACCCGAAAAACTGCTAAAAATAGTAAGTTGTGCCGAAACTTACAAACTGAAATAACTGATGGTGGGGGTTCAAATGGACTCGATGGGTGGCCACCAATATCCACCTGGATTATTAATGCCCCAAAACGGCTCCGGGTGTGCAGGACCCGAAAACCTACTATAAATAGTAAGTTGTGCTGAAGCTGAAAAACTGAAAGAATTGATGCTGCGGGTCCAAATGGAATAGGTGGGAGGCCACCGATATCCACCTGGATCATTCCTCCCTCCTTAGGAAGCAATGGTCTCCATTGCGTTAAGTTCCTCCATGGGGGGGAAATTTTTTGCTGAACTTGGTGTTGGATTTAGATGTGCCACTGGTGGGCAGCCATTGAAGGATCTGAAAAAAAAAATTTGTCCATCATCGCGTTCCTCTATTTCTCGAGGGCATCCTCGAGCAAGATTTTGATAGGATCTCCTGCTCCCTCGTCTTTCTTTCCTTCCGCCATGGGGGGTCGTCGGGGTTGCGAGGTTGAACTCCTTATACCTTGGCCGCATTGGGGACATGAAGAGAAAAACAGAGAAAGAGCAGACCCGCTCTGATACCACTGATCCGGATTTATGCAGGAACGCAACAGAATACAGATATAACCATAGATACAGAGATGCAGCGGAAATAATGCTTCATTTTATTAATAAAATAATGACTGCAATAAGCTTACAAACATAATGGAAATAAGCTAGGGCACTGGTAGCGTATCTCTGAGGAGAGATGTAGCGTATGCAGACCTCTGAACTGTGTTACATTGAGGCTCGCAGGCCTATTACAGACATAATGGAAATAAGCTAAGCTAGGGTACTGGCAGCGTATCCCTGAGAAGAGATGTGGCGGCTACCAGCCCCTGAACTGTGTTACAATGTAGACATGATGGAGATGGGGCGAGCTAGGGCACTGGTAGCGCTTATCTCTGAGAAGAGATGTATCGGCTCCCAACCCCCTCAACTGTCTTACAATGAGGCTCGAGGGCCTATTTATTGTTGAGAAACAATGTAGAATCCGAAACGTCCAAAACCCTAACTGTAGGAGATGAAGCGCCAAAACTGTGGGTCCCGTTTGGGTAAATTGGTGGTTCAACTTCCCAGGGGCGTAACTTTGGCATCCGATCTTCGTTTGACGCGATCAATAGCTCGTTAGAAAGATCTATCCGAGGAATTCAATTTTTCAACGAGCAACATCGATCTATAGACCCATGTTGCTCTCCGTTTTCCCAAAAAGCGTCGTTTAGGGCCTCAAAACGGCTCCGGAAGTTTAAGACCCGAAAAACTGCTAAAAATAGTAAGTTGTGCCGAAACTTACAAACTGAAATAACTGATGGTGGGGGTTCAAATGGACTCGATGGGTGGCCACCAATATCCACCTGGATTATTAATGCCCCAAAACGGCTTCGGGTGTGCAAGACCCGAAAACCTGCTATAAATAGTAAGCTGTGCTGAAGCTGAAAAACTGAAAGAATCGATGCTGCGGGTCCAAATGGAATAGGTGGGAGGCCACCGATATCCACCTGGATCATGGTTAGGCTAAGGTTAAGGTTAAGTTTAAGGGTAAAGTTAAGGTTAACATTAGGTTAAGGTTAAGGTTAAGATAAGGTTAAGGTTAAGGTTAGGTTAAGGGTAAAGTCAAGGTTAAGGTTAAGGTTAGGTTAAGGTTAAGGTTATGGTTAGCGTAAGGTTAGGGTAAAGGTTCAGGTTAAGATTAAGGTTAAGAGTTTGGTCAAGGTTAGGGTTAGGTTATAGTTAAGGTCAAGGTAAGGTTAAGGTTAAGGTTAATGTTGTGGTTTTAGTTAGGTTAAGGTTAAGGTTAAGGGTAAGGTAAGGTTAAGGGTAAAGTTAAGGTTAAGTTTAAGATATGGGTTTAGTATGGTTAGGGTAAGGTTAAGGTTAGGTTAAGGGTAAATTTAAGGTTAAGGTTATCGCTAAGGTTAGGTTCAAGTTCAGCTTAAGGTTTAGGTTAGGGGAATGTTAAGGTGAAACTTAACGTTAGGGTTAAGGTTAAGGGTTTAGTCAAGTTAAGGTTAAGGTTAGGTAAAGGTTAAGTTTATTGGAAGGTTAAGGTTAAGTTAAGGTTAAGTTTAAGGTTAGTGTTAAGGTTAGGGTTAGGTTATAGTTAAGGTTAAGGTTAATGGTAAAGTTAAGGTCAAGGTTAAGGGTTTGGTCAAGGTTAGGGTTAGGTTATAGTGAAGATAAAGGTTAAGGTTATGGTTAGGGTAAGGTTAAGATAAGGTTAAGGTTAGGTTAAGGTTATGTTTAAGGTAAGGTTAAGGGTAAAGTTAAGGTTAAGGTTAAGATAAGGTCAAGAGGAAGGTTAAGGTCAAGGTCAAGGTTAAGGTTAATGGTAAGGTTAACCTTAACCTAACCTTAACCTTAAACTTGACCTTAAATATAACCTTAACCTGACTAAACCTGTAACCTTAACCTTAACCATAACCTTGACCAAACCCTTAAGTTTAGGTTAAGGGTAAAGTGAAGGTTAAGGTTATGGGAAGGTTAAGGTTAAGGTTAAGGTTACGGTTAAGGTTAGGGAAGGTTAAGGTTAAAGTAAAGGTAAGGTGAATGTTAGGTTAAGGTTAAGGTTAGGTTAAGGGTAAAGTTTGTTAGTGTCATTCTATTCATACGACCATCATTGATCAAAACTGCTCTTTTGAATTTGCATATTAGGAGTCTCATAACGAATGAATTTCACCATTCCGTTAGGTCATGAATTCATTTATGGCAGTGATTTTGCATCAGTTTTTTACTCATATGAAATTGTTGGCCAGATAAATCATTCTTGTGGACAAGATCGATCTCCCTAGTACTAAAATTATCTAGCAACAAACATCCAAATAGACTAATCTTTCTCTAAGCATGTAAGGTTTACAAAAAGCTGTATAGAGGTGTAAAAGACTTACCATATGTCCAACGCTTGTTTGAAGTCGTCGTTGTCCCTCGTGCACTTGAAAAAGTTTTCCTCGTAAACCTGTAGTCAAAAACAAGAAAAATATTACATAGCACTTGTATAGACATTATCATAAACCATGCTTATCATAGTGATCAAGGAATCTATGAAATAAACCATGAACAGAGAAGTTATTGAGAAAAATGAGTATATTTGTATTAATTTCAAAAGAAGTAAAACCTTACAACCTGAGCCTTGATGTTGTATAGGCCTTCCGGGGGTCTGAAGCAGGAGTCTCCTCTACTTTGATAAGCTCTTCACTCCTCCAACCAAGACAAGTAGAGATATGTAATCTCTCCTCACAAAAGTCTTAGTCAACTGAGTCTAAATCTCAACAACACTTAACCTCAAATCTTCTTAAGCTTGAACTCCCTTTGAGGCTACCCAATGCCTATTTTTATAGTGGAAAAGAGGAGGTTTTATATTCCAAGTATGAAGGGATAGAATCCTCATTCAAAGGGATAAGTTCCTCAAATCAAGGGGTTAGCTCCATAAGGTAAGGGATTCATGCACCTCACAAGAGTGGTTCTGCCACCGCAAGATCCATTCTAGAAGCTTCCAGAATTTACTTTAATTGAGATTTTTGGAATTTAGTTGTGCCTTTTTGATCTTACAAGGGTCCGCACCTATAACAAAGATAAAGTGTGTTCAGGTATGCAGGAGATCTGAACATTGGGTGCAGGACCGCAGGAAAGATAGCCAGAAAGTGCGACAGCAAATTTTAGGAGACTTTTAGGAAATTTTTCCTTATTCTCAAGGCTTGACATGATGAACTGATATGTTAGAATTTAATAGGGGGAATTATGAGTATAAATTAGCTCATACACATAGCAGAATGTTAGAATGAAAATTTTTCAGTGTAACAGATTACCCCCTAAAGTGCAAAGTCTGGAATAGATTAAACTAAAGTCTGTCATATATGAAGAGTGTAGTACTTTATCATTTCAAGGATCATCCTGTGGACACCCCAGTCAGAACCTGTAAAAACATTAAAAGAAAAATACATATGTATACATATCATCGCTAAGGTAGGCATTCCCATACTTAGATCAAAACTAACTAGAAACTAATTCAAACTGTTATGATACAGGAATGATTTTGAGTACATCATAGTATAGACATGTGTAGACACAGTATGGACACATCCATATATTTATAAATAGTCCAATTTATAAATGATAATAAAATTCCTCGCAACCTGGATGGTAGAAACTAGATCCAGGGTCTTGATTTCTGCATCTCGAACTAGTACGATTCTATCCATGTGATTAAATGTGTTGAAGTCGAACATGGTAGAAACCACTTGATTACCAGTCAATGATGTGAACTGTTAAAAAGTGTGAGAGAAACCACCAGTAATGTCAATGTCTCTCAAAGTACTTAGTACAATCCATGAAATGTGAATGAATGAGCTGAAGTCGAACATGTCACGGAATCATTCGATCGAAGGTCAATGATGCAACCTGTCATAGAAGGCGAGAAACCTGCCATTAAGGCATGCAGATTTCAAGGTACTGACGATTTATGGATCAACTTCTTAGATAATGAGTTGTTTTCGATAGAAATTGATCCGTCGTAGGCAAGCCCACAACATGAAATAATAGATCAATTTTTGAAGAAATATATTGGCAACGACTGACTCAGGGATGGTCAAAATGGATGATAGATATCTTGCAGATGAATGGTTTATTTTAACTGTCCTCTTGAACACATAACGACACAGCAGATGGCTTGGTGACAATTGACCCAAAGTTAATACCCAGAAACCGGATGAAGACTTTCAATAAGGTTTGACTAATTGTCAGGCAAAGGATTTCCCAACCCAGGTGAAGGAAAGTGTCGTGTTCAAGAGTGGTTGACTGAATTTTTGAAAAATCAAAATACAACAAACACACCCATTTTTATCTCTTTTCCCCCACCATTTCTGGCAAGTACCTCTTTATTTTTGACAAGCTTGAGGAGGATAACATTTTCTTGTTTATAATCTCACCCTTTGGATGCGTCCAACTTAGTTTAAGATTTGAACCCTAAGAAGGAGTGGTTCGTTCCTGTTTAAAATTGAACAGGTCCTTTACTGTTACATTTTAATGAGTCTAGTATAGGATAAACTCGATGTTTTTCAATTTTAGGGTGTCAGAAGAAAAAACTTAAGAAAACTCCATGGGTGTACTTTTTCGTAAATTTAGTCTCTCGAGCCCGAAAAAGGATAAAATAATGCGGGAGAGAACTCTATTGACCATTATTAGTCAACCTATACCTTTTTCATAAATAGTCCATTTCAGTCTGTAAAAGGGGTAAACTTATACTAAAAGGACGACCGTTCATTTACTTTAACGAGTTCGAATAGTCAAGTACTCGACAATCTTTTAATTTTTAGAGAGTCTGAAAAAGGGCTTAAAAGATAACTCCAGGGTTTCACTTTTTCGTAATTTTCAATAGTCTGAAAAAGTGATAAAAGTATACTCAGTAGTTTCACTTTTTCTGTAAATTTTAACGAGTTCAAAAAAGGGATAAAAATATACTCCTGTTTTCTCTTTTTCGTAAGTTTTAACGAGTTCGGAAAAGGGATAAAAATGTACTCATGTGGCTAACTTTCAATTTAATTAACAAGCAGGAAAAGATGGAAAGAACTCAGCATTTTCATGTGTTTTACGATAATGAAAGATAGCAAAATAATCTCCGGATTTTCATGAGTTTAACGAGTCTTGAAAATAACCGAAATTGACTTAAGATAGGTTTCATTTTTACAAAATCTTGAAACAGAGAAAAACTATGCTTCAGAGTGGTTTCTTTTTTACACAAGCTTTAAATAGACATAAAACTGTGCTTGATGCCCCCTAAGCGTAAGTGCTAGAGCGCATGCCCCCCAGCTTCATTTCATTCAACTAAGTACACTGCTGGTAATTAATAGCTGGATGGAATGAAGGTTCATTTACGAGATCATACGAAAGACCCGACCTAAAAATGTAAGAAAATTTTGCAAAAACTAACCTAAATATATGACTTAACATTTATGAGATCTAGTCAAAGACTCGACTCAATTAGGGGAGGATTTGTTTCATTTTTTAACGATCTTGACACAGGAAAAGAACTATGCTCATGGCAACATGTTTCATTTTTTAATAAGGTTGACATAGTAAAAGAAACTATCCTCGTATCTACTCTCTACAATCTACCTATATAACCTACTGATTCATTTTTTAATGAGGTTAACATAAGAAAATAACTGTCCTCATACCTGATTCATGTTTTAATGAGGTTGACTCAGTAAAAAGAACTATCCTTTGATTAACTGATTCATTTTTTAATGAGGTTGACACAGGAAAAGAACTATCCTCATACCTGATTCATTTTTTAACGAGGTTGACTCAGTAACAGGAACTATCCTCAGCTACATGTTTCTAATATATCAATATACTCTCTACAATCTACCTACTATTTCATTTTTTAATGAGGTTGACACTGGAAAAGAACTGCCCTCATCGCTGACTGATTCATTTTTTAACGAGGTTGACACAGTAAAGAACTATCCTCTGACCACTGATTCATTTTTTAACGAGGTTGACACATGAAAATAACTTTCCTCATACCTAATTCATTTTTCAATGAGGTTGACATAGTAAAAGGAACTTTCCTCAGAAACTGATTCATTTTTTTAACAAGGTTGACACAGGAAAAGGAACTATCCTCGGAGACACCTGTTTCATTTTTTAAAGAGGTTGGCACAAGAAAAGGAACTTTCCTCGCGGAAGCTTGTTTCATTTTTTAAATGAGCTTGACATAAGAAAAGGAACTATGCTCATGACTAACTGATTCATTTTTTAATGAGGTTGACACAGTAAAAGGAACTATCCTCACCAACCACTGATCATGGCTTCCAAGAGGTCTTCATCAGAAGGAATAATAGTTCTCTGGAAGGAACGCATGTCAAGGGACTCAAAAGGGATAAGAACATCATGTTAAAATAATCCCATAGAGTTTTCCATGTCAATTACCGGATCTAAGTCAAAGGAAGACGAGCAAACAGTGAGAGTCTCGTTTACATCGGTAACTAAAAACATGGGACTAGTTGCCACATAATTAACCCGTGGCGGGGTAGATACCACTTGCATATGAGGAACATTCAAAGATGTCAGATTATTGGTAGTCGAATCAAGACTAGGGAATGAAAGCTGGTCTACAGTCACAATATTTCCATTGTGAGGGAAAGACATCACGCGAAAGAGTGCTGATACGACAACTTTCATTGCATAGACATAGTCTCGCCCAAGGAGTAAATTGAAATCCAAGGGGCCTTGAACTACCATAAGATCAATACAGACAGTTTTACCTTCCAAAGTAATAGAAAACCTAGGAAGGATCCCTAAAGTTTCACTAATGGTTTTGTTAAAAGCTTTCAGATTCTGCGTAATAGGCACAAGCTGAGGAGAACCCAAAGCTTTCCAAGTAATTGAGGATAAAATACTAACAGAAGCACCTTCATATACTTGTGCGCAGTGTATGTCCCTACCACCAAAATTCACAATGATTTGGAAAGGGATAGAGGAAGGAAGATGAGGTTCTGTCAGTCTATTCCAATCAAAGGAAAAGACCTCAGTGTTTGGAGGGGGTTTTGTAGAAATAGGTGAAATGCCCCCCGACGTAGAAGAATCTGATGTAACAAGAAGAACCTGAGTGGTATGAAGTCCACTCTCTAAAGGGAGAGTGGGATCGACCGAATGTGAAATTGAATTGACCACTTGATCAACTAATGGATCATCAACCTTAGTGATATGAGTTTCACTCTCCAATGAGAAATGCTGATGGAAAATAGCCTTCGTCATGGAAAAGTGGAATCCACCGTACTTGAAATTAGATCAATCACTCTGTCAGTTGATGGTAGGTTGGGAAAAAGTTTACGCTAACCAGTTGGAAGTTCTTGTTATGGAACAGTAAGGTTTTCCAACAATTTTTAGGCTTCATCCATGTGAGGGAAAATGTGAGTTTGATGAATCCCTTTGCATAACTTACAAGGAAACCTAACTTTACCATTTTTCCCTAGAACCTAACTATCACTAGTTGATGGATCAATGGAAAGTTGATGAGATTTTTCTGACCATAATTCCAAGACCTTTGGAATACCGAACAATTGATAAGGAAGTGGTCACCCTTACAAATCTTGCAAGGGTATTTTGGTTTACGATGCATGTTGGAGGTTTCCTCAACACAACTAACACTTACAACCATGGTTGGCTGGTTGATTTCTTTCTTATCTTTCTTCTTCTTCTCCTTCTTCCTCCCTTTCTTCTTCTTCTTAGCCACCTGGTTACTAGCGTCAAGGCTTTTACCAAGTGAAGAGGAAGAAATGGAGGAAGAAATATTAGGCAAAGAAGGTAAAGGGTCAATAGAAGGTTGGTGATGTTGAGATGGTGAACTCTGTTGAAATGAAGCATCCGGTTGAGGTGGAACAAATGGAGTATTCAGGGCCAACAAAGTTGAAAATAACCATATCGGTAAACCTATTGTAAATATAGGTAATGAAAATGTAGCCATATAAGGAGGACCAACATTTCCAAAACAAGGAAAAGTACTAGGATTCTCGTTAAGAGGGGTTCCTTGGTTGGTAAATTCCGGAACAGTTTCCATTATATTCAACTTCAGTGAATTTTATTAACAATTTAAAACTAAAACTAACAATTCACAATTCACACCTAAAAATTAAAATTCACAATTCACACCTATGGTCTCTAAAAGTAAAAACAAACAAATTAACACGTGCTATCAAATCTAGGAGTCAGACCACACACAAATAGTAAATTCTCGTACTAAAAACACTAGTTGGTGATGAAATCCAACATCGTATAATTTAATACAGAAAGGGCAGTTGGAACAGTTACCTTGAAAACCTGCTTAATGAAATAGACTGGCACAAGTTTCTTCACAAAACCATCTCGAGTGAAGAGAACCCCCCAGAGAGTCCAAGTGAGTCTAGTCGATGTCTACTCCAGGTACAGTGAGATCTTTCCTTCACCGTCACCTTAGGAAATAATCTTAAGCTTATGGACACTAAGGTTACCAAAAGTAACAAATACAACTGGGGGAACAGTCTACGATCCGATTCCACACGCAAGGGTAGAGTAACAAAGCTCAATCCCCTTGAAGGCTCCTCGACATGGTCAATCCGAGGTTTACCGACAAATGACCCCAAGCTCCTCGACAATGGTTAATCTGAGGTTTACCATTTTTAATGTGCACAAAATCTTCTATCTTCCCCAATGAAATAGAATTTATTGTCTCAAAGGTTTGGACATGATCTCATGATTGACTTGTTTAAGAGAAGCGTCCTAGATTGTATCAATTACAATTGGATTTATTTCCTACCGCAAGATTTATCTACTTGTTTGTTTTATTTGCTTTGGAAATTTAACTACAACCTATTCCAAAGCACTAATCCTGAGCTAGATTGGTGGAAAGAGCCCTAAAAATGTAAAAATTACTAGATGAATTTTAATTAAGCGTTGTGTTATTTAAGTTGTTATTACTCAAAAGTGTAAATGGATATGAAACCAATGGTGTTATGACCTGACTGAAACTAAATGAAATTGAATATGATAGTGTAATCTTTTCAATTCGATGAATCCTAAGTAAAGTAAGGAGAGAGTTTCCATTCACTTCCAACAATGCAAAAAATTGATCAGTAAGAGAAAATAGAACAAATTTTCTAATGCACTAATTTAATCAAGAAAAACTAATACAAATCAATCCCAATTTTTTTTATTATATTTTTTTGTTTTTAAAACAAGCATAAAAACATATAAATTCAAATCAAAGAAAACTGATCTAAATCTATGATTGATTTTTCAGAATGTAAGCTATGCAACGGTAATCTATGCACAATTCATATTCTGAAAATGAGAATTCTAATTATGCAAATGTGATCTATGCAAGAGAATTCTCAAACACAAGATGATTCTAATTTAATATAAGAACCAATCAAGTGGAAGTCAAGAAAATCGGGTGAGAGTTCCAAAGATCAAAAAAACACTTAAAGGTGATTAACACTCATACACAATTTAGCCCCCACCTGGCAAATGAGGGGGAAATGTTTTTGCAAAAAAAAAAGCAAAAAGATGCAAAATTGTGAAAATACTGAGACAAACCTCCAAGTAATGACTAAAGGAAATAAAATTAAGAATTTCTCAAAAAAGAGACTCAAAACACCCAATTAACTTAATGGAGATTGATGAGATGAAAATTTGCTGAAAGAAATTCAGAAACAAGATATTTTTGACAGAAAAATACAGATCTAGGTAGATGCTAAGAATCCTAAATAAAATCTAAACTAAACTGGGAAAAGAAATCTAAAGTTTTTCAAAAAATTTAACAAGGTCCGCAGTCCCCAAAAGTAACAGGTGCGGTCCCACACTGTTTACTTAAGGAAAGTGTGAAACTGCCCGCACTGTGCAAAAGAACAAAGTGCGGTCCCCAGATAAGTTCAAGAAAAACTTAAAAGATTTCAAAATTTTCAAAAACAGAGAAAACCTAAGCTACCCGGGTAGATATCCATCAATAAAAAACCAGGAAAAAATTTTCCTCAAATAAAAATAAAAGAGAACCAAAAACAACAAGTTCTTTCCCCAGCGGAGTCACCAATTTGTTGGCCAGATAAATCGTTCTTGCGGACAAGATCGATCTCCCTAGTACTGAAAGTATGTAGCAACAAACAACCAAATAGACTAATCTTTCTCTAAGCATATAAGGTTTACAAAAAGCTCTATAGAGGTGTAAAAGACTTACCATATGTCTAGCGCTTGTTTGAAGTCGTTGTTGTCCCTCGTGCACTTGAAGGAGTTTTCCTCGTAAACCTGCAGTCACAAACAAGAAAAATATTACATAGCACCTGTATAGACATTATCATAAACCATGCTTATCATAGTGATCAAGGAATCTATGAGATCAATCATGAACAGATAGCTTATTGAGAAAAATGAGTATATTTGTATTAATTTCAAAAGCAGAAACACCTTGCAACCTGAGCCTTGATGTTGTACAGGCCTTCCGGGGGTCCGAAGCAAGAGTCTCCTATTGGGAAAAATACTAAGAGGGGGGGGTGAATCAGTATTTAGTGCAGACAATAAAACTTTGATATTTCTTTCTTAAAAACCCATACGCTACTTTCCTGAAGACAACTCGCGTATATACGTGGATATCCTTTACAGAACTCGCGTATATCCAGTGATCTAATTATGCATTTAGTTCTTGACTTAGATCATTGCATTACTCATTCATCAGATGTTTAGAAAATAGTAAACAGGTGCAGAAAGAACAGAACAATCATCACACATAAGAAACACACATGAACACTAGGATTTTTAGGTGGAAACCCAATTCAGGAGAAAACCACCGCTACCGTCGTCTCAGTCTTCAATATTTATTATTAAGAAAAATTCTTACAACATGTACTAGCGCAGACTCATAACAACATGGAGGCACCCACCTAGAGAAGGCTACAACCTTCTCTCATTTACCAGCCTCTCCTGGAAGGGAGCAACAACCCCCTGCTCTCATTTACCAGCCTCACCTGGAAGGGAGCTACTACCCCCTGATACCATCCTCTACTGGCAGAAAGCTTCTACTTTCAGACTGAAGGCTTCAACCCTCAGATCCACTACAGACCACGTTTCATCAATTTTCAAACTGGATCAAACAACTCCAACACAACCCTTTACTTATCAACAAACAACCTTTTCCCAATGCTTCAAATAGAATAGTGAAACCACTGTAACCAGAATATCAGAGATAACCCAGACTTCAGAATAAATCTGCAGAAACACATTCAACCTTGAACAACCATTAGATCAGATATCATACGTGCTTTTATTTAATCAGACCTGCGTATATACGTGATTTTCATGAAGCGAAGCAGCGTATACATCTGTGCATTTACCAAAATAACCCTAACTGTCTATACGCACCTTTGTTTAAACAGATCCACGTATATACGCGCTTTTCACAAAATGAACCTATGTATAGATCTATAAAAGATAAAATTTGCACAACAGACCAGATCTATGAACTTACCTAGATTTCTTCAAGATCTTCAACATATTTGCACCAGGTCTTCATTACTTCTTTTCAGATCATCCTAGAGATTCATCCTTTTAGATCTAGAGGTCTTGAACCTTCATCATGTTCATAGGTGCATCATAGATTTAGATCTATCAATTAAGAAAAAATTTCAACCATACAGATTAACTTCAGAGTGAAGTATTCATTAAAGTCCGGACACTTGCACACACCTTGCACAATGAATTTCTTATCCTTATATAAGTTTAGCCTTTGTCAATACCATGAGCCAAAACCACACAACTTCTGATGGTATTCCTGGACGGGACCAAATAGATATTCAAGCGCTCAATACAAGGGGTAAATACCATGGTAAGAACCCCTGGTTTTATATCTTTAGAGCGCAATTAGGCATACGCGACTTGGCACTTACTTTTCCACGTACATGCGCTACTTCGCCTTGACAAACCCATGTATGCATAGTGACATGTCTTATTCATCATTGCTTTGGTCCTTTCTGAATTTCCTTTCTTCTGTACTCTTTGGATGATCTGTAGATACATCATCATCAGAGAAAACACATGCCAACAATATCCACATCATATTTAAATCATCATCAAATAGGTTGCCATCAACGTTATCAAGTAGGTTGCCATCAAGGACAACACTCTGCATCATATTGCCAACAATCTGCCCCTTTGGACTTGATGGAAACCATGATGGTGTTTGATCACCACAACAGATAGATACATTAAGCATAATGATATTCTTCCCTTATTCAAACACCATGTCACTCTCCCCCTTTGACATCAAGGGCAAAGGGCAGATCAAAACCAACACAAGGTTACCAGCTCCCCCTGAGTCCATGATGTATGCTCAAACATATTTTTCAATGAAGTACATGACTCTATGACCTTCCTATCACCAAGGACTCATACTTACATCAAAGATCCAACCAAGTGGATTTCACATTTTGACTCAACTACCCTACAAAGTGGGTTTACAATTTGAACGAGTCCTTACATGATTGAATATTACAATTTTACATCATAGGTCTCAACATGACCTTTTCAACAAATTACAAATATAAATTTTTATAACCAATACCAGAAAGACTTCAAGAGAGAGATCATATTACAGAACCATCATAATGCCAAAAATGCATTATACTCAGCAAGGCTAATGCTCCCCCTAAAGGTGTGCTTCCAATGCATCCTTTCCATATGACCAAAGCTCCCCCTGTTCTTGTGCATCCTGAACACTTTCAACATAAAATCATCAAGGTATCTTCACCCAATAGAGAATGAAACAGAAATATAAGAGATGAAATACCACCAGATACTCCAAACCACATCAGATATACCAAACAACACCACAGCTTGTGCTGAAGAAATGTTGACCCTGAAAAAATTGTCAGCAACCACTCATACGCGATTTTTTGTGTATGAACTCACATATATACGCGACTGTCTTTCAAGAAACCCGCGTATCCAATTTAATCTTCTGAATTTAAGCAGATTTGTTCTTCTGACTGGCAAAGACTACTCTCAGCTTTTGTCTTAGATATTCAAATGCTTCCCTGGGCAGAGGTTTGGTAAAGATATCAGCAACTTGTTCTTTGGAGGGAACATATTCCAACTTCACCTTTTGTTCAATCACTTGTTCATGTAAGAAGTGATACTTTATGGGAATGTGCTTGGTCTTTGAATGCATAACATGATTCTTTGAGATACTGATGGCACTTGTATTATCACACATAAAGGAGATAGGAGGTGTACATTTGATTTGAAAATCTTGTAAGGTTTGCATCATCCAAAGGAGTTGAGTGCAACAAGATGCGACAGCCACATATTCTGCTTCTGCTGTAGATAAGGCAATAGAATTTTGCTTCTTGCTGAACCAAGATACTAACTGGGGTCCCATATAGAATGCACCACCACTAGTACATTTCCGATCATCAACATTTCCAGCCCAATCTACATCAGTGTAAGCATGAAGAGTAAGATCAACATTCTTTGGATACCACAGTCCAAAGTCTTGAGTTCCTTGTAGATATTTGAATATTATTTTGAAAGCCTGAAGGTGAGACTCTTTTGGATTAAGTTGGAATCGTCCAACAATCCCAACTACATGCATAATTTCCAGTCTAGTCCCAGTGAGATAAAGTAGGCTTCCTATCATTGATCTGTATTCTGGTTGATTCACTGTGGGAGAATCATCATGAGAACTGAGATTACATCCGGTTATCATTGGTGTACTTATAGGTTTGCATTCTTCCATGCCATACTTCTTCATAATTTTCTTAAGATATTTTGCTTGTGATAAGAATATACCATCTGTAGTTTGATGCACTTGCAAGCCAAGAAAGAATGTTAGTTCTCCAAGTAAGGACATTTCAAATTCTTGTTGCATGACAGAAGAAAATTTCTGACTCATATATTCTTCATTACTCCCAAAAATGATATCATCAACATATACAACCACAATCAATAGTTTATCATTTTCAACTTTTGTGTATAAGTTTCTATCAACAGACCCCTTTGAAAATCATTGTTGATGAAGATATCTGTCAAGACGATAATACCATGCCCTTGGAGCTTGTTTGAGACCATATAGAGCCTTTTTAAGTCTGCAAACAAGATTTTCATCATTTCCCAAAATGAATCCTTCCGGTTGTTCTATATAAAATTCTTCTTCTAGATCACCATTGAGAAATGCAAATTTAACATCCATTTGATAAACTTTGATTTGTTGAAAACTTGAAAAAGAAAGAAACATTCTTATGGCTTCAAGTCTAGCTACAGGAGCAAAAGTTTCTTCAAATTCTATACCTTCTTGTTGAGTATACCCCTTACAAACCAGTCTAGATTTGTTTCTTATAACATCCCCATTCTCATTTAACTTGTTCTTGAATATCCATTTAGTTCCAATGACATTTTTATCATGTGGTCTTGGTACCAATTACCAAGTGTGATTCTTTTCAATTTGATCAAGCTCTTCATTCATGGCTTGAATGCAACATTCATCCTTGCTAGCTTGATTGACATTGTGTGGTTCAATCGTGGATAGAAATTCCAGATAGCTAGAATATCCCACAAGAGTCCTCCTTGTTTGTACACCTGATTCCTTGTCTCCCAAAATTTGAGATTCAGGATGATTCTTTTGAACATATCTGGATGGAGCCTTTTCAGATAAATCATCTTCAAGTTCTTCATTGGATCCACTGTCTATATCATTTATATTTGATGTAGAAGGACAAAGGTCACCATCGTCTTCTTCTGTTGTTTGTTTTTCTTCTTTAGGGGCTACAGGAGACTCATCAATGACAACATCAATACATTCAACAATATTTCGAAGCCTTTTATTGTAACATTTGTATGCTCTGCTTGTAGATGAGTAACCAAGAAGTATTCCTTCATCTGATCTAGGTTCAAACATACCAAGCTTTTCATCATTATTTTTGATAAATCATTTACTTCCAAAAACTCTAAAATGCTTCATAGAGGGAGAATTACCATACCAGAGTTCATATGGATTTTTGTCACTATTTACCTGAACACGTGCCTTGTTGAGAATGTTTGTTGCTGTATGTGTTGCTTCTCCCCAGAAAGTGTCAGGTGTTCTAGAATCATCAAGCATAGCTCTAGCCATTTGTTGAATTGTTCTATTCATTCTCTCTGCTACGCCATTTTGTTGTGGAGTGCCAGCTACAAAGAACTATCTTTTTATGCCATGTTGTTCAAAAAATTCAAGGAATTCATTTGATGTATATTCTCCTCCTCGATCAGATCTAAGACACTTGATTTTTAGATCTAATTCATTTTCCACCAGTGCTTTTAAGATCTAAAATTTTTCAAATGCTTCATCTTTGTGTTTAATCAACCCAATCCAACACATTATAGAGAAATCATCAATAAATAAGATATAGTATTCTTCACCACGTGGTGAATTTTTCCTCATAGGTCCACATATGTCAGTATGAGCGAGTTCAAGAGGCCTACTTGATGAACCGTCCTTGGCATTAAATTGTACTCTGGTCTATTTACCGAATTGGAAAGATTTGCATATGATACTCTCTGGTAGAGTAATATTGGGAAGACCACGAACAACTTTAAGTCTACTTGATTTGTTGATTTGAGAGAAGCTCAGATGCCCCAGCCTTCTATGCCATAGCCAATTTTCTGAAGATTTTCTCAAGTAACATTGATCTTTGCAGTTCTTCAATACATACAGGTTGCTTGGAGTTCTTTTTCCTTTTATAATTTTTTTACCTGTATCAAGATCACGTACCACACATTCTTTTGAACTAAAGACAACCTCAGTTCCTTGATCACACATTTGACTCACACTTAACAGGTTATGTCTTAATCTATCCACATACATGACATTATTAGCTTTCACCTTTTCTTTTAGAAAAACAGACCCTTTTCCCTTAATGACAGCAGGTGTATCATTTCCAAATGTAACATTGTTTTCTTTTTCTAGGGCATTATATGCATGAAGTTTATTTTTGTCACCTGTCATATGTTTTGAGCATCCGCTATCAATATACCATTGATTTTCTTCACCTTCTACAAATAAAGCTATGCCACAATTTTCAACCTATTTTTCCTTCTTTTTCCACACTTTGGAGCTTGAAGGAACATGTTCTTTTGGCTGGACTTTGCTCCTGCATTCAGATTCTTCATGGCCAAAGTTATTGCAATAAGCACATTCAACTTCATTTTGAAGAGGAGAAAAGTTGTTATAGGTGTTCTTGTTTGGTTCAATATCCATCCTTTTCTTTCTTGCTTCTCTTGTCATAATGGTTTTATATGCAACACATTGAGCAGCTTTATGACCAAAATTGTGACATGAGAAACATTGTCCATTGAAGTAGAAATTTCTGCGATCATGAAATATTCTATTTGAATTTACCTGTTGGTTGTAGCTTCTTTGAAAGATATCCCTGTTAGTGTTCCTTGAATTGAGATCATGCTTTACCTGTAAAGATTCTTTATTCCGTTGCTGAGTGGTAGAATGTAGTAAACCAGCTGTAGCTGCTTTTAGATAATTTGATGCTTAAGCTTGAGAAGATTCTCCGGTATATCCAAGACTTGTCTTTATAAGAGAAGAGCATTGTACCTTGAAAATATCATCTAAGGTTTCAGATCCTTTAGCAAATCTAAGATTCAGAGTCTTTTCTTTCTCAAAATCTTTTCTTATACTTACCACTTCATATTCTAATTTCTCAATGTGTTTCTTTGCTTCTTCAAACTACTTTTCCAGAGTCTCTATGGTTATTTTCCTTTCTTATAAGAGTATTTTACATTCTTCTAAGCATATTTTGAGTTGATTGTTTTCTTCAAGAAAATCATTGTCCTCTAGAGCATCCACAAACGTATCCTTCTCTTTTATAGATTCAAATGCCATGAGAATTCTAAGATCTTGTTCACATTCTTCCTCACTATCAGATAACCCATCACTTTCTTCATTAGTATAGTAACTTTTCTTAGTGCTAGATCAGTTCTTATACCTTCTTGCTACTTCTTTCCCTTTAGCAGATGTTTCTGTATAAGGACACTTTGCAGCATAATGACCAACTCTTCCACAATCAAAGCATTTGAAAAGAAGCTTACCTTTGAATCTTCCGGTTCCTAGTTGGAGTCTTCTCACAAAATTTGCCTCATCTTCTTCTAAGATATATCCTGATGCTTCTGCTTTTTGAACTTATTTCCCTTTTGTAGAAGCTTTAAAAACAACTTCTTTGACTTCAGATGGTCCTCCTCTCCTCATTTAATATGCAGTCAGTATGCCATGAAGTTGCACCACTGTAAGAATTTGAAGATCCTGTTTTTCCTCAAGAGCAGAGACTTTTGATTAAAATTTTTCCATTAGCGATCTTAAGATTTTCCCAACCAAAGTAGATTCCATGATTGTTTCTCCCAGATTTTTCATACGATTTACAGCATCATCAAGAAGTAAAAAGAAACTGGAAATACTTTCATCACTATGCATTTTTAAATTTTCATATTCAATTCTGAGGGTTTGAAGTTTTGCACTTTTTACCTTTTCATCACCTTCATAACTTATAATTATTTTGTCCCATATTTCCTTTGCTGTATTTAGCTGCATGAATTTGACAAATTTAGATTCAGTTAGACTTCCGGTTAGAGCATTGACCGCCTTTGCATTTGATTCATAGTCCTTCCTTTCAGTTGGATCTGTTGGTGTAGAAACTGGATATTGATATCCCTGTTCAATAATGGCCCATATATCTGCTCCCATAGACTGAAGATAGGATCTCATCCTTATTTTCCAGAAGATGAAATTACTTCCGTTGAAGAGTGGAGGCTTGATAGATGTTGTTCCCTCTTGATTGCTCATCTTGCTTGATCTTCCTTCTAGCGGTTAAGCCTTTTTAGAAGGAACTTATCTGATACCAATTGTTGGGAAAAATACTGAGAGGGGGGAGTGAATCAGTATTTAGTGTAGACAATAAAAATTTGATATTTATTTCTTAAAAACCCATACGCTAATTTCCTGAAGACAACTTGCGTATATACACAGATATCCTTTACAGAACTCGCGTATATCCATTGATATAATTATGCATTTATTTCTTGACTTAGATCATTGCATTACTCATTCATCAGATGTTTAGAAAATAGTAAACAGGTGCAAAAAGAACAGAACAATCATCACACATAAGAAACACACATGAACACCAGGATTTTCAGGTGGAAACCCAATTCGGGAGAAAACCACCATTGATGTCGTCTCAGTCTTCAATCTTTATTATTAAGAAAACTTCTTACAACATGTACTGGCACAGACTCATACCAACACGCAGGCAACCACCTGCAGAAGGCTACAACCTTCTCTCGTTTACCAGCCTCTCCTGTAAGGGAGCAACAACCCCCTGCTCTCATTTACCAGCCTCACCTGGAAGGGATCTACTACCCCCTGATACCAGCCTCTACTGGCAGAAAGCTTCTACTTTCAGACTGAAGGCTTCAACCCTCAGATCCACTGCAGACCACGTTTCATCAATTTTCAAACTGGATCAAACAGCTCCAACACAACCCTTTACTTATCAACAAACAACCTTTGCCCAATGCTTCAAACAGAATAGTGAAACCACTATAACCAAAATATCAAAGATAACCCAAACTTCAGAATAAATATGCAGAAACACATTCAACCTTGAACAACCATTAGATCAGATATCATACGTGCTTTTATTTAAACAGACCCGTGTATATACGTACTTTTCATGAAGCGAAGCCGCATATACATCTGTGCATTTACCAAAATAACCCTAACTGTCCATACGTGCCTTTGTTTAAACAGATCCGCGTATATACGTGCTTTTCACAAACTGAACCTGCGTATAGATCTATGAAAGATAACATTTGCACAACAGACTAGATCTATGAACTTACCTAGATTTCTTCAAGATATTCAACAGATTTGCACCAGGTCTTCATTACTTCTTTTCAAATCATCCTAGAGATTCATCTTTTCAGATCTAGAGGTCTTGAACCTTCATCATGTTCATAGGTGCATCATAGATTCAGATCTATCAATTAAGAACAGAGTTCAACCATACAGATTAACTTCAGAGTGACGTATTCATTAAAGTCCAGACACTTGCACACACCTTGCACAATGAATTTCTTCTCCTTATATAAGTTTAGCCTTTGTCAATACCATGAGCCAAAACCATACAACTTCCGATGGTATTCCTGGATGGGACCAAATAGATAATCAAGAGCTCAATACAATGGGTCAATACCATGGTAAGAACCCCTGGTTTTATATCTTTAGAGTGCAATTAGGCATACGCAACTTGGCATGTAATTTTCCATGTACATACGCTACTTTTCCTTGACAAACCCGCATATGCATAGTCACATGTCTTATTCATCATTGCTCTGCTCCTTTCTGAAGTTCCTTTCTTCTATACTCTTTGGCTGATTTGTAGATACATCATCATCAGAGACAACACATGCCAACAATCTCCACATCAGATTTACATCATCATCAAATAGGTTGCCATCAACGTTATCAAGTAGGTTGCCATCAAGGACAACACTCTACATCATATTGCCAACAATCTCCCCCTTTGGACTTGATGGCAACCATGAGGGTGTTTGATCACCACAACAGATAGATACATTAAGCACAATGATATTCTTCCCTTATTCAAACACCATGTCACTCTCCCCCTTTGACATCAAGGGCAAAGGGTGGATCAAAACCAACACAAGGTTACCAGCTCCCCCTGAGTCCATGCTAAATGTTCAAACATATTTTTAAATGAAGTACATGACTCTATGACCTTCCTATCACCAAGGAATCATACTTACATCAAAGATCCAACCAAGTGGATTTACACATTTTGACTCAAATACCCAACAAAGTGGGTTTACACATTTGAACAAGTCCTTACATGATTGAATATTACAATTTTACATCATAGGTCTCAACATGACCTTTTCAACAAATTACAAATATGATTTCTTATGAAAAATACCAGAAAGACCTCAAGAGAGAGATCATATTACAGAACCATCATAATGCCAAAAATGCATTATACTCAGCAAGGCTAATGCTCCCCCTAAAGCTGTGCTTCCAATGCATCCTTTCCATATGACCAAAGCTCCCCCTGTGCTTGTGCATCCTGAACACTTTCAACATCAAATCATCAAGGCATATTCACCCAATAGAGAATGAAACTGAAATATAAGAGTTGAAATACCACCAGAGACTCCAAACCACATCAGAGATACCAAACAGCACCACAACTTGTGCTGAAGAAATGCTGACCCTGAAAATTTTTTCAGGAACCACTTATACGCCGTTATCTGTGTATGAACTCGCGTATATACACGACTATCTTTTAGGAAACCCACGTATCCAATTTAATCTTATGAATTTAAGCATATTTGTTCTTCTCACTAGTAGAGACTACTCCTAGCTTTTGTCTTAGATATTCGAATGCTTCCCTGGGCAAAGGTTTGGTAAAGATATTATCAACTTGTTCTTTGGAGGGAACATATTCCAACTTCACCTTTTGTTCAAGCACTTGTTCACGTAAGAAGTGATACTTGATGGGAATGTGCTTGGTCTTTGAATGCATAAAAAGATTCTTTGAGATATTGATGGCACTTGTATTATCACACATAATGGAGATAGGAGGTGTACATTTGATTTGAAAATCTTTTAAGGTTTGCATAATCCAAAGGAGTTGATTGCAACAAGATGCGGCAACCACATATTCTGCTTCTGCTGTAGATAAGGAAATAGAATTTTGCTTCTTGCTGAACCAAGATACTAACCGGGGTCCCATATAGAATGCACCACCACTAGTACTTTTCCGATCATCAACATTTCCAGCCCAATCTGCATCAGTGTAAGCATGAAGAGTAAGATCAGCATTCTTTGGATACCATAGTCCAAAGTCTTGAGTTCCTTGTAGATATTTGAATATTATTTTTACAGCCTGAAGGTGAGACTCTTTTGGATTAGCTTGGAATCTTCCAACAATCCCAACTGCATGCATAATGTTCAGTCTAGTCCTAGTGAGATAAAGTAGGCTTCCTATCATTGATCTATATTCTGGTTGATTCACCGTAGGAGAATCATCGTGAGAACTGAGATTACATCCGGTTATCATTGGTGTACTTAGAGGTTTGCATTCTTCCATGCCATACTTCTTCAAAATTTGCTTAAGATATTTTTCTTGTGATAAGAATATACCATCTTTAGTTTGATGCACTTGCAAGCCAAGAAAGAATGTTAGTTCTCCAAGTAAGGACATTTCAAATTCTTGCTGCATGACAGAAGCAAATTTTCGACTCATAGATTCTTCATTACTCCCAAAAATGATATCATCAACATATACAACCACAATCAATAGTTTATCATTTTCAACTTTTGTGTATAAGTTGTTATCAGCAAACCCCTTTGAAAATCCTTGTTGATGAAGATATTTGTCAAGACGATAATACCATGCCCTTGGAGCTTGTTTGAGACCATATAGAGCCTTTTTAAGTCTGCAAACAAGATTTTCATCATTTCCCAAAATGAATCCTTCCGGTTTTTCTATATAAACTTCTTCTTCTAGATCACCATTGAGAAATGCAGTTTTAACATCCATTTGATAAACTAGGATTTGTTGAAAACTTGAAAAAGCAAGAAACATTCTTATGGCTTCAAGTCTAGCTACAGGAGCAAAAGTTTCTTCAAAGTATATACCTTCTTTTTGAGTATACCCCTTACAAACCAGTCTAGCTTTGTTTCTTATAACATACCCATTCTCATTTAACTTGTTCTTGAATATCCATTTAGTTCCAATGACATTTTTATCATGTGGTCTTGGTACCAATTCCCAAGTGTGATTCTTTTCAATTTGATCAAGCTCTTCATTCATGGCTTGAATCCAACATTCATCCTTGTTAGCTTGATTGACATTGTGTGGTTCAGTCGTGGATAGAAATGCCAGATAGCTAGAAGATCCCACAAGAGTCCTCCTTGTTTGTACACCTGATTCCTTGTCTCCCAAAATTTGAGATTCAGGATGATTCTTTTGAACATATCTGGATGGAGCCTTTTCAGATAAATCATCTTCAGGTTATTCATTGGATCCACTATCTATATCATTTCTATTTGATGTAGAAGGACAAAAGTCACCATCGTCTTCTTCTGTTGTTTGTTTTTCTTCTTTAGGGGATGTAGGAGACTCATCAATGAAAACAAATACATTCAACAATCTTTCGAAGCCTTTTATTGTAACATTTGTATGCTTTGCGTGTAGATGAGTAACCAAGAAGTATTCCTTCATCTGATCTAGGTTCAAACTTGCCAAGCTTTTCATCATAATTTTTGATAAAGCATTTACTTCCAAAAACTCCAAAATGCTTCACAGAGGGAGAATTACCATACCAGAGTTCATATGGAGAATATCCAGCCTGGGGTCCAATTCGGGAGCTAACATCTCTGGTGACCATACTAGGGAGTTGTTTATTATAGAAGATTCATCACCCCAGTAACATTTTTCCTTGTAAATTCCTGCACTCTGGATGATGATGTTCAGAGTTTGCTAGGCTAGAAATAAAATTTTGTAAAATAGAAATTTGACCACACTAGCTTCAAGAAGATACATGAGGGCTAATCCAGATCCAAATCCCCCCCCTTGTGTTTGAAAATCCAAATCTTATCCCAAGAATTGTCAGAAGACAAGAAGGATCATCAAGCCCCAGACCCATCTTCAGATCCTATAATTGGCCCAATGAGTGGTTTTTTGTACAAGACCTTTCCTTTGACAAGAATTTTGAGCTTTCTTTATTTAGGAATAAGTTTGAAAACGACATTGATGATACAGTTTTAGATCCTGAATTCCTTGTAGATATTGAAGTCCAAAGAGAAAATTCCTCCATTGACAATTACATTTTGAATTCTCCTCAATCCATCACTATAACTAATACTCCTGAGCCTTCAGAATCATCAGGAATAGCCTTTCCTCCTCCCAATTCGTCAGCATTCCCATCAATCAATTCCCAATTGTCATCTCCTCCATCAACACCTCCCTCAAATCCTACAAATCCTGTTGTAAATCCACCCAGAATTATGGCTGCCAGGTATGCACCCCTGGTCTTACCCCAGGTCCTCAACGATATGCCAGCTGACTATCAGAGTAAAATTCCTATTTTTGATGCCACTCAGAGCATCACAGCCCAGCAACACGTTGATAAAATGAATGAATTTTTTGATTTGCATGAGGTAGAAGCAGAGAATGTAACAACGAGGTTGTTTGTTCAAAGCTTCGGAGGTGATTTCAGATAGTGGTTTAGAGCCTTACCACCAGGCTTAATTCACACTTTACAAGAGTTTCACACACATTTTTTGGACTGGTGAGAGGTAAAAAAGAACCAAATCCAAATTCTATCTGAATATGAAAATATTAAAACAAATGTGGGTGAAACTGTCCAAGACTATTGTTTAAGATTAAATGTTGCATATAATGCTATCCCAGCTAACTTGAAGCCTCCTGTGGGATTAGCATTGCTGAAATTTCCCGATGGTTTTGATTCCGACATGGCATATCAGTTGCTTGAAAGAGATCCATCTTCATTTGAAGACATGCAGAAGGTAGTAGTAAACATTGAAGCTAATCTGCTGGCTAAAAGAGCACGAGCCAGAGCTGAGAAAAGAGTTACAATAAAAGAGGAGGCCTCTAATTTAGACAGAAAAATGGACACTCTGATTAGAACAGTGGAAAAAATGGTTGATAGGTTAAACATTTCAAACAGACCGGAGCCTCAAATAAGAAATCCGAATTTCAGAGGACAGCAGCCGCAATTCAGAATTAAACAGAGAGAGCAAAGAACGCAGGACCAAGCTGCACCACCACAGCACCAGATTAAAACTCCTTTGCAGCAGAACTACGTGCAAGGGACAAATTCAGATGATGATGATCCTGTGATTGAGGCTAATCAATTTTTCATAGCTGATGGTGCACCAATTTTCCTCACAGAAGACGAATAATACACAGTGGCGACTCCAGACATCCAAAAAGACAAAAATTTCATTTTGGCCAATGACACAACATTCGAAGAAGAGTCTGATGACTACCAGAGAGGGTATATGAATGCTCTGTTGGCTCAACAAAGGTAGTACTCTTTAAGGAACAGAGAGGTTACAATCAGTCCCATTCAGAAAAGAAAAGAAATACAAATGAAGAACGATGCATAGAAGAAAGCAAAAGAGCCGACCGACCCTTCTTCTAGCAAAGCACCTGCAGCTGCTAATACAGTAAATGAAAAGAACCAGCAGAGCACAGTAAAGGAGCCAACAGAGAAGAAAGACCCCCCTATTAAAGAGGTAGAAAAAACTCCCTCCTTTAATTTAGAAAATGAAATTTCTAAGTTAAAAGTATCTATGCCCCTCATAGAGTTGGTGAAGAATAGTGCATATAAAACTCAGGTGTCTAAAGTCTTGCAAATAGACTCTATTTCTGATATGGTTAATGTAGAAGATGACTACCATGAACTTATTTTTGGTCCAACCATAGAAGAATCTGAAGAAAATGAAGTCCCTCCTTTTTACTTGAGTCTTAGAGTACATGATTTTATCCTTCATAACGCTATGTTAGACTCTGGGGCCTCACAGAATTTGATGCCCAAAGCTGTCATGGAGAAGCTAGGCCTTGATATCACTCGAAAATATCATGATTTGCATTCCTTTGACTCAAGTAGGGTCCACTGTATTGGTCTAATCAAAGATTTGGTAGTGTCTTTAGATCAGATTCCAGCAAATAATGTCTTGATGGATGTAGTTGTTGCTAATGTCCCACCACGGTTTGGAATGCTTCTATCTAGGTCTTGGGGTGCAAAAATTAAGGGAACCATGCAGCTTGACTTCTCTTATGCCACTATACCTGTATTTGGCTAGTTGAGAAAGTTATACAGGGAAAATAAAATGAAATATATGATTACCAGCAAAGAGAAGCCTGTAAATCATCTCATTAATGCAATCCATACAGATTTAGAGTCTTTTGTCCTGTATTCTGATGGTGGTTTAAATGATGAGAATGTTCAGTTGGTATAAGTGAATGAAATACATGAGATTTCAGAAAATTTTAGAGAAGTCCTTAAACAGGAAAAGGATAAAGTAGAAAACACTTCTAAGCCTCCTTCCTGCCAATAGCAAAAGAACAGTGAATAGCCAGAAAACAACCAAGGTAAAGAAGAGAAAGAAACAAATTTCCAGCATCTTCAAGAAGAAGAAGAAGGCCTGTGGAGTATGGATTTTGATGGAGCTGTTGGTAAGGATGGAGCTGGCATTAGGATATGGATTAGGAGCCCTGTTTTCCAGCCTGAGAAGGTTCCCAACAATGTTAGGGTTTGTGCTTATAAGCTAGCTTTTGATTGCTGTAACAATGAAGTAGAATATGAGGCTTTGATTGCAGGTCTCAAAATTTTGAAAAAGTTGAATGCAAAAAGGATCTCTGTGTATGGCAACTCCGAATTGATAATCAAACAGGTGAAAGGAGAATATCAAACTAAGCATCCGAGATTGAGGGCATACAGAAATGCAGTCTTGGAAATTTTGAAGACATTCCCAGAGTATACTTTGAAAACAATACCCAGGATGCAGAATTTGATTGTTGATTCCCTGGCCACTACTGCCAAAAACTTGAATATTTCGATGAACTCGAACAATAAGTTTGAAATCTATGTCAAACATAGGCCAGCTGTTCCAGACAATTTAAGGTATTGGCAAGTGTTTTCTAATGATAATGAGATTAATGCATTTTTGCAGGGTGATGGAAAATTCAAAGAAACTCCAATAGAAGGTGATTATGTGGTTGATGATAAAGAAATGAAGACAAAGGGAAGCACGGTAAATTTGAAAACATTTGGAAGGGACCATACAGAATTACATCATACAGGGGACAAAATGCCTTCTTGCTTTCAGAAATTGATGGCCAGGATTGATCTGGATTTTATGCAGGAATGCAACAGAATACAGATATAACCATAGATACAGAGATGCAGTGGAAATAATGATTCATTCTATTAATTAAAGAATGACTGAAATAAGCTTACAAACATAATGGAAACATGCTAGGGCGCTGGCAGCGTATCTCTGAGAAGAGATGTGGCGTACACAGGCCTCTGAACTATGTTACATTGAGGCTCGCAAGCCTATTACAGACATAATGGAAATAGATGAGCTAGGGTACTGGAAGTGTATCCCTGAGAAGAGATGTGGTGGCTACTAGCCCCTGAACTGTGTTACAATGCAGACATGATAGAGATGTGGCGAGCTAGGGCACTGGTAGCGCTTATCTCTGAGAAGAGATGTATCAGCTCCCAGCCCCCTGAACTATCTTAAAATGAGGCTCGAGGGACTATTTATTTCTGAGAAACAATGTAGAATCCGAAACGTCCAAAACCCTAACTGTAGGAGATGAAGCGCCAAAAATGTGGGCCCCGTTTGGGTAAATTGGTGGTTCAACTTCCCGGGGATGTAACTTTGGCATCCAGTCTTCGTTTGACGCGCTCAATAGCTCGTTAGAAAGATATTTCTGAGGAGCACAACTTTTGAATGAGAAACATCAAACCATACCCCATGTTTCTCTCCGTTTTCCCAAAAAATGTCATATAGGGCCTCAAAACGGCTCTGAAAGTTTAAGACCCAAAAAACTGCTAAAAATAGTAAGTTGTGCCGAAACTTACAAACTGAAATAACTGATGGTGGGGGTTCAAATGGACTCGATGGGTGGCCACCAATATCCACCTGGATTATTAATGCCCCAAAACAGCTCCGGGTGTGTAGGACCCGAAAACCTGCTATAAATAGTAAGTTGTGCTAAAGCTGAAAAACTGAAAGAATTGATGCTGCGGGTCCAAATGGAATAGGTGGGAGGCCACCGATATCCACCTGGATCATTCCTCCCTCCTTAGGAGGAAATGGTCTCCGTTGCGTTAAGTTCCTCCATGGGGGGGGGGGATTTTGCTGAACTTGGTGTTGGATTTGTCCAGGACGTCGCAGACTTGTTGGCAGACGTGCTAGATGTAGATGTGCCACCGGTGGGTAGCCATTGAAGGATCTGAAAAAAAATTTCCATCATCGCGTTCCTCTATTTCTCGAGAGCATCCTCGAGCAAGATTTCTTTGACAGGATCTCCTAGTCCCTCGTCTTTCTTTCCTTCCGCCATGGGGGGTCGTCGGGGTTGCGACGTTGAACTCATTATACCCTGGCCACGTTGGGGATATGAAAAGAAAAACAGAGAAAAAAAAGAAAATCTGGCTTTGATACCACTGATCCAGATTTTATATAGGAACACAACAAACAGATATAACCATAGATACAGAGATGCAGTGGAAATAATGCTTCATTTTATTAATAAAATAATGACTGAAATAAGCTTACAAACATAATGGAAACAAGCTAGGGTGCTGGCAGCGTATCTCTCAGAAGAGATGTGGCGTTCGCAGGCCTCTGAACTGTGTTACATTGAGGCTCGTAGGGCTATTACAGACATAATGGAAATAGATGAGCTAGGGTACTGGCAGCGTATCCCTGAGAAGAGATGTGGTGGATACCAGCCCCTGAACTGTTACAATGCAGACATGATAGAGATGTGGCGAGCTAGGGCACTGGTAGCGCTGATCTCTGAGAAGATATGTATCAGCTCCCAGCCCCCTGAACTATCTTAAAATGAGGCTCTAGGGCCTATTTATTGTTGAGAAACAATGTATAATCCGAAACGTCCAAAACCCTAACCGTAGGAGATGAAGCGCCAAAACTGTGGGCCCCATTTGCGTAAATTGCTGGTTCAACTTCCGGGGGACGTAACTTTGGCATCCGATATCCATTTGACGTGCTCAATAGCTCGTTAGAAATATCTGTCCGAGGAGTACAACTTTTGAATGAGAAAAATTGATCCATGGACCCATGTTACTCTTCGTTTTCCCAAAAAATGTCATTTAGGGCCTCAAAACGGCTCTGGAAGTTTAAGACCCGAAAAACTGCTAAAAATAGTAAGTTGTGCCGAAACTTACAAACTGAAATAAATGATGGTGGGGGTTCAAATGGACTTGATGGGTGGCCACCAATATCCACCTGGATTATTAATGCCACAAAATGGCTCCAGGTGTGCACGACCCGAAAACCTGCTATAAATAGTAAGATGTGCTGAAGCTGAAAAAATGAAAGAATTGATGTTGCGGGTCCAAATGGAATAGGTGGGAGGCCACCGATATCCACCTGAATCAAGGATTTTCCAGGCGGAACAATAAATGGTAGGCTATTGAAGCACTACCATTGTTGAAGATAAGGATCAGAATCTATCTCATCATCATTGTATATACCATGTTTTTATCAGAGTTCAAATGCACAGTCATTCAAGTTTGGGGCCCGAGGTGAAGGCTGTAAAACTTGGATGACATGTGTATGGTTTGATTTTATTTTAGTCTTATTCTTGAGTTAGATTCAGTGTAGATTGGTGTGAGCTTTCAGTATTTTTGACTCCATGCCCAATGGATAAGGCTACTTGGTCTACGTTGTTCTTGGCACCTCCAAGGAGTTATCATCCCCATTGGAGCCAATTTTAGTGTCAGTCTAGTCATACTACCATCAGTGATCAAAACTTCTCTTTTGCATTTGCATATTAGGAGTATCATACCGAATAAATTTCACCATTTCGCTAGGTCATGGATTTATTTATGGCAATGATTTTGCATCATTTTTTTCCTCATATGAAATACTTGCTGATTTTCCTTTCTATGGTCTTGGGTCATCAATCAATTTTACTTACAAAAATGATTTTAGTAGGTCATAGGATGGGTCTCATTAATTTTTAGGATCTCACCATGGTCAAGTTAATGAGTCAAATGTCAATAAATATCAGCAAGGTCATGGGAAAGTCAATAAACTCAAAGTCACATCACCTGGAAGATCAAAGATATATTTTATTCATTTTGATGTAATTTTCACCCCAAAACTATATTTTGAGGTGAAAACATGATATTTTTCCTTTATTATCATTAATTATGTAATTTCATGTCATCATTTGTAGTAAGTCACAATTTAGAAAGCTTCCATCTCCACAAAGTCAGCACCCTACCATTTAGAGAAGTTTTCCACAACATGTTTAGTGCCAAGTCATCTTCCAAGTGGATCCATCAGAAAGAGCCCAAAAAGAGCTTTCTAATGGTATACTACACTCTTAAAACTGACTTTTGGATTGAAATTTATGCCTAAGTGAAGTAAAAAGTCCCCTATTCCCTAAACCTCCCTTATTTCCCATGTTTCCCTTAAATTTTATGTTTAAAGTTTAATATTTTACTTAGAAAATGCCTTTTTCCCCTTCCGATGGAAAAATTTGCATTAATACATTAAATCCGATTCAAAAACCACTTCCCCACCATTAACCCTAAACTTTATAATAAAGTTTATGTTATAAATTCCCCACTGATCATAACCATTTCCCCTCCATGCACAGAACTTTATAATAAAAAAGGGTTCTATATTTTATAACCCCTGCCATTTTAAAAACCTTCCATCGCATCGCAACTTTTGATACATGCACTCCGATTAGCCCTCATGTCCAACAAAACTCTGATGTGATTGATGAAACTCCACCCGATTACATGTGGGTCATCAATCTGCCCATCTGATCAGAAGACCCAGAATCAATCGGCGCCTCCGATCATCCCCCTCCGATTGGCTCCCGCCGATGGCCAACTCCCAACCATTCCACAGTCATCGATCACCCCACTCCATCCGACGGCCCACAGCTATCGCGCCCCAATTGCATCGGCATTATTGTATATGTTATACCCTGCTCCCCTTCGATCCCGATCCTGATTGACCTGCGGGCCCACCACGTAATATCTCCGCCCGTTCATTATAAATAGACCTTTCCCCTTTGTTAAATTAAATTTTGTTTCAAAATTACAAAGGGCCTTTCTCTCCTCACATTGAAAATGTTATATTGTGTTATGTTCCGCCACACCCTCCGATCCCCGATTGCGATCACCGTGTGTATTAAAATCTATCGTAGACATGCATTTCAAAGGTTTTGTTATATATTACATTCCTTCCTCACATTCCAATTGCGATTGTGATGTGGGTCCCGCCTCCTTCTCTTCCCTTCTCTCATTTCAAAATCGTTTTCCCTTCACAAAAGGCATAATTTCATTTCAATTTTATTTTGAACAACATTTTATTTAAAAAAGTCAGTTTTCTCCAAACAAATAAAGGAAAGAAAAGTGACAGTCAAATTCCGAGAGCTAAAATAAACAAAGATTGTTACAACAGTAGCAAAGTAGGAAATCTGCTTTCAGATTGCCTATTTTTTTTCTTCATACAACATAACAATGAAATCTCCAAGTGGTCAAATGCAATGCTATCCCTTATTTTCAGGGGTAGATTGTTGTATTTCTTTTCTATGACTATACTTTAGTTTTTGAGCTGTCATAATAGCTCCCTTTTTCTATGGATCCATGTCCCCACATTTTAGCTTATTTATTGTAAATGTAAATCATGAGTCGAGGTCTGCAACTCAGCAGTAGGGGAACAGTGTGGAAGAACATTTTGCGCTCCATTGTACAGTTTGACAGGGATTAATAAAAGATGCAACTCTAATTTGTGGGATCCATGTGGTATGAGATTTGGCACTTTTTTCTTTCGTTTGTTTCATATGTAAATTTTTATGTTTCCATCTCTCATCCATAAGCATTTCCTTTTGAATGCTTTCAAGATAGAAAGGTATGATCCATTTTCATGCCCTGCCTTGGGAAATCATTCATCCTTTGTGTTTTCTCTTCTGTTTGAAAAGGATCCATTCATTGTGCCCTTTTCAGCTCCTCACCAGTCTTTCCATCCCATCCTTTATTAAATTAAAATTGCTAAGTTTCCTGCCTATCTTGCCCCATGAAATACACTATGTCCTGATTTAATCCCCCGTTTCAAAACTACCCCTCCTATATCCCACACATCCCTTAAATTCATTTCAATTATTAAACCTTTTATCCCCATCATATTATCTAGCCTAATATCATATTATTATTTCACTTTATTGAATATCTTTTCATGGAGAGAGCCCTCTCCTGTCCTGAGCGTGGTTTAGTTGTTACCCTGTTTTGCCCTTTTTCAGCCTGGGGTCCAATTCGGGAGCTAACATCTCTGGCGACCATACTGGAGAGTTGTTTAGTATAGAAGATTCATTACCCCAGTAACATTTTTCCTTGTAAAATCCTGCACTCTGGATGATGATTTTCATAGTTTTCTAGGCTGGAAATAAAATTTTGTAAAATAGAAATTTGACCACACTGGCTTCAAGAAGATACACTAGGGCTAATCTAGATCCAAATCCTCCCCCTGTGTTTAAAAATCCAAATCTTATCCCAAGAATTGTCAGAAGACAAGAAGGATCATTAAGCCCCAGACCCGTCTTTAGATCCTATACTTGGCCCAGTGAGTGGTTTTTTGTACAAGACCTTTCCTTTGACAAGAATTTTGAGCTTTCTTTATTTAGGAATAAGTCTGAAAATGAAATTAATGATACAGTTTTAGATCCTAACTTCCTTGTAGATATTGAAGTTGAAAGAGAGAATTACTCCATTGATGATTACATTTTGAATTCTCCTTAGTCCATCACTGTAACTAATACTCCTGAGCCTTCGGAATCATCAGGAATAGAATTTACTCCTCCCAATTCATCAGCATTCCCATTAGTCAATTCCTAATTTTCATATCCTGCATCAACACCTCCCTCAAATCCTACAAATCCTACTGTAAATCCACCCAGAATTATGGCTGCCAGGTATGCACCCCTAGTCTTACTCGAGGTCCTCAACGATATGCCAGCTGACTATCAGAGTAAAATTCCTATTTTTGATGCCACTCAGAGCATCATGGCCCAGTAGCACGTTGATAAAATGAATGAATTTTTTGATTTGCATGAGGTAGAAGAAGAGAACGTAACAACCAGGATATTTGTTCAAAGCTTCAGAGGTGAAGTCAGAAAGTGGTTTAGAGCCTTACCACCAGGCTCAACTCGCACTTTGCAGGAGTTGCACACACAGTTGTTGGACCGGTGGGAGGTAAAAAAGAACCCACTCCAAATTCTGTCTGAATATGAAAATATTAAAAGAAATGTGGGTGAAACTGTCCAAGACTATTGTTTAAGATTCAATGTTGCATATAATGCTATCCCAGCTAACTTGAAGCCTCCTGTGGGATTAGCATTGCTGAAATTTTCCGATGGTTTTGATGCCGACATGGCATATCAGCTGCGTGAAAGAGATCTATCTTCACTTAAAGACATGCAAAAGGTAGCAGTAAACGTTGAAGCTAATCTGCTAGCTAAAAGAGCATGAACCAGAGCTAAGAAAAGAGTTACAATAAAAGAGGAGGCCTCTACTTCAGACAGAAAAATGAAAACTCTGATCAGGATAGTGGAAAAAATGGTTGATACGTTAACCATTGCAGATAGACCTAAGCCTCAAATAAGAAATTCGAATTTCATAGGACAACAGCTACAATTCAGAATTAAACAGAGAGAGCAAAGAACGCAGGACCAAGTTGCGCCACCACAACACCAGATTAAAACTCCTTTGTAGTAGAACTACGTGCAAGGGACAGATTCAGATGATGATGATCCTATGATTGAGGCTAATCACTTTTTCACAGCTAATGGTGCACCAATTTTCCTCACATAAGACAAATAATCACAATGGCGACTCTAGACATCCAGAAAGACCAAAATTTCATTTTGGCCAATGAAACAGCATTGGAAGAAGAGTCTGATGACTACCAGAGAGGGTATATGAATGCTCTGTCAGCTCAGCAAAGGTAGTACTCTCTAAGGAACAAAGAGGTTACAATTAGTCCCATTCAGAAAAGAAAATAACTTCAAATGAAGAACGATGCATAGAAGAAAGAAAAAGAGTCGGCTGACCCTTCTTCTAGCAAAGCACTTGTAGCTACTAATACAACAAATGAAAAGAACCAGCAGATCACAGTAAAGGAGCCAACATAGAAGAAACACCCCCTATTAAATAGGTATAAAAAACTCCCTCCTTTAATTTAGAAAATTAAATTTCTAAGTTAAAAGTGTCTATGCCCCTCAGAGAGTTGGTGAATAATAGTGCATATAAAACTCAGGTGTCTAAAGTCTTGCAAATAGACTCTATTTCAGATATGGTTAATGTAGAAGATGACTACCCTAAACTTATTTTCATTCCAACCATAGAATAATATGAAGAAAATGAAGTCCCTCCTTTTTACTTGAGTCTTAGAGTACATGAGTTTATCCTTCATAACGCTATGTTAGACTCTAGGGCCTCACAAAATTTGATGCCCAAAGCTATCATGGAGAAGCTAGGCCTTGATATCACTCGAAAATATCATGATTTGCATTCCTTTGACTCAGGTAGGGTCCACTATATTGGTCTAATCAAATATTTGGTAGTGTCTTTAGATCATATTCTAGCAAATAATGTCTTGATGGATGTAGTTGTTGCTGATTTCCCACCACGGTTTGGAATGCTTCTATCTAGGTCTTGGGGTGTGAAACTTAAGGGAACCATCCAGAAGCCCGTATAGGGAAAATAAAATGAAATATATGATTACCAGCAAAGAGAAGCCCGTAAATCATCCCATTAATGCAGTCCATACAGATTTAGAGTCTTTTGTCCTGTATTCTGATGGTGGTTTAAATGATGAGAATGTTCATTTGGTACAAGCGCATGAAATACCTGAGATTTCAGAAAATTTCAGAGAAGTCCTTAAATAGGAAAAGGATAAAGTAGAAAACACTTCTAAGCCTCCTGCCTGCCAACAACAAAAGAACAGTGAACAGCTAGAAAACAACCAAGGTAAAGAAGAGAAAGAAACAAATTTCCAGCATCTTCAAGAAGAAGAAGAAGAAGGCCTGTGGAGTATGGATTTTGATGTAGCTGTTGGTAAGGATGGAGCTAGCATTGGGATATGGATTAGGAGCCCTATTTTCCATCCTGAGAAGGTTCCCAGCAATGTTATATTTTGTGCTTATAAGCTAGCTTTTGATTTCTCTAACAATGAAGCAGAATATGAGGCTTTGATTGTAGGTCTCAAAATTTTGAAAAAGTTGAATGCAAAAAGAATCTCTGTGTATGGCGACTCTGAATTGATAATCAAACAGGTTAAAGGAGAAAATAAAACTAAGCTTCTAAGATTGAGGGCATACAGAAATGTATTCCTAGACATTTTGAAGACATTCCCAGAGTATACTTTGACATCAGTACCCAGGATGCAGAATTTTATTGATGATTCACTGGCCACTACTACTAGCAACTTGAAGATTCTGATGAACTCCAGCAATAAGTTTGAAATCTATGTCAAACATAGGCCAGCTATTCCAGACAATTTAAGGTATTGGCAAGTGTTTTGGGATGATAATGAGATTAATGCATTTTTGCAGGGTGATGGAAAATTCAAAGACACTCCAATAGAAGGTGAGTATGTGGTTGATTATCAAGAAATGAAGACAAAGGGAAGCACAGTAAGTTTGAAAACCTTTGGAAGGGACCATACAGAATTACATAATACAGGGGATAGAATGCCTTCTTGCTTCCAGAAATGGATGGCCAGGATTGTCCGGGTGGAGCAGTAAATTGTAGGCTATTGAAGCACTACCATTGTTGAAGATAAGGATCATAATCTATCTCATCATCATTGTATATACCATGTTTCTTTTTATCAAAGTTAAAATGCACAGTCATTCAAGTTTGGGGTCCGAGGTGAAGGCTATAAAACTTGGATGACATGTGTATGGTTTGATTTTATTTCAATCTTAGTCTTGAGTCAGAGTTAGTTTGCATTGGTGTTAGCTTTCAGTATTTTTGACTCCATGGCCAATGGATAAGGCTACTTGGTCTACGGTGTTCTTGGCACCTCCAAGGAGCTACCATCCCCATTGGAGCCAATGTTAGTGTCAGTCTAGTCATACTACCATCAGTGATCAAAACTTTTGTTTTTCATTTGCATATTAAGAGTCTCATACCAAATAAATTTCACCATTCCACTAGGTCATGGATTCATTTATGGCAGTGATTTTTCATTATTTTTTCCCTCATATGAAATACTTGTTGATTTTCCTTTCTATGGTCCTGGGTCATCAGTCACCTTTAGTTACATAAATTATTTCAGTAGGTCATAGGATGGGTCTCATTAGGTTCTAGGATCTCACCATGGTCAAGTTAATGAGTCAAATGTCAATAAATATCAGCAAGGTCATGAGGAAGTTAATAAACTCAAAGTCACATCACCTGGAAGATCAAAGATATATTTTATTCATTTTGATGTAATTTTCACCTAAAAACTATGTTTGGAGGTGAAAAAATGATATTGTGCCGTTATTATCATTCATTATGTAATTTCATGTCATCATATGTAATAAGTCACAATTTAGAAAGCTTCCATCTCCACAAAGTTAGCACCCTACCATTCAGAGAAGTTTTCCACAGCATGTTCAGTGCCAAGTCATCTTCCAAGTGGATCCATTAGAAAGAGCCTAGAAAGAGCTTTCCAACGGTATACTACACTCTTAAAACTGACTTCTAGATTGAAATTTATGCCTAAGTGAATTAAAAAGTCCCCTATTCCCTAAACTTCCCCTATTTCGCATGTTTCCCTTAAATTTTATGTTTAAAGTTTAATATTTTATTTAGAAAATCCCTTTTTCCCCTTCTGATGGCAAAAATCACATTAATACATTAAATCCGATTCAAAAACCACTTCCCCACCATTACCCCTAAACTTTATAATAAAGTTTATGTTATAAATTCCCCACCAATCATAACCACTTCCCCTCCATGCATAGAACTTTATAATAAAAAAAAGTTCTATATTATATAACCCTCGCTGTTTTAAAAGCCTTCATCACATCACAAATTTTGATACGCGCACTCCGATTAGCCCTCATGTCCAACAAAACTCTGATGCGATTGATGAAACTCCGCTCGATTACATGTGGGCCGTCGATCTGCCCATTTGGTCGGATGGCCCAGACTCAATCGGCACATCCGATCATCCCCCTCCAATTGGCTCCCGCTGATGGCCAACTCCGGACCATTCCACAGCCCTCGATCGCCCCACTCCATCCGATGGCCGACAGCTATCGCGCCCCAATCTCATTAGCATTATTGTATATGTTATACCCCTCTCCCCTTTGATCCTGATCCTGATTGACCTGCGGGCCTACCACGTAATATCTCTGCCCGTTCATTATAAATAGACCTTGCCCCTCTGTTAAATTAAATTTTGTTTCAAACATACAAAGGGCCTTTCTCTCCTCACGTCGGAAATGTTATATTGTGTTATGTTCCGCCCCACTCTCCGATCCTCGATTGAGATCACCGTGTGTATTAAAATCTATCGCAGACATGCATTTCAAAGGTTTTGTTATATATTACATTCCTTCCTCACCTTCCAATTTCAATTACAACATCGTACTTCCCCCTAATCGCATCGGAATTTCTTCACTCCATTGTATATGTATTCCCTCTACCTTTTATTCCGATTGCGATTGCAATGCGGGTCCCACCTCCTTCTCTTCCCTTCTCTCATTTCAAAATTGGTTTCCCTTCACAAAAGGCATAATTTCATTTGAGTTTTTTTTTAACAACATTTTATTTAAAAAAGTCAGTTTTCTCTAAGAAAATAAAGGAAAGAAAAGCGACAGTCAAAGGCTGAGAGCTAAAATAAACAAATATTGTTACAACAGCAACAAAGTAGGAAATTTTCTTTCAGATTGCCTATTTTTTTTCTTCATACAGCATAAAAGAGAAATCTCCAAGTGGTCAAACACAATGCTATCCCTTATTTTCAGGGGCAGATTGTTGTATTTCTTTTCTATGATTGTACTTTAGTTTTTGAGGTGTCGGAACAACTCCCTTTTTCTATGGATCCATGTCCCCACATTTCAGCTTATTTATTGTAAATGTAAATCATGAGTCGAGGTCTGCAACTCAACAATAGGACAAATGTGTGGAAGAACATTTTGCGCTCCATTGTACAGTTTGATAGGGATTAATAAAAGGTGCAGCACTTATTTGTGGGATCCATGTGGTATAAGATTTAGCACTTGTTTCTTTCCTTTGTTTCATATGTAAATTTTTATGTTTCCATCTCTCATCCATAAGCATTTCCTTTTGAATGCTTTCAAGATAGAAAGGCAGGATCCATTTTCATGCCCTGCCTTGGGAAATCATTCATCCTTTGTGTTTTCTCTTCTATTTGAAAAGGATCCATTCATTGTGCCCTTTTCATCTCCTCACCAGTATTTCCATCCCATCCTTTATTAAATTTAAATTGCTAAGTTTCCTGCCTATATTTCCCCATGAAATACCCTGTGTCCTAATTTAATCCCCCATTTCAAAACTGACCCTTCTATATCCCACACATCCCTGAAATTCATTTCATTTATTAAACCTCTTATCCCCATCATATTATCTAGCCTAATATCATATTATTATTGCACTTTATTGAATATCTTTCCACGGAGAGAGCCCTCTGTTGTCCTTGTAGGGCTAGCTACAAGGCTGAGTGTGCTTTAGTTGTTACCTTGTTTTTCCCTTTTTCAGCCTGGGGTCCAATTCAGGAGCTAACAAAGTTAATGTTAAAGTCAGGTTAATTTTAACCTTAACCCTTAACCGTATCTTACCCTTAACTGTAACATTAATTTTAACCCTATATTTACCTTTAAATTAACCTTAACTTAACCTTAACCTAACCTTAACCTTAACCTTAAACTTAACCTTAACCTTTAACCTTAACCTAACCTTAACCTTAACATTAACTTAACCCTAACCTTGACATAACCCTTAACCTTAACCTTCACATAACCTTAACCTTAACTTTACCCTTAACCTTGACTTTAACCTTAACCTTCCCCTAACCTTAACCTTAGCCTTAACCTTCCCCTAACATAAACTTTAACCTTGACCTTGACTTTAACCTTGAGCTAACCTTAACCTTAACCTAACCCTTAACCTTCACCTTAACCTTAACCTTAGTATTAACCTTATGGTTCAGGTTATGGTAAGGGTAAGGTTAAGGTTATGGGTTTAGTCAGGTTAAGGTTAAGGTTATATTTAAGGTCAAGTTTAAGGTTAATGTTAGTTTAAGGTTAACCTTAACCTTAACCTTGACCTTACCCTTATGTTTCGGTTAGGTTAACCTAAGGGAATTGTTAAGGTTAAGGTTAAGGTTAGGTTAAGGTCAAGGTTAAGGTTAAGGTTAGGGGAAGGTTGTTGAGCTCCAAGAATGTTCTTTCTTCCACGACATTCCACTCCATTTCTTTTGTTCATTATTAATCACAGGCTCAAATGATCAATGAAATTAGTTAAAATTGCTTTAAGAATGAATATCATGACTAACTTGCTATGTTTTTATGATTTTTTCATTATACTACTGTTTGAACTAGATCTAGCTACAGAATGTAGACATTCTGTAGCTAGTTGTCGATTCTGCAGCTGTCTTTATGTCTACGCAGGTTCCAGGTGTCATCTTGGAGAAAAACACATATGGGTATATTCCACATCATTCCCTCATCATTTTTTGATCTCCACGAAGTTTGAACAGAATTCTGTAGGCAGTTATGTACGTGGGAACTAAAACTAGGAGAGAGACTCCTAATAGGACAAGGACAGTCCAGATGTCCTTAATTTTACTACGCGACCACCATCAGAGTCCTAGTTTGGTTTTTATTTGGAAATAAAATTATCCCTAGGTTATCTCAAGACAGTTATGTAATTTTGATTATAAATATGGCTCGGGAAATCGAGGGACAAGGTTAGATTTTGTGATTTATTGCTATATTTCAGAAGTCTGAAAACATTTTTTTTTGAAGTAATTTCTCTCTAATGCAAGAAGTATCACTTTCTTGAAAGCACTGAGTCAATATTGAAGTAGATTTTGCGTGATACTCCGGTGGTAGAGGGCTCCTGCCTCCTGAGAAACCTTGTTTATACAGTTTAGATAAGTATTTTAGTCTCGTTTTTCATTTCTAGCTTAAGCACGTTTCTGAAGTTTATGTTTCATGCTTGTTTACATTGATCATCACAGCTAGACTTACTCTTATAAACTCTTCCAAAATATCATCACAATGAATAAGGCATAGCTGTGATGTTGTAGGTTTTAGTTGCATTTCCTTTCGTTAATTATCACAGCTAGACTTACTCTTATAAACTCTTCCAAAATAACATCACGATGAATAAACTTTTCCTCGGGATTTCAGCTTCGCACCATAATAAATTCTTATTATGTTACAAAATTTCTTTTCCAAATATGTTCCAATAAACCTTTAACCATGGATGAGATGTTGTAACATTGTAAGTTGACTGTTTGATTGTTTAATTAGGAGAACTTCATTTACACTTAACTTGTCCATTTCTCAAGCTCTTCCAACACATCTTTAATGAATGAATTGGATAAGTTTAGGTTCATGTTGTAATTTATTCCCTTGCAATAAAGTCATTATCAAGCTTTTCATTTGTTGTTTTCCATTTATAGTTTAGGCTTTGTTATGTTTTAACACAACCAATAGCTTCTTTTCACTAGCACCTAGTTATTTCCATATTCAACATAGAACCATAAAACCAAAAACATCATAAAACACTAAACACAACGTAGTGAGAAACAAATACCTAGGCACATATAGTGCACCACACTTCAGCAGTTTACCAACCCTGGTTGAAAATTAATGAACTCAATTTAGGAACACTAGGTTGAGCACAAAAATTTTGGCACCATTGTCGGGGAAGTGTAACTAGGTAGCCTTGTTTCTTAACTCCCAACAACAATGATATGCATAGAGAGAGAGACTCAAGGGGTAGATTCATAAGAAGAAGAAGAAGAAGTTTGATTCCTAGAACACCACTTGTTTCATCAAGACCTAGAACTAGCACACCTCCAACTCAGACCCAAATTCAATCCTTTACTGATCCTAGACTTCCAGAAGTCTTAATATGGGATATTCCATTAGAAATACCTTCCACTTCATCCACTGAACCTATCTTAGAAGAATATTCAAGGACCCCTGCTAGAGACACAAATTTTTCCACTTCCGCAGAAGAATCAAATATGGCAGAAGAAGGGGGAGGAGGAGTCTTTAATGGAGAACACACATTATTTGGAGGGGGTAGAGGTAGAGGTAGAGGAGAAGGAGGTAGAGGTGTAGAAGGTGAAGGACGTAGAGGAAGAGGTAGAAGAGAAATGGGAAGCTCTTTTGGGTTTCCTATAGTAGATGAAGAAACCAATACAACTATGAAAAATATTTCACCCTCTGTCCTTCCAAACTTTTATAGACTTAAAACTGAAGATCTTGAAACTTTCCTATTTGAATTTGAAGTCCTATGCAGAACTTATGACTACTTACAAGATGCTCAAAAACTTAAACTATTTCCTTCAACATTGAAAGGAGCAGCATTGAAGTGGTTTATGAGTTTTATCAACAGTTCTATTAGGACATGGGAAGACATGAAACAAGCATTTATATAGAGGTATTTGGATTATTGTATGCAAATCAATCATAAGGAGGAAGTGTTTAAGATGTTACAAAAAGAAGATGAAAACCTGGAAGATTTGCTGGAGATATTTCATTACAACATCAAAAGAGAAAAAAAGGAGAAATTAGATCAAGACACTTTAAAAGCTCTCTTGTTGAAGACAATTAGGGATGAATGGTTGGATATCATTAACATGATGGGAAAAGGGGATATATCTCAGCTCACATTATTTGAAATATCTAAGTTATGTATTAACCTTTCAAGAAGTAAATCCAAAACTGTAAAAGGCTCAAGATACCCTGCTCTTGCAAGGGCAAGTAAGTCTGCTTCTGGGATAGTAAGTAGGGCAGAAATAGGACATATCCTTGATGATTTCAAATCTGACATATTAGGGAGTCTTAGTAAAAAAATAGACACCCTTAAGTTATAAAACAAGCAGAAAGTTGAATCTGATGCTTTAGCAATCATTTGTCCCAAATGTATAAAGAAGAATGCCTTGAGATAATGTCCTTTGGATGAATTTGTAGAGACCTGTGTAATTTGTTCAGAAAAACATGAGACCAAGAGTTTTCCTTCACTTCCTGGTCTTAAAGCTGTCTTTCAAGAAGATACTCCTACAAGTTCCACAGAATCTCTCAATTTTGTCTCTAGAAGGCCTTGGCAAGGACTTCAAACACAAGGATTTCATGATCAAATGTATAATCAACCCCCACCAAACTGGAATTCTTGGCATCAACCTTGGCCCCAATTTCAAAATAAATCTCAAGCTTAAGCACAAGGAGAAAAAAATCCCTATGGAAGATACTCCCAGTACTATCAATATCCACCATCCTACCCACCATACCCACATTTTTCTCCTCAAAATCCTCAACAGAATCCTCAAAATCCACAACATCAAAATCAACCACTCCCCTTACCATTTCCTCAGAAATCAAATCAGTTGCCTGCTCAACCCATATCAAACCCCAACAATAAAAATCCTCAGAATACATACATGATAGAAGGCCAACAGTTTCCAACTTATTTAATTACTCCTCTAGACCTTAGTGATGTTCAACTTAGGTCTGGAAGAATACTTGAAAAGAGGAAACCTTATGTGATCATACAAGAACAAGACAACTCTGAGGAAGATTCTCTATGGGAAAATAAAAGTCTTGAAGAAGACACATCTTTTTAGGACCCAAACATTGAAAAATCAAAACAAAAAGAACCAATCATTTCAACTCCTGTATTAGAGCAGCCATCAACATCCACTTCTACACCTCCCTTTCCAGAAATATTACAAATTGATAGAGGTGTAGAAAAACAAATTATGGTGCCTAATTATGATTTCCTAGATGAGCTGAGAAATGTCTGTATTAAGATTCCATTATTACAAGCTATCAAGGAAATTCCAATTTTAGCAAAGACAATAAAGGAGTTGAGCATGAAGAAAACAAGAAAAAGAATAAGAGAGACAAAGAAAATTCAACTGGCAGGAAAAATAACAAATATCATGATGGGTAAGATTGCTATTCCAAAGTATCTAGACCCAGGAAATCCAGTTGTTAAAATTCACATCAATGGAATTGAGATCCAGAACACACTCATTGATTTAGGAGCAGCAATCAATATCATGAGTAGACAAATCATGGATAAACTAAAACTTCCTAATCTTCTCTTTACACCCACATTATTACAATTAGCAGATAGATCTATGATCAAACCTGATGGAGTAATAGAAGACATTCCAGTGTCCCTAGATTCTTGGGAGTACCCTGTGGATTTCATGATCCTAACTCCTAAGAATAATCTAGGAGGGCATCCAATTATATTAGGAAGACCTTGGTTAGCTACAGCTGATGCTTTCATTAGTTGTAGATCCGGTGATATGTACATCTCTGACGGTATTTCAGCTAAGAAATTCAATTTGTATCCTCTAGTAAGGACAATTACATATTTAGATGATACTCAATGGATAGAGGATAAATAAGACTTACAACCTCTCTTCACAATTTCAGAAATTAGTGAAGATAGTCAAATTCTGAATACTTTAGAAAACTTTGAATACTCTTCGGAACATAAACATGAACAATTTCAAGAAGAATCCAACATTGAGTTTTTTTCATCAAGGCAGATGTCTCTCTATTCCATGGATAAATTTGGCAGCTATACAATTGAGATATTTCCAGGCAAAACTTTAAACATAAACAAGAACCTAGAAAAATCTCAACAAGAAGAGCTAGTCAAAATTTTACAGAGACATTTTTTTGCATATGCATGGGAGTACACTGATATGAAAGGGATAAGCCCCAAGACTTTCACTCATCACATCTACAAAGAGGAAAATTGTAAACCAATCAGACAACCTCAAAGACGGATGAATCCAAATCTTAGGGAGGTTGTTAAAGAAGAATTGCAAAAATTGTTGAATGTCAACTTTATCTATCCTATTTCAGATAGTCAGTGGGTTTCTCCTTTGGTAATTGTGACAGATAAAAATGGTAAATGGAGGGTATGTATTGACTACTGAGAATTAAACAAAGCTACTCTTAAATATCATTTTCCCCTACCTCTCATAGATCAGGTGTTAGATACCTTAGTTGGCAAAAAGTAATTTTCATTTCTAGATGGGTTTAGTGGTTATAATCAAATTCAAGTAGCACTTGAGGACCAAGAAAAAACCACATTTACCTGTCCTTGGGCTACCTATGCTTACCGAGTATTGCCATTTGGATTATGCAATGCACCTACAACATTTCAAAGGGCAGTATTAGGAATTTTTTCAGATCTAATACATGATTGTATAGAGGTATATATGGATGATTTCACAGTTTATGGAAACACATTTGAAGAGGCCTTAGCAAACTTGGAAAAAGTTTTAAAGAGATGTAAAGAAGAAATTCTTTCACTTAATCATGAAAAGTGTTTTATGATGTTTACTGAATGAATTGTTTTAGGACATCACATTTCAGGGGATGGGATTAGAGTTGATGAGTCAAAAGTTGAAGTCATCTCTAACTTATCTATTCCAAGTTGTCAAAAAGATGTTAGGAGTTTTCTTGGATTTACAGGGTATTATCGAAGATTTATAGAAAACTTCACCAACATAACATCTCCACTCTTCAAATTACTTACCAAAGACTGTGAATTCAAATGGAATTCTGATTGCCAGTTAGCCTTTGAGACCCTGAAAACAAAAATTTCTGAAGCACCTATTTTAAGGGGACCTAAGTGGAAGTTACCTTTTCATATTTCAACATATACCTCAGATACAGCTCTAGGAGCAGTATTGGGAAAAAAAGACCTGATTCCTTATGCCATCTACTATACCAGTAAAAATTTGACTCCTGCAGAGTTAAATTATACTGTAACTGAAAAAGAGTTTTTAGCTGTTGTTCATGCCATAAAAAAATTCAGACAATATATAACACGCTATGAAACTTTTGTTCACACAGATCATTCTGCAATTAGATACTTAATGAACAAATCAATTACTAATGGTAGAGTCATAAGATGGTTATTTCTCTTACAAGAATTCAACATTACCATTATAGATAGGCCTGGAAAACAAAACACAGTAGCTGATTTCCTATCTAGACTCCAAAACATCAAAGATGACACTCCTGTTGAAGATCAATTTCCTGATGAATATATTTTTGCAATTTCTACCCAAACTCCTTGGTTTGCTGACATTGCTAATTATTTATTTTCAGGAAAATTTCCTTCAATAATGAATGCAAGAGATAAAAGAAAAATCATTCATGACAGTGCAAAATATTCATGGGTTACTAATGAGTTGTACAAGACTGGTCCAGATTTTATCATTAGGAGATGTGTTCGGGAAGATGAGATGCCTAAGATTCTCAAAGCATGTCATGATGAACCTTGTGGCAGACACTTTGCTGATAAGAGGACGGCCTATAAGATCCTTCATTTAGGATATTATTGGCTTTCCTTGTTTAAAGATGCTAATGAGTATGTCAAAAGGTGTGACAGTTGCCAAAGGGTAGGGAAACCTTCTCCTTCAGGTGAAATGCCATTACAACCTCAGGTACATATTGAACCTTTTGAAAAATGGGCTTTGGATTTTGTAGGACCTATTAGTCCTCCATCAAGACAAAAGAGATATATATTAGTTTTCACTGATTATGTTACCAAATGGGTAGAGGCCAAGCCATTACTTTTTGCTACTGAAGTATCTGTAGTTAATTTTCTTTTTGAGGATATTTTTACTCGTTTTGGTGTCCCAAGGGAAATTGTTATAGATCAAGGAGCTCAATTCACATCAAGGCTAGTGGAACAAATGATGGAGAGGTACAAAATAAAACATAGAAAATATACTACCTATCATCCACAAGCAAATGGTCAAGTGGAATCTACTAATAAGGTTATTGAAGGAATCTTAACAAAGACTGTCCATTTACATAGAAAATATTGGGTAGATAGGCTTCCTGAAGCGTTGTGGGCCTATAGAACTACATGGAGAAGCACAATAGGCCATACTACTTATGAACTTGTTTATGGAAAGCAAGTTTTGTTTCCCATAGAGTTCCAGATTCAAACATTCAAAATGGAAATTCAGCTAGGACTTGATCTATCAGAGGCACAAAAGCACAGATTGGAGCAGATTAATGAATTGGACAAGATCAGACAAGATGCAGTTCAGAAAACAAGTCTATTCCAACAACAAAGGACTAGATGGCATGACAAGTACATCGAGGAAAAGAAGTTCAAGGAAGGTGACTGGGCTCTCTTGTTTGATTCAAAGTTCAAGGATTTTCAAGGTAAATTCCAAACACATTGGCTTGGGCCATATGAAATTATAAGAATTTTTGACAATGGAGCAATAAAAAACAAGACAATAGATGAAGAAGAGGTCACTTTTCTTGTGAATGGTCATAGATGAAGCTGTATCATAAGCCACTCTCAAGAGAAGAATTTGTCAAGAAATTCCAGGAAAGCAGTGATATAAAGTTAATGAAGAAGAATTTTTCTTCTTCATCAACTTAAGTGAATTTTCTGAAGTCACTTTATTGAAAAAATAAAATAAAAAAAATAAAATAAAGTATAAACATGAAAACCAATCACTGATTGGCATGTTTATATAGAAAAGGTGGAGTGAAAATCAGAATCTTTCCGACACTCTAGCTTTTCAAATCTGTTCTTTCTACAAGTAGTTATTACAAAATCATAAGTGCAGATTCATTTCACTTATGGTCCATCTCATTTTCCATTTCATTCATTCATCCATACTCCATTTCATTCATTCATCCACACTTCATTCACTTCACTCCATGCTCCACCTCATTTTCATTCCAGATTTTTAAGGTTTGATGTTTTTCTGCAATTGAATAATACATATCATCAATTGCAGGCCACTTCTCATACTTCACTCCATTTCATAAGATGTGATCCATTCCACTCCATTACTCACTTCATTCATATCCCATTACACCATATTTTATTATCCATCCTCACTCATTCCATACAACATTCCACTCATGCTCCAAACCATTCCATTTCATGTTTCAAGTTCTCTATAGGTACATTTTGTAATCAGTCAGACATTCTGCAGCCAGACAGACATTCTGCAGCCAGAGAGCCTGAAATCACTGTCTAGTAATCATTTGATCTGCAACAAAATGATCCTGCATATCCAAGAACAAGAAAATCAAGAAGGTTATGAAGACTCAAAAATTAATGATTTTCAGGAGAGAACAAAGCATATGAAGATCACAAGAAAATCAAAGCAAAGGCAAGGGTATGAAATGATTATAATGACATATCATGAAAAATTTTAGCATATTTTAGTTATATATTATTCAAAAAACGTTGTTTTAATTAATTTTGTTGATCATGCCTAACAAACCTCCCGCAAAAAATTTGGATAAAACTCCTTCTATTCCTCCATTTCAAAACCCATATCCGATCATCATTTCAAAATCTAAATAGTTAAAGTGCTGAAGTGATTGGATTAGTAATGTCACTAAGCATTTAATGATGATTTTTGAATTCGTTACAAAATATCTCTGCGGTCTTTCCTTCTGTGACATCTTTCAACTCATATACATCATCCTCACCTCATTATATTCATTCCGTAACCACTCCATATCACTCTTTCCCATAGCCAACTTTTAACCATTTCGGTCTGTGAGATAGAGGCATCTCTATAACAACCATTGTTACCATGAACAGAGGAAACATTTTTGGAGCAAAAACAACTTGTTAACGACCATTCTCACCGTGAGCAGAAGACTAGTGAATTGAAGATTGAAGAAGAGTTATGGGCCTCATCATGAGAACTGAACTAGTTGGCACTAAGTACTTGGAAGGCTATCCCCAAATCAGAGAAATCTTACAACAAGCAGGATGGTTGCAATTCCTTGAAAAATTCAGTGGCTTCCACAAAGAGGTTACTAAAACTTTTGCAATATCCTTTAATGGAGCCGAGGTTGAAGTTGGAGATATTAAATTCACTGTCACAGAGGCTTTTATTGCAGAAGCAACAGGATTTCCTAGACAAGGAGAAAGGTGGTTTAAGAACAGAGAATTTCATAACGAAGCATGGAAGCAGATACTCAAGTCACCAGGTATGGATGTCACCATTTTTAAAAAGGGTATCCCTAGCTCTGCAGTAAAGAAAAAATGGAGGAACATGTTGCTTATCCTGCAAAAATTCATTACTTGTGAAGGTAGATATGGTACTTTCTATGTTTACCATATTCGATTTATAATGCGTTTTCTAGAAGAAGAACTCAACTTGCCATTTTTCTTGCTTCATGGTTTAAAGAAAATGGCTTCAAGTGTTCAAAAGAGAATTAAATTTCTGGAGACAGTCTTATACCACCATGGTTTAGTCAAGATTTTAATTGAACATCATTTAGCAAAAATGGGAGATACTTGGGATGAATTATTGGTGAGAAATCACTTTGAGGAACCAAAGGAACCTCCACCTGAAGATAAACCTACAAAAAGAAGCAGAAAATGGAAATCCTCCAAAACTGAAACTGGTAATATAATACAAAAAAACAGTGAAGAAATGATTTCTAAAAAATTAGTTCAGATTAAGAAGCAGGTTAAGAAAGAGAGGATCATAAGAAAATTTGCCAGAGAGAAAGGAGAAGGGCCATCTCAACCGAGGAGGAGCCACAAACTGAGGGGGATACTAAAGAAAAAAAAAGTTAAACAAACTGGATTCATAAACATAGAAGACAAAGAAACACCTACTGAGCAGGATTTTGATGAAGAAGCTCCTGAAATAGACCATGCACAACAAGAAATTTACAACTATGTTGAGTCATTGGAGAGAAAAGCTTCAGAAAGTAGAGACAGAACCCCTAGTCCACCAGAGTCTGAAATAGATATGCTAAGAAGAGATAAGTACGAGATAGAAGTAATTAATAGGCATATCATGACTGAAAATAATATTTTGAGGGAGAAATTTAAACTAAAAACCAATATGAATTCAACCCTATCTCTACAAATGGACAAAGTCGAAAAGGCCAATAAAAAATTGAAAAGGAGAAACAAAAAGTTAATCAGGGCACTTACCAATTTAAGGTTCAAGTTAGTCATTAGGAAGCCCAGAAGGCCTTTAACTTCCAGGCAAAGCAGAAGAAGAGGGTTGGATGTTCTTCCAGAGGTCTCAGAGTTCATGGAATAGTTGCATGAGGACATGCAAGAATCTAGCAGTGGGGGTATGTTGAGCTCCAAGAATGTTCTTTCTTCCACCACATTCCACTCCATTTCTTTTGTCCATTATTAATCACAGGCTCAAATGATCAATGAAATTAGTTAAAATTTCTTTAAGAATGAATATCATGACTAGATTGCTATGTTTTTATGATTTTGTTATTGTAGTACTGTTTGAACTAGATCTAGCTACAGAATGTAGACATTCTATAGCTAGTTTCCGATTCTGCAGCTGTCTTTATGTCTACGCAGGTTCCAGGTGTCATCTTGGAGAAAAACACATATGGGCATATTCCAAATCATTCCCTCATCATTTGTTTCTCTCCACGAATTTTGAACATAATTTTGTAGGCAGTTATGTACGTGGGAACTCAAACTAGGAGAGAGACTCCTAATAGGACAAGGACAATCCAGATGTCCTTAATTCTATTACATGACCACCATCAGAGTCCTAGTTTGGTTTTTATTTGGAAATAAAATTATCCCTAGGTTATCTCAAGACAATTATGTAATTTTGATTATAAATATGGCTCGAAAAACTGAGGGACAAGGTTAGATTTTGTGATTTATTGCTAGATTTCAGAAGTCCGAAAACACTCTGTTTTGAAGTAATTTCTCTCTAATGCAAGAAGTATCACTTTATTGAAAGAACTGAGTCAATCTTGAAGTAGATTTTGCGTGATACTCCGGTGGTAGAGGGCCCCTTCCTCCTGAGCAGCCTTATTTATACGGTTTAGATAAGTATTTTAGTCTCATTTTTCATTTCTAGCTTAAGAACGTTTCTGAAGTTTATGTTTCATGCTTGTTTACATTGATCATCATAGCTAGACTTACTCTTATAAACTCTTCCAAAATATCATCACGATGAATAAGGCATAGCTGTGGTGTTGTAGGTTTTAGTTACATTTCCTTTTGTTAATTATCACAGCTAGACTTACTCTTATAAACTCTTCCAAAATATCATCACGATGAATAAGGCATAGTTGTGGTATTGTAGGTTTTAGTTGCTTGTTTACACTAAGTGTCACAGCCACTCTTACTCTTACAAACTCTTCCAAAAAATCATTAACAACGAATAAGAAACAACTGTGGTGTCTTAGATTCTAGTTGTATTTGTTTTCAGTCTTATGTTTATGTTCAACTGCATTGAATAATACAACCATACTTGTTTTACAAACTCTTCCAAAATATCATTCCTATTGAACGAGATGGACTGTAGAATTCCATAGACTAGTTGCATGTTAGTTTAGTTACAGCACTCCGGAGGTAGAATGCATTTAGTTCAGCTCTGTCATTTCATTTCAAGTTTGATAATGGCTTTTTAGTTTAACACTGTTCATTGTACTTCAAGTAGACTAGTAAAACTATAGTTTAGTCTTAGCTCACTGTATTAACATTCCAAGTTTAGTTTCTATCCATTGCATTTTAAATTGTATTAGTTGTTAAATTTAAATACCATGGTCTTCATTATTTACAAAACTTCTTTTGTTCCAAACTCATATTAATATATAATCATCTGGACAGAAGCTAGTATCAGTCTAAGGCCTGGAGTATTTTGCAACCTTTTTACCATTTCACAAATAATCCTTTTCTCAAAGACTATTCTAAAAAGAAATCTATAACTTTTGAGTGAGGCCTAGTGGTGCTAAATTGAGTTGTAGAATAGAATTAGAAGCTAGTTTAGAGTAGAAATCTTATTATGTTACAAATGTTCTTTTCCAAATATGTTCCAGTAAACCTTTAACCATGGATGAGATGTTGTAACATTGTAAGTTGACTGTTTGATTGTTTATTTAAAAGAACTTCATTTACACTTAACTTGTCCATTTCTCAAGCTCTTCCAACACATCTTTAATGAATTAATTGGATAAGTTTAGGTTCATGTTGTAATTTATTCCCTTGCAATAAAGTCATTATCAAGCTTTTCATTTGTTGTTTTCCATTTATATTTTAGGCTTTGTTATGTTTTAACACAACTAATAGCTTCTTTTCACCAACACTTAGTTCTTTCCCTTTTCAACATAAAACCATAAAACCAAAAACATCATAAAAAACTAAAAACAATGTAGTGAGAAACAAATACCTAGGCACATATAGTGCACCACACTTTAGCAGTTTACCAACCCTGGTTGACAATTAATGAAATAAATTTAGGAACACTAGGTTGAGCACAAAAAAAGGTTAAGGTTAAATTAAAGGTTAAGGTGAATGTTAGGTTAAGGGTAAAGTTAATGTTAAATTCAGGTTAAGGTTAACCTTAACCCTTAATCATATCTTACCATTCACCTTAACCTTAACCTTAACCTTAACCTTAACCTTAACTTTACACTTAACTTAACCTTACCTTAACCTTAACCTAACCTTAACCTTAAGCTTAACTTTAACCTTTAACCTTGACCTAACCTTAACCTTAAAATTAACTTAACCCTAACCTTGACGTAACCCTTAACCTTAACCTTAACATAACCTTAACATAACGTTAACCTTAACCTTCCCCTGACCGTAACATTAGCCTTCCCCTAACCTTAACCTTAACCTTTCCCTAAACTTAACCTTAACCTTGACCTTGAATTTAACCTTGAGCTAACCTTAAACTTAACCTAACCTTATCCTTAACCTTCACCTTAACCTTCACCTTAATCTTAACCTTAAGGTTAAGGTACCTTAAGGTTATGGTAAGGGTAATGTTAAGGTTACGGGTTTAGTCAGGTTAAGGTTAAGGTTATAGTTAAGTTCAAGTTTAAGGTTAAGGTTAGGTTAAGGTTAACCTTACCCTTATCTTAACCTTACTCTTATCCTTAACCTTGACCTTACCCTTAGGTTAATGTTAGGTTAACATTAGGGTAATGTTCAGGTTAAGGTTAAGGTTAGGTTAAGGTTAAGGTTAAGCTCAAGGTTAAGGTTAAGATTAGGTTAAGGGAAAGGTTAAGGTTAAGTTTATGGTTAGGTTATGGGTTGTGGGTAACGTTAAGGGTAAAGTTCAGGTTAAGGTTAAGGATAAGGTCAAGGTTAAAGTTACGTTAAGGGTAAAGTCAAGGTTAAGGCTAAGATTAGGTTAAGGGTACAGTCAAGGTTAAGGTTAAGGTAAAGGTTAAGGGTAGTGTTAACACTAAAGTTAAGGTTAAGGTTAAGGTTAAGGTTAAGGTTAAGGTTAGGATAAAGTTAAGGTTAGGTTATAGTTAAGATCAAGGTTAAGGTTAGGTTATGGTGAAGGTTAAGGTTAAGGTGAAGGTGAAGGTGAAGGTGAAGGTTAAGGGTAAGGTTAAGGTTACAGTTAAGGTTAAGGTTAAGGTTAAGGTAAAACCTGTAACCTTAACCTTACTAAACCTGTAACCTTGAATTTACCCTTAACATTACGTTAACCTTAACTATAACCTAACCCTAACCTTGACCTTAACTTTACCCTTAAAGTTCACCTTAAACTTAACCTTGACCTTAAATATAACCTAACCCTAACCTTAACCTTAACTTTAACTTTACTCTTAACCTTCACCTTAACCTTAAATTTTTCCATAACCTTAACCTTAACTATAAACTTAACCTTAAACTTCCCCTTGACCTTAACTTTAACCTTGACTTTACCCTAACGAAACCTTAACGTTACCCATAACCTAACTCCAACCTTGAGGTTAGGTTAACCTGGACCAAACCGTTAACCTTAACCTTAACCTACCCTTAACCTTAACACTAACCTTCACCTAGACCTTAACCTAACCTTAACCTGAACCTTATCTTAACCTGAACCTTAACCTAACCATAACCTTACCCTTAACCTAAACCTTAACCTTAACCTTAACCTTAACTAAACCAAGCCCTATCCTTGACTTAACATTAACCTTAACCTAACCTTGACTTAACCTTAACATTAAATTTACCCTAACCTTATCATTCACCTTACCATTAAACTTAACCTTAACCTTAACCTAACCCTAAACTTGACATTTACTTTACCTTAAACCCTTAACCTTAACCTTCACCTTAACGTTAACTTTACCCTTAACTTAACCTTAACGTAACCTTAACTATAACCTAAACCTAACCTTTACCAAACGTTGAACCTTAACCTTAACCCTAACTATAACCAAACACTTACCTAGACCAAACCCTTAAAGTTAACCTTAACCTTAACTATAACCTAACCTTAAATTTTCCCTTAACCTTACCTTAACCATAACTTTAACCTAACCTTAACCTTATCTTAACCTTACCTTAACCATACCCTTAAACTTGTCCTTAACTATAACCTAACCCTAACGTTAACCTTAACCTTAACCTTAACCTAACCCTAACCTTAGGTTAACCTTAACCTTAACCTTAGCCTAACCGTAACCTTAATCTGAACCTTAACCTTAAGGTTAAGTGTTTGGTCAAGGTTAGGGTTAGGTTAGGTTAAGGGTAAAGTCAATGTTAAGGTTGAGGGTTTCGTCAAGGTTAGGGTCAGGTCAAGGTTAACATTAACCTAAAGTCAAGGTTAGGTTAAGGTTAAGGGTTTGGTCAAAGTTAGGGTTAGGTTATAGTTAAGGTTAAGGTTAGGTTAAGGCTAAAGTTAAGATTAAGGGTTTGGTCAAGGTTAGGGTCAGGTTAAGGTTAGGTTAAGGGTAAGGTTAAGGTTAAGGTTAAGGTTAAGGTTAGGGTTAGCTTATAGTTAACCTAACCTTAAACTTAACCTTAACATTAACCTTAACCTTAACCTAACCTTAACCTTAACCTTAACCTAAACTTAAGTTTAACTAAACCCTTAACATTAATGTTAAGGGTTAAACAAACCCTTAAAATTAACCTTAACCTAACCTTAACTATAACCTAACCCTAACCTTAACCTAACCTTAACCTTAACCTTAACCTCAATCTAACCCTAACCTTAACCAAACCTTACCCTTAAGGTCAAGGTTAAGGTTAGGTTAAGGTTAAGGTTAAGGTTATTGTTATGGGAAGGTTAAGGTTAAGGTTAAGGTTAGGTTAATGGTTTGTTCAAGGTTAGGGTTGGGTTATAGTGAAGCTTAAGGTTAAGTAAAGTGTAAAGTCAAGGTGTAACCCTTAACCTTAACCTTACTCTTAACCTTAACCTTGACTTTACCCTTAACCTAACCTTAAACTTAACTATAACCTAACCCTAACCTTGACCTTAACTTTACCCTTAACCTTGACCTTAACCTTAAGCTTAAATTTGACCTTGACCTTAACCTAACCTTGACCTTGACCTTATCTTACCCTTAACCTTAACTTTCCCAAACCCTTAAGCTTGAGCTTAACCTAACCTTATCCTTAACCTTAAACTTAAACTGAGGGTTAGGTTATGGTTAAGGGAAAGGTTAAGTAGGTTAAGGTTAAGGTTAAGGTTACAGGTTTAGTCAGGTTAAGGGTAAAGTCAAGGTTAAGGTTAGGTTAAGGTTAAGGTTAGGGTTAAGGTGGAGTTTAAGGTTAAGGTTAAGGTTAAGGGTTTGGTCAAGGTTAAGGTTAAGGTTAAGGGTAAGGTTAAGGTTAAGATTAAGGATTTGGTCAAGGATAGTGTTAGGTTATAGTGAAGGTTAAGGTTAAGTTATTGTTAAAGTCAAGGTTAGGGTTAAATTTAAGGTTATGGCTAAGGGTAAGGTCAAGATTAAGCTTACTGGTCTTAACCTTAACCTTCACTATAATTTAATCTTAACCATAACGTTAACCCGAACTTTAAAATTAACCTTAAATTTAACTATAACCCAACCTATCCTTATACTTAACTATAACCTAACCCTAACCTTGACCAAACCCTTAACCTTAACCTTAACCTTAACTTTAACTTTAACCATAACTTAACCTTAACCTTAACCTTAACCTTCCCATAACCTTAACCTTAACCTTAACCTTAACCTAACCTTAAACTTAACTATAACCTAACCCTAACCTTACCCTAATCATAACCTTAACTATAACCTAACCTTAACCTTAACCTTACCCTCAACCTTGACCTTGACCTTAACCTTAACCTTGACCTTGACCTCAACCTTAAATTTAACAATAACCTAACCTAACCTTGACATTAACTATAACCTAACCCTAACCTTGACCAAACCCTTAACCTTAACCTTAACATTAACCTTAAACTTCCCATAAACATAACCTTAACCTTAACCTTAACCTTCACCTTAACCTTTAGCTTGACTTTATCCTTAATGTAATCTGAACCCCTTAACCTTAACCTTAACCTTCCCATAATCATAACCTTAACCTTGAATTTACCCTTAACCTAACCTTAACATTAACCATAACCTAACCCTAACCTTGACCAAACCTTAACCTTAACCTTAACTTAACCTTAACCTTAACCTTAACCTTCAGCTTCCCCTAACATTAACCCTAAGCTTAACCTTAACCTTAACCTTCTCCTAACCATCAGCTTAAACTTAACCTTCCCATAACCATAACCTTAACCTTCCCCTAACCATAACCCTAAACTTAACCTTAAACTTAACCTTACCCTTAATCTTAACCTTTACCTTAACCTTAACCTTAACCTTAACTTTGGTTAGGTAAATTTAAGGTTAAGGTTAGATTAAGGGTAAATTCAAGGTTAAGGTTAGTGTTAGGTTATAGCTAAGGTCAAAGTTACGGTTAAGGTTAAGGTTATGGGTTTAGTCAGGTTAAGGTTAAGGTTAAAGGTAAAGTCAAGGTTAAGTTTAGGTTAAGGTTAAGGTTAGGATTAAGGTTCATGTTAAGATTAAGGTTAAGGGTAAAGTTACAGTTAAGGGTAAGGTTAAGGTTAAGATTAGGTTAAGGGTAAAGTTAAGGTTAAGGTTAAGGTTAAGGGTTTGGTCAAGCTTAGGGTTAGGTTATAGTTAAGGTCAAGGTTAAGGTTATGGTTAACGTAAGTTTAAGATAAGGGTAAGGTTAACGTTAAGGTTAGCTTAAGGTTATGGTTTAGGTTAGATTAAGGTTAAGGTTAGGTTAAGGGTAAATTTAAGGTTATGGTTAGGATTAAGGTTAGGGTTAGGTTAAGGTTGAGGTTAGGTAAAGGTTAATTTTAAGGTTAAGATTAAGGTTAAGGTTAAGGGTTTGTTCAAGGTAAGGTTTATGTTATAGTTAAGGTCAAGGTTATGGGAAGGTTAAGGCTAAGGTTATGGGAAGGTTAAGGTTAAGGTTAAGGTGAAGGTTTCAACAAGTTTAGGGTTAGGTTATAGTTAAGGTAAAAGTTAAGGTTAGGTTAAGGTTAAGGTTATGTTTTTATTCAGGTTAAGGGTAAGGTTAAGGTTAAGGGTAAAGTTAAGGTAAGGTTAAGTTCAAGGTCAAGGTTGAGGTTAAGGCTAAGGTCAAGGTTAAGTGTAAAGTTAAGGTCAAGGTTAGGGTTAGGTTATAGTCAAGGTTAAGTTTAGGTTAAGGGTAAATTCAAGGTTAAGGTTAGGTTAAGGTTAAGGTTAAGGTTAAGGTTAAGGTTATGGTTAGGGTAAGGTTAAGGTTATGGTTAGCGTAAGTTATGGTTAAGGTCAATGTTAAGGTTAACATTAAGGTTAAGGTTAAGGTTATGTTAAGTTTAAGTTTAATGTTAAGGGTATGGTCAAGGTTAGGGTTAGGTTATAGTTAAGGTCAAGGTTAAGGTTATTTTTAAGGTAAGGTTAAGATAAGGTTAAGTGTAAGGTTAAGGTTAAGGTTAGGTTAAGTTTATGGTTAAGGTAAGGTTAAGGGTAAAGTTAAGGTGAAGGTTAGGTTAGGTTAATCTTAAGGTTAAGGTTAAGATAATGTTAAGCTGAAGGTTAGGTTAAGGTTAAGGTTTAAGGTTATGGGTCTTAACATTAACCTTCACTACAACCTACCCTTAACATTAACCTTAACCTTAATCTAACCTTAACCTTGACCTTAACTCTAACCTAACCCAAACCTTGAACATAATATTAACCTAACCTTAACCTTGAAATTACCCTTAACCCTAACCCTAACCATATCCTTTACCTTAACGTAACCTTAACCTTAACCTTTACCTTAACATAACCTTAACCTGACTAAACTCGTAACTTGAACCTTAAACTAACCTTAACTTTAATTTTACCCTTAACCCTAACATTAACCATAACCTTTACCTTAACGTAACCTTAACCTTACCCTTACCTTAACCTTACCCTTAACCTTAAACTTTACCTTAACCTTGACTTTACCCTTAACTTAACCTTAACCTTAACCTTAACCTTAACCTATCCATAACCTTACCTTAACCTAACTTAACTTTAACCTTGACCTTGACCTTAACCTTAACTTTAAATTTACCCTAACCTTAAGGGTTTAGTCATGTTAAGGTTGCTTAGGTTAAGGTTAAGGTTAGTTTAATGTTAAATTCAAGGTCAAGGTAAAGTTAACATTAAGGTTAGGTTGTGGTTAAACTTACAGTTAGGTTAAGGTTAAGGTTAAGGTTAGATTAAGGGTAAGAGAAGGTTAAGGTTAGGTTAAGGTCAAGATAAAGGTTAATGTTAAGGTTAAGTTAAAGGTTAAGGGTAACCTTAAGGGCAAGGTTAGGGTTAGGTTGTAGTTAAGGTTAAGGTTAGGTTAAGGGTAAAGTCAAGGTTAAGGTTAAGAGTAAGGTTAAGGTATAGGGTTACAAGTTTAGTCAGGTTGAGGTTAAGTTTAAGGGTAAGGGTAAGGGTAAGGGTAAGGTTAAGGTTAAGGTTAAGGTCAAGGTCAAGGTCAAGGTTAAGGTTAAGTTAGGTTAAGGGTAAGGTTATAGTTAGGTTAAGGTTAAGGTTAAGGTTCAGTTAAAGTTAAGGCTAAGGTTACAGGTTTAGTCAGGTTAAGGTTAAGATTCAGGTTATGGGTTTAGTCAGGTTAAGGTTAAGGTTAAGGGTTTGGTCAAGGTTAGGGTTATGGTTATGGTTAAGGTTAAGGTTAAATTTAGGTTAAGGTAAGGTTAACGTTACGGGTTTAGTCAGGTTAGGGTTAAGGTTAAGGTTAAGGGTAAGGTTAGGTTATAATGAAGGTTAAGGTTAAGATAAGGTTAAGGGTAAGGTTAAGGTTAGGGTTAGGTTATGGTTAGGGTAAGGTTAGGGTTAGGTTATAGTTAAGGTTAACATTAAGGTTAAGGTCAAGGTCAAGGTCAAGGTTAAATTTAAGGTTACGTTAGGTTAAGGTTAAGGTTAAGGTTAGGTTAAGGGTAAAGTCAAGGTTAAGGTTTGATTAAGGTTAAGATTTGGGTAAGGTTAATGATAAAGTTAAGGATAAAGTTAGGTTACGGTTACGGTTATGGCTAATGTTAAGTTAATGTTAAGGTTAAGGTCAAGATCATGGTCAAGGTTAAGGTTAAGGTCAAGGTTAAAGGTAAAGTTAAGGTCAAGGTTAGGGTTAGGTTATAGTTAAGGTTAAGGTTAGGTTAATTTTAAAGTCAAGGTTAACCTTATCCTTTGCATAACCTTAACCTTAAACTAACCCTTAAGGTTAAGTAAAGGTTAAGGTTAAGATAAGGTTAAGGGTACAGGTTTAGTAAGGTTAAAGTTAAGGTTAAGGTTATGTTAAGGGTAAAGTCAAGGTTAAGGTTCGGTTAAGCGTAAAGTTAAGGTTAGGTTAAGGTTAAGGTTAAGGGTTTGGGAAGGTTAAGGTAATGTTAAGATAAGGTTAAGGGAAAGGTTAAGGTTAAGGTTAAGGTTAGGTTAAGGTTATGGTTAAGGTAAAGTTAGGTTAAGGTTAGGTTAAGGTTAAGGTTTCGTTAAGGTTAAGATAAGGTTAGGTTAAGGTTAATATAAGGTTAAAAGTAAGGTTAACATAACTTTACCCTTAAGGTTAAGGTTATGTTAAGGGTAAAGTCAAGGTTAAGGTTAGGTTAAGTTTAAGTTAAGGTTAAGGTTAGGGTTAAGGTTAAGGTTAGGTGAAGGGTAAATTTAAGGTTAAGGTTAAGGTTAAGGTTAAGGTTATGGGAAGGTTAAGGTTAAGGTTACGTTAAGGGTAATGTCAAGGTTAGGATTAGGTTATGGTTAAGGTTAATGTTAAGGTTAACCTAACCGTAACCTTAACTATAACCTGACCCTAATCTTAACCCTTACCTTACCCATAACTTTAACCTTAAGTTTAGGGTTAAGGTTAAGGTTAAGGGTAATTTTAGGCTAAGGTTAAGATAAGGATAAGTTTAAGGTTAAGGTTAAGTTTAGGTTAAGGTTATGGGTAAGGGTTTCATCAAGGTTAAGATTAGGTTATAGTTAAGGTCAATGTTAAGGTTATGGGAAGGTTAAGGTTAAGGTTAAGGTTTGGTCAAGGTTAGGGTTAGGTTATGTGTAAGGTTAAGGTTAGGTTAAGGTTACGGTCAGGTTAAGGTTAATATTAGGTTAAGGTTAAGTTTAAGGTTAATGTTAAGGGTTTCGTCAAGGTTAGGGTTTGGTTAAGGTTAATGTTAAGGGTTTGGTCAAGTTTAGGGTTAGATTATAGTTAAGGTCAAGGTTAAGGTTAAGGGTAAGTTTATAGTTAGGTTAAGGTTAAGGTTAAGGTTAGGTTAAGGTTAAGATAAGATTAAGGTTAAGGATTTGGTCAAGGTTAGGGTTAGGCTATGGTTAAGGTTAGGTTAAGTTAAGGTTAAGGTAAAGGTTAAGGGTAAGGTTAAGGTTATGTTAAGGTTAAGATTAGGTTAAGGGTAAAGTTAAGGTTAAGGTTAGGTTAAGGTTAAAGTTAAGGTTAATGTTAGGGTTAAGGTTATGGGCAGGTTAAGGTTAAAGTTAAGGTTAAGGTTAAGGGTTTGGTCAAGGTTAGGGTTACGTTATAGTTAAGGGTAAGGTTAAGGTTACACGTTAAGGTTAAGGTTAAAGTTAAATAAAGGCTAAGGTTAAGGTTAATGGTTATCTTAAGGTCAAGGTTAAGGTTAGAGTTAAGTTTAAGGTTAGGTTAAGGTTAGGTTAAGGTTAGAGTTACGTTTAAGGTTAGGTTAAGGTTAGGTTAAGGTTCAGGACAAGGTAAAGTTAAGGTCAAGGTTAAGGTTAAGGTTAAAGTTAAGGTTAAGTTTAGGTTAATGTTAAGGTTAAGGTTAAGGTTAAGGTCAAGGTCTAGGTTAACCTAAACCTAACCCTTAACCTTACCTTGAGCTTGACCTTAACATGAACTTTAACCTTACTAAAACCGTACCCTTAACTTTATCTTAACCTTACCTTAACCATAACCTTAACCTTGACCTTAACTATAACTTAACCCTATCTTTGACCAAACCCTTAACCTTAACCTTACGCTTAACCCTACCCTTAACCTTCACCTTAACTTTAACCTTAACCTTAATCTTAACCTGACCTTAACCTAACCTTAACCATAACCTTATCTTTACCCTAAATATAACCTTAACCATGTTAGCCACCTATAAAATTTGTCATATCAAATGGTGGCTAAATCATTTTTGAAGCCTTCAAGAAACAAGTTTTATTGCAAAATTTTTAATTCTTGAAGTCTTATGAAGACATCTTATTCTTTGATTAATCTTCACTACTGTTTCCCTCTTGATTCTGAAATTCTGTTGTTTACCTGAATAAAAGACTGCTGCAAAAAATCCATTTTTCCCTCATTTTACCTCCCCTTTTCACTCAGAAATCCCTTCATTTTAATCCCCTTTACTCCCATAAAATTCCTCTATTTTTCCTTTATTCCCTTCTTCCCTTCATAAAACCCCTTTATAAGGTTAAAAAAATCCTTTTTTACCTTATCTAGAACCCTCAAAATCCTTTGAAAAGTCTTGAAAATTTATAAAAAACATCCTTTTGCATTACAGGCCTAAGCCCCTTTGGGCTAAGCCCTAAACCACTTCCGCACCATATGCCCTAGTGCTGGAACCAAGTGCTATGTCCAGAAGCACTTATCGCATCGGGGCATTTGCGATGAGCGCAAGTCTTTTTGTTTCATAAAACCCCCGATGCCGATGAGCCCCTTTGTTATAACTCTCGATCCCTTTGCCTCTTTATAAAACCAACAACCCCGCAATCGGGCGCTAAAACTCGTAAATGAACTCTTCCCCAATGAAATTTTCCTTTGTAAAATCATAAAAACCAATTTTTCTATGTTATAAAGGGAACACGCTGGTTCATTGATTAAACCATTCTCAACCGTTGATCTGAAACAATCAAACGATCTGCGCTTATCGCATCGGAAACTTTCGATGGGCGCAAATATTTTTGTTTCATAAAACCCTCGATGCCAATGAGCGCCTTTTTTATAAACCCCGACCTCCACTTCCCTTCATATAACCCAAGAGCCCGCAATCGGGTGCTAAAAACTTTATATAAACCCTTCCCGATCCAATTTTCCCTTTGTATTTCATAAAAATTCACTTTTTTCATATTATAACTAAGCCCGCCAGTTCTTGGTTGGAACACTTCACCACCGTTGATATTGAACCAATCAACGGCCAGCGCAATCTCACATCAGAGATTTCCATTGGGCACGTTGTAATATTTTATTCCCCCTTGTCGATTGGCCTCTCCTGATGGATCTTCAGCCGTTGATATCCCCTGCCAGATCCAAATCCGATGACCCTTATTGCTTCATCCTAAATCCCTTTCCCCCGCTGTCACCTCCTCTGATACATTCTCCGCCATCGATCTGATCCTCAGATCGATGGCTCTCATTTAATCGCATCAGTGCCACTTACCCCTTGCCTCCTTCGATCGCAAATCTCTGATTGCATCTAGGCCATCCATTGCATAAGATCCGACGGTGTAGATCATTTCTACAACCTTTGTTAAAATCATGAAACCCCATGTATAATGTTTTTTTGGCCAATCTCCACCGTTGATCTCTGCAGATCAACGACCCACACCGATCCTTTCTCCACCTCATTTTTATTCCATTTAACCCTAATATTAAATCTCCACCGTTGATCTGTTTCAATCCAATAGTCCATAACAAACATGATAGGCCCAACTCCTTTGGGTCCTACCCATCCCAGATTTGATCTTTGTCGTTCATTTTTTTATCTAAAAGTCAAGATTGAAACTGCCTTCCATTGCCCCACATCTTATCACCCACACATCTATCCTTTATCGCGCTATTTCCATGGCCGTCAGATCTAAGACCCCAAATCTGATGGCAGACGCACATTTTCGCGTAGATTTAAGCCTGAACGATAATTCCTAAAAATCACGCGATATAGGTGGCTTTTAAATGCCACGTGTTGGCCTTTGACACATATCGCGTTCAAAAAGGTGAAACTGTCTATCCTCCTTTTTGCTGCCCGATACCGCTGGTTTATTTGACCGAAACCACCCTTCCCGTTTACACTGCATTTTGTCGTGCTTGATCTCCGCTGTTGATCTCCGCAGATCAACAGCTCACATTCGATCTCACATTTCTTAGTCTCCCTCTATCCATCATCCAAGGGCCTTCATCGATCAATCCTGACCGTTGATCTCCTTGGGTTAATCTAATCCAACGACCCAGGATCGTTTGGAAACCCCAATTTCCTTTCAATGCAATTTTCCTCCGTCAAATTGTTTTCACTCATGTTCTTCGCATTTTCTTCCATTTCACGATAAAGCGGCACTTCTACAATATGTTTCCTCAGTCACTCTCAACCGTTGATCTTTGCAAGATCGACAGATCTGACTTAATTTCTCCACCATTTCATCAACCGCCTCCCTTTTAACCACCGCGAGCGATCTCCACCATTGGATGCTTTCATCCAACAATTGTGTTCTAAACATAAGCCTCCAAAGAATTTTTAGCTAGCCACGCAGGAATTTTTTAACTTTTTGTGTATTTTGCAGGTTTTAATGGATTTTCAATTATTTTAAATAAAAGTTGAAGGCCGGGGATGACGATCCCTTGGAACTTTATTCATGAAAGAGATCTTCCTGTAGGGTTCCATATCATGTTTCATCTATGCCTCATGAGCAATGATGCCATTAGAAACCCTCTGCGCACCTGCACATCAACAAGACACAACAAAGTCTAAATAAATCAAAGAGTATCAGTATTAAAAGATCCAATCACAACAGAGATGAAGGATCAAAGATGGTTTACACAGCTTGAGGGATTATGGCCTAAATTGATAATCAAACGTCTAATCCACTCAATTAACCACATTTAAAGAATAGAAGACAAGAAATTAGGCCTAATTATTCCTAGCACACATATGAGAAGCAAATTAGTCCTGTTTTAGGTCAAAACAGAAATATCTACCAGATGGAGAAAGCCTCCATTGCCACATCATATGCTAATTGAATCCTCTCAGCTACTAGAAACCACCTGTAGCCTCAAAGCATTCAAAAGAGGCCGAGTTATTACCAGAACATAGCATATCTTCCTTAATACAATCGAATAGTTATTCCAAGCCAAAGAGACTTACTACAAAAATGTCAACAGAGTTATTACAACGATGACACGGAGCCTTAAAGTCAACAAAATTTCCCCAGCAAGCTTAATACTTAATATAAAGCCAATTAATACAGAGAAATATCTATAAACTTCTCCATTGAGCCCCTTAAAGGCCGAGAAGCATTAAAATGTATTAATTGAGCCTGTAGATCTTTTCTCTCTTTCGACCTCCTCATTCTTTCTATAAAATCTTCTTGAGGAGCTGATTGTAAAGGGTTGGTTGCAGAACTTTGAAATATAATTGTGCTCAAAATTTTCTATATGTAAATAGTATTCAGAGGCTCTTGAAGCTCTGTTTGTGATCAAATATGTTAGTCTAGAAGTGAAGATGATTGCTAAACTGAAACATTGGACTTGAGGAATGTAACTGGATTGAAATCAATATACAAGCTGATTCTTGGGATCCTGGTCTATATCACTGGTGAAGTGCTTCTTTCTGTGTTATTTTTTTCCTTCCATGTATGCCATTTTTTCCATTATTCTCTGATAAAGAACAACAATCATAGAGTTAGGATTTACTATTTACAGTACCCTTCTCTAACTGATAAGCTTTATCTCAATGTTTTCCTCCAAATTGTGTATTTAAGAATGATTCAATACAATCTAAGCAGTTAGGAATGCTAGCATTCCCTCGTCCTACTATCTAAACATAAACATTATTCTTGAATTTTATTTTCATTACTTTCTTAGTAAAGTTAGACTAGAAAAGTGATGGTGTGCCCTGTTTTCTAGCTTCTTTCTCCTAAGGTAGTTCTAAAAGTTTCCCTAAGAGTATGCTGAAAGAAGTTTAGATTTAAAAGTATCTTATCTGATCTTAGGCTGCACTTTGTTCATATTATCTGTTTTCATCCCTTCCGTAAGTAATTATGTGGATTACTGGATTGTTTTTCTGTTTAGTTAGCTTTAATACGAACTTATCCAAAGAAGTCTATGGTTAGCCCTTTCCTTTGGTTGGTTTTAAACAGTTAATTAAAAGGATTTTCTTGTTTAGACAGACTGATAAATCCTAGTTGAAATTATTGTCTTTTTCCACCCCTTCAACAATTTTATTGTTCCATTCCATCATTTAATCTCAAATATCTTGTGATATAGATGACTTTCCGCTTGGACCACTCTTGAAATTATTGCACAATTAAACCCTTTTATGACTCCATAACCCAATGGACTAAAAACCAGTGTTATATCTATCTTGTTAGCCAAAGCTTGTTTTGATTTCTTGCAACTTCATACCTTTGAAAATCTTTCATTTTAGGACTTTCCACTCAACTAAAAATCATGCTCAACCATCCAAAACCAAACAAAAAACCTTGTTCTTAATAAATAGCCTAATATCATTACCCAAAATCTTTAAAGACAAATCAATCTTTGCACTTATAGAGAGATCCCTCTCTGGATTCAGGAGGGCTAGATCCTAGAATCCCAAAGTGGTTCAAGTGTTGTCTCTACAGTTTATATTTGCCAACCTTGCAAATTACATATTCCTAACAAACCATAATCTTATCTTTACCCTTACCTTAACCTTAAACTAACCTTAACCTTAACCTAACCTTAATCTTAACCTTAACCTGACCTTAACCATAACCTAACCCTAACCTTGACTGAACCCTTACCCTTAAACTTAACTTAACCTTAACCTTAAGCTTCCCATAACCATAACCTTAACCCTAACCTAACTTAACTTTAACCTTTACCTTGAACTTAACCTTACCCTTACTCTTAACCTTCACCTTTACCTAACCTTAACCATAACCATAACCTTAACCTTAACCTTCCCCTAACCTTAACCTTAACTTTACCCTTAACCTAACCTTAACCTTAACTTTAACCTTAACTTAACCTAACCTTAACCTTAACCTAACCGTAAACTTAACCTTACCTTACCTTAACCTAACTTAACCATAACCTTGACCTTTAACCTTAACTATAACCTTATCTTTACCCTTAACCTTAACCTTACCGTAACCATAACCTTAACTTTACCCTTAACCTAATCTTAACTTTAAACTAACCTTAACCTTGACCATAACTATAACCTAAACCTAACCTTAACCTTAACTAGAACTTAACCCTAACCTTGACCAAACCCTTAAGCTTAATATTAACCTTTGTCTTAACCTTACCCCCTTAACCTAACCCTAACCTTGACCAAACCCTTAAGCTTAATATTAACCTTTGTCTTAACCTTACCCCCTTAACATAACCCTAACCTTGACCAAACCCTTAACCTTAACCTTAACCTTAACCTAACCTTAAACATAACTTTAACTTTACCCTAACCTTAACCTTAACCTTAATCTTAACCTTAACTATAACTTAACCTTAACCTTCACCTTAACTATAAACTAACCATAATTTTGACCAAACCCTTAACCTTAACATTAACCTTACCCCCTTAACCTAACCCTAACCTTGACCAAACCCTTAACCTTAACCTTAACCTTAACCTTAACCTAACCTTAACCTTAACTTTAACTTTACCCTAACCTTAACCTTAACCTTGACCAAACCCTTAACCTGAAGCTTAACCTGACTAAACCCGTAACCTTAACCTTAACCTTAACCTTAACATTAACTATAACCTAACCCTAACCTTGACCAAACCATTAACCTTAACCTTAACCTGAACCTTAACCTAACCTTAACATTGACCTTAACTATAACTTAACCCTAACCTTGACCAAATCCTTAACCTTGACTTAACCTTAACCTTAACTATAACCTAACCCTAACCTTAACCTTGACTTTAACTATAACCTAACTCTAACCTTTCCCTTAACCTTAACTTAACATTAACCTTAACCTTAACCTTCCCATAACCATAACCTTAACCTTGACATTACTCTTAACCTAACCTTAACCTTAACCTTAACCTAACCTTAACCTTAATTTTAACTTTACCCTAACTTTAAGGGATAAGATAACCCTAACCTTGACCAAACCCTTAACCTTAACCTTAACCTTAACCTCAACCTTTACCCTAACCCTAACCTTGGCTTTACCCTTAACCTTAACTTTGACCTTGACCTTAAAATAACCTTAACCTTAACCTTAACCTTATCTTACCCTTAACCTAACCTTAACCTTAACTTTAACCTAACCCTAACCTTGACCAAACCCTTAACCTTAACCTTGAACAAACCCTTACCTTAACCAAACTTTAACCTTAACCTTTCCCTAACCTTAACCTTAACCTTACCCTTAACCCTAACCTTAACTTGACTAAACCCGTAACCTTAAACTTAACCTTACCCTTAACCTTACCTTAACCTTAACTTTACCCTTAACCTTGACCTTACCCTTAACCTTCATCTTAACCTTAACCTTAACCTTACTAAACCCATAAGGTTAACCTTAACCTTAACTTTACCCTTAACCTTGACCTTACCCTTCACCTTCACCTTCACCTTAACCTTAACCTTGACCAAACCCTTAACCTTAACCTTAAACTAACTAAACCCATAACGTAAGGGTAAATTTAAGGTCAAGGTTAGGGTTAAGGTTAAGGTTAAGGTTAGCTTAAGGTTAACCTTGACCTTGACCTTAACCTTAACCTTAACCTTACCCTTAACCTTTACCTAACCTTAAACTTAACCTAACCTTGACCTCAGCTATAAGCTAACCTTAACCTTAACCTAGCCTTAACTTTAACCATAACCTTAACTTTACCCTTAACCTAACTGTAACCTTAACCATAACCTTAACCTTAACCTTATCCGTAACCTTCACCCTTAACCTTGACCAAACCCTTAACCTTAACCTTAACCTAACTAAACCCTTAACCTTGACCTAATCGTAACCTTAACCTTACCTTAACCTAACTTAACAGTGACCTTAACCTTAACCTTAACCTTAACCTTACCTTAACAATAACCTTAACCTTAACCTTAACCTAACCTTACCCTAACCTTAACCTAAACTTTACCCTTAGAGTAACCTTAACCTTTCCCTTAAGGTTAGGGTTAGGTTAACGTTAAAGTTAAGGTTAAGGTTAGGCTAAGGTTAAGGGTAAGGTAAGGTTAAGGGTAAGGTTAAGGTTAAGGTTAGGTTAAGGTTCAGGTAAAGGTTAGGGTTAGGTTAAGGTTAAGGGTAAGGTTTAGGTTAAGGGTAGGGGAAGGTTAAAGTTAAGGGTTTAGTTAAGGTTAACGTTAGGTTTAGGTTAAGGTTGCGGGTTTAGTTAGGTTAAGGTTAAGGCTTAACCCCTTAGCCTTAACCATAACCTAGCTACAACCTTACCTTATCCTAACTTAACCTTAACCTTGACATTGACCTTAACCTTAACTTTAACTTTACCCTAACCTTAAGGGTCTAGTCAGGTTAAGGTTAAGGTTAAGGGTTTGGTCAATGTTAGGGTTAGGTTATAGTTAAGGTCAAGGTTAAGGTTAGGTTAAGGTTAAGGTTAAGGTTAAGTTAAGGTTAATGTTAAGGGTTTGGTCAAGGTTAGGTTTAAGTTATAGTTAAGTTAAGGTTAAGGTCAAGGTTAAGGGTAAGGTTAAGGTTAAGGTTAAGGGTTTGGTCAAGGTTAGGGTTAGGTTATAGTGAAGGTTAAGCTTAATTTAAGGGTAAAGTCAAGGTTAAGGTTAATTTAAGGTTAGGTTAAGGGTAAAGTTAAGGTTTTGTCAAGGTTAGGGTTAGGTTATAGTTAAGGTTAAGATGAGGTTAATGGTAAGGTTAACGTTAAGGTTAGGGTTACGGGTCTTAACCTTAACCTTCACTATAACCTAACCTTAACCTTAACCTGAACCTTTACCCTAACCTTAACCTTAACCTTGACCTAAACCTTAAGCTTATCTTAACCTTAACCTTCACCTTAACTATAACCTAACCCTAACCTTAAGGGTTTATTCAAGGTCAGGGTTAAGTTATAGTTAAGTTCAAGGTTAAGGTTAGCTTAAGGGTAAATTTAAGGTTAAGGTTAGGTTAAGGGTAAAGTTAAGGTTAAGGTTATGTAAATGTTAAGCTTAGGTAAGTGTTACACTGAAAATTGTCATCTTGACATTCTGCTATTTGTATGAGCTCATTATCACTCATACTTCATCATTTGCAAGTCTAACACATCAGTTCCTCATGCCAAGCCTTGAAAATAAGAGAAAAGTTCTTAAAAATCTCCTTAACTCTGGTATCGCACTTTCTCTGTATCTTGGTTGCGGTCCCGCACCTAATGTTCATGACTCCTACGTACCTGAATGCACTTTCTTTTTGTTATGGGTGTGGACCCCTGTAAAAGATTAAAAAGGCATAAGTAAACTCAAAAATATCACTTTCAGTAATTTCTAGAAGCCTCTGGAAAGAATCTTGCGGTGGAAGAACTTCTCTTTTGAGGTTCATGTATCCCTTACCTTAAGAAGCTAACCCCTTGATATGAGGAGCTTATCCCTTTGAAGGAGGATTCTATCCCTTCATAGTTGGAACTGAAACCTCCTCTTTTGCACTATAAAAAGAGGCATTGGGTAGCCTCAAGGGGAGTTCAAGCTTTAGAATTATTTGAGGTTAAGTGCTGTTGGGATTCAGACTTATTTAACTGAGATTTTTGTGAGGAGAGATCACATACCTCTATCTGTCTTGGTTGGAAGAGTGCAAAGCTTGTCAAGTAGAGGAGATTCCTGCTTCACACCTCGGGAAGGCCTGTTCAACATCAAGGCTAAGGTTTTAAGGTTTTCGTTCTTTCAAAGTTAATACAAATGAATTCATTTTTCTCAATAAGCTGTTAATTAACTGTTTATTTCATGGATTCCTTGATCACCATGTGTTGGGTAGTGAAAAGGGTATGAAATCACTATGTGTTTTCTCATTATTTTACTATAGACATACTTCTTTTTACCTTAGGAAGGTAATTTATTATAAGAATTATGGTTGAATTTGAAAGATGTATGTTTATTGTAAAAAGATGATTAAATATTGCTTTTTGTTGACAAAATCAGGAATTGGACGAAGTGGACAGCTGTACCAAAGGCGAGGCTGAGATGAATGCAACTACTGTTCCTCCAGCATTAAACCACATCCAGCCAAAGATAAGGAAATACAAACACATTGACAAGAAAAGGCAAGGGACAGCTCGGCTTCGATCAAAGTAAATCATATGATAACCAAATGAAGAGAAGCGAATCCCTCAGGATCCTTCGGTCCTGAGGGATCGTTGTTCAAACTCATCTTATTCCTCGTCTTGTCCGTCAGGGTTTGATATATAAAGCAACGTCCTTTAGTGATGAAGAGGTCAAAAAAAGTTCTCATATTCAAACATTTCCTCTATAATATTGTGTTTATTGACTCTCGGCTTTAAGAGAGCACTCTCTGTAATACTTTATGTTCGATTAATATCAAAGACGCGTTTCATTTCATCTCTTAAGTTCTAAAGTAGCCCAATAGTATTTCACTGGCGCTAAGGGCCCAGCTCTGGTGGAATTACCTTGTTGTTTGTATTTTTAATCTTTGCTTATTGTTGTGTGAAGTTGTGTTTAAAGTTTATTTCGATTTCAGAGTTGATTGACTACCGTTGGATTGAATACAGACTCATTGTGATCATTAACGAATTGCATTTCTATTTTATCATCTGCAGGAAGTGCCTTCGCTGTTTATTTACCTTGCCATCGTTATAAAGCTTTACTGTTCTATATTCAATTCTAAGTTTTTTTTCTATTAGTTTACGATTCTTTATGATTGATTGTTTCATGGTATTGACTGTCGACAAGGTTGAAGTATTGAGATTAGTTAAGTTTATAATTGTTTTTCAATTTATGTTGCTATTCCATTTCTAATTCATAGCTTCAGATTAGCAGATAGATTGGTTACAGTTGCTGTGAATGCATAGGAATTATGAGTTTTTGTTCCTTTCTAGCCTTTGAAGTTCCTTTCAGTTATTTTTATCAGCAATTAGTTTGAGTTTGATTTCATTTCTATTGCTTTAAGAACAAGACCACCAACTGTAGAGAACACTGGTTATTGCTTCCAAGTTCCCAGATTGGTTATCTTGCCTAAGTGTGATTTCAGTTGCATCGATTTCTAAGGGAAGGAGTTATTGCTACTATTTCTTTGATCGATGGTTTGCATATTGATGTAGTTAAGATTTTAGAGCATTTTCATTTATGTTACTGTAATTAGATTTATTTACAAGCATCTGTTTACTCTTGTATTTAAGATTATGTACTACATTTTCATAGCATTACTCTTAGTCAATTGCAGCCTCAAACATAGTACGCTCTTGAAATAAAAATTCGCTCCTAGATTGATAATTAATGCAGGCTAATTATGTGTTTCAAAGATACCTTTTTATGACCCAACATTTTGGTGTCATTGCCGGGGAGAGTGTATGCCATTTCAAAGGAGTGATGCACAGCTGATTTTCTTTTGCTTGCAAGAATTGGGTATTAAAGACGAAAGGTAAGAACATGCGCACTGGGCATGAAACACACTTTCTCACAGCCCGCTTCACAGTAGAATTAGGTAAGCTTCTCTCTTTAGGGAGGAATGAAGGTTTGTTTTCTCGAATGAATATACCAACTAGGAAAAACAAAATTCCTCCTAAAATTGAAAAACCTAAGGGACTGGTGACCCTTGGCGGACAACTTTTATTGACAAAATCCTTAAAAGAACTGAATCTCAGCCATCAGTAGGATTTAGAAAAGCTATCTCTAGACATCCTACTAGTTCCCTTCAGGCTACAGAGTCACCATCTGAAGCCTTTGCTGAGATACACAGTCAAAAAGAGGGATTTGAGCAAGATTCCCAAGAAATTGAGAATACTTGCATAATTTCCCCTCAAGAAGGGAACTCTAGTAATCTCTGAGAAGGAGAAAGGGAAATAGGAGAAACAAGAGACCCAAAATATCCTATTGAAATAGCCCAACCAATAAGCAGTCAATATAAGGGAAGTGTTGTTAAACTTATTCAAAACCAAGGTCCTGAATCACCTCAAACAGTAGGTAAACAAGGAATACTTATTGTTCCAGATAAGGGAAGTGTTGTCGAAGCCATTCTTGCTCCTTCTAGTCACCCTAGAAATTCCTTGGAGATTCCAGAAGGATATTCGCACATATTTGACCAAATGGCCCAGTACCAAAATCAGAATCAGCAGACAACCTAGCAAACCGCTATGCTACAATATCCTATAGCAGATACTGCAGTCAACGCACCTACGAAGGCCATTCCCCTTCAACATATTCCCACATTTCATGGCTTAACATCAGAAGATCTAGATGCATTTTTTCTTGAATTTGATGTGTGATGCAGGGGATATGATTATACCACCGATCCCCAAAAACTAAAACTATTCCCTTCTACATTAAAAAGGGCAGCCTTACGATGGTTTATGGGATTAGGTGGGGGTGTCATAACTGATTGGGATCAGATGAAGGCTGCGTTTTTAAAAAATTATCAAGATTATTGCAGGTCTTGAGAACTAGAAGATGAAATATTCCAAATGACAGAAAAACCAAATGAAACCTTGGAAGAATATGTGGAACGGTTTCAATACAATCTTCAAAGATCCCCTTATGCATCCTTACCCTTACCTGATAATGTGTTGAAAACTATATTAATTAGGGGAATGAAAGATCAATGGGTTGAAACATTGCATATTATGGGAAAAGGTGTTATATATCAGGAAATTTATGCTAACATCATTGATTTGTGTATCAGGAGTTTGAGGGGAAACACGAGGCTAAAATCAACAGAACGTGATATGATTACAAGACACAACAAGACCTCTAATGAAGGTGTGACTTGTGCAGAGATTGGAAACTTTCTGGAAGATTTTAAGACAGATATACTTGTGACTCTTACAATGCAATTCAACATTATGCAAGCCAAACAAAACCAAGCAGAAGCAGAGCAAAATTTGGCGATATTCTGTCCTAGATGCAGAAAGAAACACAACCACAAAGAGTGCCCGTTGGATGTGATAATAATTTGTGCCATTTGCATGAAAGATCACCCTATAGAAGGATGTCCTTCGCTTCCTGGCCTAAAAGCAGTTTATAAGGAGGTAGAAGAAGAATCGGAAGTGGTATGTCTACTTGATCAGCGCCGACAATGGCAACCACGACAATTAGGTATGCCAATTGATCCATTTTCTTCTTTTCAGCCTCCTTAATAAAATTCTCAGCAATATAGTGGAATGTGGCAAAATCAATCACCTTTCCCCAATTGGTCACAACAACCATTCCCTACAACATCTTGACCAAATCAAACAAATAAAAATAATTGGCCTAGCTTTCCTTTCTGCCCACTGTTTTGCCAAAATAATAACTATCCAACACAATGGTCCCCCTCTACTTCGCAGAGTCAGGCCTGGCAGTCAAACTGGAAAAGACCTACAAATCAGCTAGCTAGAACAATCCCTCTCTCTCAACCTACACTATCAACTCCCTATACAAACCCCCAGACCAACTTAAGACCACAACTCCTAGCCCATCCCAACCCAAACCCAAACAATAGGCCAATTCAGTCTGTCCAAATAATGGAACCCCCAGAATTAGAAACTGCACTGAGGTAGTGCAATGACCTTCAATTAAGGTCTAGATGCATAGTAGAAACAAAGAGAAATAATGATGTTCATATTGAAGATCTGTTACCTATAGAACAAACATTACAGAAAGAGAAGGAGGTTGAACAACAACAAAATCAACAACAAGTGACAACTTCCTCTCCACCATTCCCAGAATGATTAATCATACCACACCCATTAGAACATCCTAATTTTGACCTTCTGGGAGAATTAAAAAATTTGTGTATAAAAATCCCTCTCCTCCAAGCTATCCAAGATATTCCTATATATGCAAAAACCATTAAGAAATTATGCATAAAGAAGCCAAAGAGGAGAAAAACCACCAATCCAACTGTCCAAATATTCGGTAATTTATCTGACTTATTATCAGGGATGGAAACACCCGTAAAATATGAAGACCCAGGAAATCCCATAGTGACAGTGAAAATCCATGGGAAATTGTTTTCAAATTCCTTAGTTGATTTGGGAGCAGCAATCAATATCCTAACAACCACCACCTGTCAAAAACTTGGCATTACATCACTAGAACCAACAACAACCTTATTGGAATTGGCTGACTGATCGATAGTCAAACTAGAGGGTACACTACAAGATGTAATGGTATCTATAGATTCCTGGGAATACCCTGCTGACTTCCTGGTTATCAATCCAAAGAACCGGCTAGAAGAACACTCGTTAATCTTAGGTAGACCTTGGTTGGCAACTGTTGATGCTTATATTAGATGCCGACAAGGTAACATGACAATAACAAGGGGAAACTACAAGATTTAGCTTTATATCCCCCAGCCTAGCCAAGACTATCAATAATCAAAAAAAGAAAGAAACATGTATCATATATTATGGAAAATATGAGATCACCTCTAACTATAGAAAATGCTCTTGATTTTAAAGATCAAACAGAGGATGATATCATCAATAGTTTTATTAATAAACCACAAATTAGATCCCATCTACAATGTCACATGATCAAGGCAGCATTTGATAATAAAGAAGAAGAAGAAGATCCTTTGAAATAAATTCTTGATCAAGTAATACCCACTAATTTTGTGTACAATAGCAAGATTGTAGAAATTGAGCCGTGAAAAACTCTAAATATTAACAAAAATCTGACTACTGAACAAGAAGAGAAGTTGATCCAATTATTACAAAAATACAAAGCATCCTTTGCATGGGATTACCCCAATATGAAAGGAATTGACCCTCAATTGTGTACACACCACATCTATATTGAAAAAGATGCAAGACCCATTTTCCAACCCCAAAGAAGATTAAACCCTCACCTTAAAGATATTGTGAAAGCTAAATTACAAAAGCTATTGGATGTTAATTTCATCTACCCAATATCTGATAGCAAGTGGGTCTCTCCATTAGTAGTGATACCAAAAAAGAATTGAAAGTGGAGAATATGTGTAGATTACCGTGAACTTAACAATGCAACATAGAAAGACCACTTTCCCCTTCCTTTCATTGACCAAGTATTATACACATTAGCAGGAAATAAATTCTTTTCCTTCCTCGATGGCTCCAATGGGTACAATCAAATTCAGATTGCCCCTGAAGACCAAGACAAAACTACTTTTACCTGTCCATGGGGGAAATTTTCCTACCGAGTCTTACCTTTTGGCCTATGCAATGCCCCTGCTACATTTCAAAGGGCCATTCTCAGCATATTTGCAGACTTAATAAATGAAGGCCTCGAAGTATATATGGATGACTTCACACCTTATGGGGATGATTTTTGAGCCTGCATTAGAAAATTTAGAAAAGGTGTTTCAAAGATGTATTGACACTAGGCTTTGTTTAAGCCATGAAAAGTGTCATATGATGATGACCGAAGGAGTTATCTTAGGGCATTATATTTCAGCATCTGGAATTCAGGTGGACCCAGCTAAAATTCGAATAATCTTTTTAATACCCACACCCACCACAAAAATAGAGGTACGTAGATTTCTTGGATTTTCTGTTATTATAGGAGATTTATAGAACATTATTCTTGAATAGCTACACCTTATATGCATTAACTGGAAATTTTGATTTCATTTGGACAGATAAATGTGACAATGCCTTCAATGATCTTAAAAAGCTTGTTTCAACAGCCCCAGTGCTGAGGGGCCCAAATTGGAATTATCCATTCCAAATTTCATCTGATGCCTCAGACAAAGCAATTGGAGCAGTACTTGGGTAGGAGGAAGACAAGAAACCATATGCAATCTATTACATTAGCAAAAATCTATCCCCTGCTAAATTAAATTATACTGTAACTGAGAAGGAATTTTTAGCTGTAGTACATGCTATAAATAAGTTTAGACATTATATAACTCGGTATCCTATAGTACTGTATACTGATCACTCTGCCATTAAATTCTTAGCAAATAAACCTGTTACAAATGGAAGAGGGACAAGATGGTTGATTTTATTGCAGGAATTCGACATTACAATCAAAGATCTGCCTGGGAAAGAGAACCCTGTAGCTGACTTTCTGTCAAGAATGCCAAAGCCAACAGATACAGAAGCAGTTGAAGACCACTTCCTAGATGAACATTTGTTCGTTGTTACTGTCAGAACCCCATGGTATGTTGATATAGAAAATTATTTGGCAATAGGTAAATTACCTAAACATCTATCCCTTAATGAACGAAAACAGATAATACAACGTAGTACCCGATTCTCTTGGATTGGGTGCTACCTATTTCACACAGGGGAAGATATGCAAATAAGAAGATGTGTCCAGGAGGATGAGGTATTTGATATTTTGAAAACATTCCATGATGGGCAGTGTGGCGGGCATTTTGTAGATCGTAGAACTACCCATAATGTTTTACGAATAGGCTATTATTGGCCTACCATCTTTAAATATGCCAAAAAATTTGTGCAGGCCTGTGATAGTTGCCAAAGGGCAGGTCGCCCTGGGCAGTATGATGAAATGCCTTTGAACCCTCAACTAGTGATTGAACCATTTGAATGTTGGCCGCTTGATTTTTTTTGCCCTATTAGCCCTACATCAAACCAAAAAACATACATTCTAGTTGCAACTGAGTATGTCACCAAATGGGTTGAAGCAGAGGCACTTTCAAAAGATACAGAGAACTCTGTAATACAGTTTCTTTTCCAAATATTTGTGTGATATGGCCTCCCAAGGGACATAATTACATATGGAGGACCATAGTTTGTAGGTAATAAATTAGCTGAAACACTATGAAACTACCACATTCAGCACAATATTACAACCCCATACCACCCACAGGCCAATGGCCAAGTAGAGAGCACGAACAAAGTGATTGAATCTATATTGACAAAATTTTTTGCCTCACACAGACGAGATTGGGCCTACAGATTTCCAGAAGCATTGTGGGCATATCGAACAACGTGGAGACCCACTATGGGATATTCACATATCAATTGGTATTTGGAAAAGAACCCATCTTTCCAATAGAATTTGAAATTCAGACATTAAGAACAGCTCAAAAGGTGGGTCTAGATCTAAATGAAGCCCAGGCCAAAAGACTACAGCAAATTAATGAAGATGAAACTAGGCTCTCTGCTCTTCAACACACATCATTAATCCAACAACAGAGAGAAAAATGGCATGATTCCCTTATCAAATAAAATATCTTCCACAAAGGAGACTGGGCACTCCTATATGATTCTAGGTTTCAGGATTTTCCTGGGAAACTCTAGACACGATGGCTCGAACCCTATGAAATACAAAAAAATGCAAGATAATGGCACTATTACATTAGCCACCATTGATGGATCTGGACATTCCTTTAACATAAACGGTCATCGAGTACGATTGTATCATAAACCACTTACTCGGGAATCCTTTTACCAACAATTACGGGAAGATTCTACCATGAAAATTCTGGCTAAAGGGGATAACTCCTCCTCGGAACCAGTTTATTAAATCATTTCTTTTTTTAAATTTTGTACATAAAGATTGTTCATTTATTTTATTGTTTGTTTTATGGAATTCATTTTTTTCAAATCTCTGTTTATTTTGTTTATTTTGAGTCTTGTTGTTTGTTTCATAGAATTCTGTTTTTTTTTCAAAACCCTGTTTATTTCGATTGTTTTGAGTTTTTGTTGTTCCTTTGTAAAGGAACAACACTTCTGTTGTTTCTTTCGAAAGGAACAACAGTTTTGCAGATTGTTTTAGCTGTTCCTTTCGGAAGGAACAACAATTCCGCATATTGTTTATGTTGTTATTTTTAAAGGAACAACACCTTTTGAGTGGATTGTTTTTTGTTTTAGAATAGCATTTTGAGAATTTCTGATGACTCTTCTAAAGGAAAACATATTAGTCATATACAATCATACAAATTAAAGCTTATTGTAATCAGAAAATCAAAATAAATCTTCATTTTTAAGAAAGTTGTTTAGTAATGATATGAAAAATAGGAAAAAGGGACATAATCAATAACATGATTTTGCTACCTTATTACCACTAAATTAATCTGATCGATTATCCTTATCATGTTGGTTCTTCCCATATGTTATAAATTTCTTTGATTTTTATTTATGGAGTAGGAATACGGGCATATTCCTTTCTATTGAGATGTTCAGACTTCTTCCACCATCCATACTCTTAAGGAGTGCTGAGCCATCCTTTATATATAAGTAGGAAAGTGCTATATGAAAAAGAAAATATTTACATAGTTCACTAATAATTTTATGATTTGGCAGATGGAGGATAGGGGGTCTCATCAAGAGCCAGCCTACCATGATCATAAAGAAGTCAGTGAAGCATTCCCATCATGGCCACCAAACCGGGGATATGGTCCAATGGACAATTGAAAAAATTAAGGAAGTCCTTGGAACAGGAGGTCTCATCACGAGTCGGCCTGCCCACTTTTCACTTCTTCCCAGTGAATGGCATTGTGATTTATCTGGTCACCAAACCAGCACAATGGCCTCCATTATGACATTTAACAATCACTTCCTCAACATAAATAAAGGAAAATGGTTCCAAGGGTGAGAAAGCAACTCTATCAAGGTTATGGACACCTGTGGGCAGCAGAGCTTTGCTGACGGTATTGGAGTCACATTTATACACATCAATAGTCATATTAAACCCTTTTTCCTATATCTCTATTTAAATATCAAATGAAAGTATGAATCCTTAACCTTTGATTTCAAACCTATTATACATGAAAATCATTACAAATCGATCATATTAGTTTGAAGTGGGTAATAAACACATATGTACTTATGTTTATCTTAAGCTGTCCCTTCTCCTTATATTTGAATCATTACAAATGATTTTATATCTATTAATGATTTATCACACACATTGATTTAAGTAATTACTATAATTTGATTGAATGTATCATAATTATGCCTACTTTTTCCTACTGTACTACTATTACGCCACACTTGCCTCTCTCAATTGATGGTCGAGGACGACCTATCATCCTTCAGGGGGGGGTGCGGATGTCTGCATGCAGATCAAATCCCAATATTTCTTTACCTGTATGCAAACCAAATCCTTGCATTCTAGGGAATAACAAAATTTAACGACATTATTCCAATTCACTGTGTTGTGCTATTCCATTGCAATCATTGTGTGTTTGGAAAGAACTAATAGTGTGCAGAGATGATGGGAGGATGACCAATTCATAGAGAGTCATAGGTGCTAGTCGTTTCTGATGTTGCATGAGAGATTTTGGAAAGATTAGGATGGATTACATATTTCACGAGGATGCAACAACCCCATGAAGCAGTGGCCACCGAATTTTTACAGAACTTGCAAGAAGGATTCTCCATGGTTAGAGGAAGACAGATAGCTGTATCTGATGAAATAATTGTAAAGGTGTCTAGCATACCAGCACAACGAACTATATGGACTCAAAAGAAACTCAGCCTTCGAGAAGCCATGAATATTTTTCAGGATGACGGACAAACATTGGTTGTCAAAGGCAAAGGAGTTCAGCCAGCATCATTGGGAGAACCATGGAGGGAATTGGCCAAGATAGTGCAGGCCTATATCACGTGCAATGGAAGGAAAGACATGGTAAAACCTTTCCACCTTAAGTTACTAGCTGTATTAAAACATAAATGCACTATAAATTTGCCTGCATTTTTGTCACACAGCAATTTTTCACCGTCCCTGCAATTCCCCATCCCGCACAATTGGAGGGCTCATTCCATGACCTGTGAGCAGTGACATGACTTGGAACCACTTTCATGACATCCCTCTGAACATGAGCTTTCATTTCCCTGAAGACAACTCCTTGTAAAAAACCCTAAAAACACCCCTTTTTACATTGGCGCAAGAAGCCAGTTCAGTACCTACGCCAATGGGGAAAATCCTTCCAAGAGGGCACGCCAATTGGCGCTCTGTCTCAGATTCGCACTCGCACCAGCCATTTTAAGGAGTGATTTTTAAAAATAAATGGCAGAAATTTCATCCTAACCAATCCATAAACTAGTTCCTAATTTGAGTTGGGAGGTTTGGCTCCGGATCTCCATGTAGAGGAAGTGGTTTGCCACCTCTCATGGAAGCTTCCTTGAGGATAGGGCCAATCCCATGATTACAGGGATCCCAACTCCTCTTCCTCCATTTATAAAAGCTTGCTCATCTTCTTTGCAAGCTAGTCTCCAAGTTCCCAAGAGCCATCAGAGCCTTATGCTGCAAGAGCCTTGATTCATTCCCTTAAGGCCAAATCCAAGCAAGGAGATTATTGTCGAGACATCTGAAGAGAGAGGCTTGTCCCATCCCCCATAGGATTTTTCGAGACGTGTTCTGCTGGCGACCCTCCAAAGGAGAATTCAGCGTCAGAGCTAGGTTGTATCCTTCTTTGATTGATTAATGATAAGCGACTATTGGTTATGGTTCCACTCTTGTTGTTGATTATGATGATGAGTTATGTCTTCTCTGAATGACATATAGTTGCATATACTGGATTTTACGCTTGCGTTTGTTTTTTTCTTGCATGTGCAGGTGTCCGATCACGGAGATCGTGAGGATCGTGATCTACCAGAGCTAAGGAATGGGAGCGCTACTTTCTCTACAAGCGACAGTGTTGGATTCCAGGTAAGCCTTCATCACTAGTTGGTTTATTTGCAATTAGGAACCTGCACTATAGCGTGTGACGATTGTTGCTAGACTCGATTTGGGCTAGTAGGTATCGCCTCTATCTGCAAAGGGGATTTACCTCCACAACAAATTGGTGACTTTGCTAGGTATCGTCTAGATTTTTGTTGTTTGTTTTATAAGCTATAGACGGAGCTTGAAGTTAGCCAGATAGCCTTCGAAACGCTCTTGCTCTGCAATTTCCAAGTAGATCAAAGCTGCTTTAGTCAATCTACGGTTTAGTTTGTAAACCAAACACTTGGAGTATTGTCTTGTCTTTTCGGTTGTTTCTCGATTCTGCTTGCTTGATCAACTCTTTGGGCTGGCTCTTTTTGTGATTTTGGCTTTTAGTGAGCTTGATCATCACTGGTCTACTTGTTGGATTGAACTTTTTTTATTTTTCCATAGCAAACTTGACTGGCACGCTTTACAGCCTGATAGTCGCACCCATTAGCGCAGGTTACTAGTGTATTACCCGCGCCAATTCATTTCTAGCGCTAGTTTCAGCCTCACAGTCACGCCAATCCTGTGAGGTACTAGGGTTTGCTCTATTCTGAGCTTTCTGAGCTTGATCAGTGTGTTTGGTCTTGTTTTTTGATTGCCTGAGTGTTCTGGAGCCTTGTTTGACTGACTGTGGCCTTCGTCCTTTGGTTGTTTGCCCATCTCCATCGATTTCACATTCTAGCCCTAGGGCATCTAGGTGCTCTTGTGTGTCGAGCCTCCCTTGGGAGTTTTTGGTTTCTATTTGTTCGGTCAGCCTTTTGATTGCTCCTCTGCATTTGTTTAGCAATTGTTTATCATTCTACTGCATTATTTGAGTGATTTTTCTCTTCTTCATTCGAATTTATCTTTGTCTCGCTTTGGACTTAGATTACATGGTCCATTTGAGTTTTTGGGATTCTCTTGGTTTTGAGGGATTGTTTTGTCAATTTGGAGATCTGATTGTGTGCTTTCATTGAGTGAAATTTTTGTGTTTTTCTCTTTCCTCATCGTTTCTCAAATTGCTCTTGTCATTAGTTTCATTTTGTTTAGTGCACTTTTCTATTAAACATTGAGAATACAAAAAATATCCTTTGCTTTCGATTAGTTAGTGCAAATTAAAATCTTTTCAGTGTTATTAGCGATTAGTGACTTTGAGAGAAAAGTTTTTAGTTTCCATTAGCTGCATTAGAGACTTTGCTGGTTGTTCTCTGATCATTTTATTATTGTGTGAAAAGCTCTAAACTCTCTTGTAATTAGCTTTCATCGAATGAAATGATATATTGTGGCATATAGTGTGCATTTAGGAGATTTCGAGACATAACACTTGCTTGGGCCTGAAAACTGAAATGTAATTGAAGATAAACATTAAAATTTATTCAATTTACACTAAGGAAGCATTGAAACATTAACGCAACATTTAGAGGTCTAGGCTAGAGACGTGTTTCGGCGTATTTAAACCTAGTAGCTATCGTTCATCTCTTCACTTTAGACAGCACTAGTACGGACTTGTGCTCCCCGTACCGTCACGTATATAAAGGGAGACCCCACTAGGTTGCCATCCTTTATCCATAGGAAGCCGAGTCTACCGCCCTATACCTGTGATACACCAGACACAGCATTCGGGGAGATTGCATGCACGTACGTCAAGTCCTTGGTTGATTTCTCTTTCATTTTTGAAACCAAGGTGTATATTGCAGTTCACGGTTATTTGGTACGCCCTTTGCCTAGATTACCAGAGTAGCCATTTGATCTTTTCTGAATCTTTAAATTTGAAAGGATCACCAAGCGCTTGTCCTTTCACGCTTGCTTCAAAACTGAAAGAGATAGAGACATCTTTCATCCGTTTCTCCACTCTTAAAACAGGAAATGGTGAATTTTCTAAGTTTCAATGTGGTAAAATAAATCACCCGCGATCACACACCTTGTTAGATTTTGCTTGTTGGCCATTTCATTGTGTGTCTTGACTCTTTTTAAGCCCGTGTGTGTTGTGCTTGATCTTTTTTCATTGTTGTCACGGTGGCGGAACCTTCTGTTTCGTCTATTGGTAGTCCATATACAGACGATTCATCAGAGGCTTCTCAATCCTCTGCTAAACCCCAGTAGCCCATCGTTTTCGAGTTTCCTGACAGGGGACCGGTTCTGTCTAAGCTACCCTTTGGAGGACTAGTTGAGTTCAATTGGCCCTTTTCCGACCCTTGGTCTAGATTTGGAGTAGGGGAAGATTTCCCTCCTCTTACATCGGGTTCGCCTTTTATAGCTGTTGTTGTTCCTCCTAGTCCTCGCCATCTATTACGAGATCTAGTGGCAGGTTTAAATATGAGTGATTCTCCTAGTGAGGAAATCCCTACTTCTGGTGAAGATTACTAGTTATTCCCTCGACAGTTATTCCCAGAAGACAACCCTGAACCATCTGTTATGTCATCACCCAGTCCCTTATTACCAGCAGGGTATAGATCTTTGGGTTAGATTATTGTCGTCACTGTCTCTATGGGGGTATCAGATCCTTCTACGAGGCCAGTTGTTCCTTCATTGGGGATGCCTCCTAAGAAACCCATTACGTCATCCCCTCAGGTCACTTCTGTACCTGTCAGGCCCACTATCTGTGTGGCCGCATCTGCACTCGCTGTCACCACTCGGTCCGTAAGGACCACATCATTTCCCGAAGAAGTCTATATAGAATCTGTTATGCTGGAGAACATCTCTCTAGAGGAGTATCGATTTTCCCTACAAAAATCGAACCCCGAGGTTGGAAAACCCCCTCAAGATCCCAACCGCTCATATTTTTTGCATTACAAACAGGATGGTACACCCGTGTACGTCTTTCCATATTAGTACGATGAGCATGGGAACCCTTTACGTTTACCCGCTCTTGAGGCTCAACTTCATGCTTAGGGTTTACCATATAACTAGGTTGGACAGCCTTATAACCCGCAAGGACAACCTTTTCAAGGCCAACCTTCAGGCCAGCCTGGATATCCTTATGACCCACAGGGACAGCCCATACAGGGCTACCCTCCGGGCCAACAAGGGCCATTATACGGTCCGCAAGGATAGTATTACAACCCTTCAGGTCAACTCGTGCAGCCTCTCCCTCGAGTCCCACCTAGGCAACTTCAAGGAATCACAGGTCAACCGGGGTACCAACCGGGGCCGGTGTATGGTCCTGGAGGGAAAGTCCAACCTTCTCAACCCATGCAACCTCAGTATCCTGTTGTTGCACATAAGCCAGGACCATCTTATGGTCCTACTACAGGTCAAACTGGTTATCAACCACCGCCTGGCTCCATTCCACCACCAGGCCAACCGGCCAATCTGGCACAACCTGGTGTTCCTCCACCAGGCCAACCGGCAGATTTGGCACAACCTAGTGTCCCTCCACCAGGCCAAATAGCACATCCGGCACAACTTGGTGCTCCTCAACAGCTAGGTCAACCTGTACAACCGGCACAACCTGTTTATCCGGGTCAACCTGTTCAACCAGGGTAGCCTGTTCAGCCAGGTCAGCCTGCCCAACTAGGTTAGCATGCACATCCTGTCAACCCTACCCAACAGCCGACTTATTCAATGCCGCAACCAAATCAACCGTCGCACCCTAATTATCAGGCTCAGCAGGGTCCCACCTATCAACAGCCCACTCAACCTCAAGGCGGTTAGTATTCTCATGGTCAATACCGACCGAATTATAGCCAGCCCCAAGGTTCTAACTATTGCTCTCAACAACCCAACTACACCTATACTCAGCATCCAAATCCACAGGCTGCTCAAACGGGGCCCACATATAATCAAGGTCCATACTCTAGTTATCAAGCCCCGTACACTGGTTACCAGTAACCAAATCAGACTAGTTATACGCCCTATACCCCCTACGGTCAGAATAATACTAGATAGAACCCTTGGGGGCAGGGATATTCTCAACCAGCGTGGAGTATAGGTACTGGTCCTTATCGAGGGCCAGGCATGACGTTCAATCCGCAGCTGTCGTTCTTGGCTACCTTAGAATTACCGGATGTTTCGAAATTGACTAATGATCCGATTCTGCACAATCCTTATTGACCTCCTGTCTCGACCAAGGTACCCGACGACTGCCCAAAATTTGAGGGTAAAGCTGGAGAGGACCCCCAAGCTCACGTAATGACTTACCATCTTTGGTGTTCATCCGACTCTTGGATGGATGATTCAATTCCTCTGTGCCTCTTCCAGCACACTCTTACTGGCACTGTTGCCAAGTGGTATATTGAACTACCCCGTGGCATCTTTCAAGATTTCAATACGTTAGCCATGGCTTTTCTGACCCACTTCCAGTTACCGGTCCGCTATGAGGCCGGGACACATCTCCTGACTTCATTGAAGCAAGATAAAGCCACCCACATTTCTGATCACATTCATGAGTGGCGACGTCATCATAGACTTATCAAGTTCGATATACCTGATCAGTTATTAACACATTGGTTCACAACATCCTTCGTTAACAAAATCGCCCAAGATATTGCTATGGGGGCATGTGTGACAGAAGAACAAGCCATAGCGCGTGCTCAGTATCTTGATCTGGTATACTCCCAGTCTGGCACACTCTATGATATTTTGACTGATGCTCCATGCCCAAGAACCTCTAAAGCTCCACCTACCCCTCCGGTGGATGGTGTTATTGGTTCCGTATCTCAAAATTCTCGCAAATCTTCGAATGGGAAGTAGACATCCAATTCTTCCAACAATTCTGCTTCTCCCACCCCTCTAGATTCTGGCAAAACTACAGAGGTCAACACCGTTCAGGATAATCCTACGGAAAAAGCCTCCAAAGGAAAGAATATGGGCAAAGGTAAATCCAAATCCGACGCCCCAAAACCAGAATCTTCCAAACCTCATACCGAGGATAGTTCCAAACGCAAACTGAAGTACCCCTGCCTCATTTGTGAAGGAGATCATTATACCAAAGATTGTCCATGATGATCTAAAATTAGTCAACTTCTCAAGGGCTCCAAAGGGACTACGGCAGTTCTTAAAGAACTGTTCCCATCTCAGTAGACCCAGATGGTTGAACAACCTTCACCATCTACACCATTTGGGTCCCAGGTCTTTATGATGAATGGTGCTGCACCTATCTCCATTGCTATGCGTTTGAAGGATTATAACAAATCGCGTCAGGCAGCTGGGAAGGCAATTGTGGATGGTCCACCTCCCCCACCTGTCTCCGGTCCGTTGGAGATTGAGAAACCTACTGCTGAACCTATTGTGAGGCCACCTCCTGAAGGTCTTCTACAAAGATCTTCCTACAACCCAAATGCCCGTGCCGCTCAGCACTACAGTATTGTTTAGGATCTGGCACAGGTGCCTTCTGTTATGTCTGCATTGGAAGTTCTTCAAAGTTTCTCGTCACAACGGAAAACTTTATTGTCTACAATCGGTGGGATCGATCCCACTGACTCTAATCTTCTCACCTTCGACTTAGAGAACTTTACCCCCCGACTTCCACATCGGATTGCTCTTCTTATTCAAGTCGGGATCAGTGGTATTAACATCCATAGGGTCGTTGTGGATGAAGGTGCTTCTACTTGTGTGATGTCGCCCGCTTGCTGGAAGGCCATTGGCTCTCCGGCCCTTTCATCATCTCCCAATGACCTAGAGGCATTCGATGGTCAGGAATCCAAACCCTTGGGTGTTATCGAGAGTTTACCGATTACCTTATAGGGGAATATAGTCAACTTAGAAGTAGAAGCAGTTAACGCCAAGCTTAACGAAAATATACTTCTCGGTCGCAGTTGGACTCACGCCATGCTATGCGTGCCATCCACCCTCTTTCGACTTCTTAAGTTCCCTCACAAGGGAAAAATCATTACTATGGATCATTTGTCCTTCTTCACCTCCACCTCTGAGAACAACGTTCCTTATGTGGATCAGATTCCAAATCCCCCTGACAGTGTAGGACTCGGTCTCTTCAAGGACCCCGTCCTCATGGGTATTTTTCCCGCACCGCCACTGCACACTGCTCAAGTTAATATGATCTCTAGGTCTGACGACCCATGACTCATCCCTTCACTTGAGAAGGTGACTGAGTTTGGAGAATCGATTCCCTTAACTCTAGTAGAGATTAGCTACTGTGAAATTTTTACTGCATCTGATCCTCCCCCTCCTCAGCATGCTCCTTCGAGCATGGCTTTAGAGATCTATTCTCAATCCCTGTAGATAAGAAATAGGGTACTATAAGAGTTTGTGTTGATTACCGAGATATTAATCGGGCATGTCCAAAGGAAAACTACCCCACTCCTTTCATAGATCAAATCATTGACGAATGTGCTGGGAGTGAGATTTATTCCTTGATGGACGGCTTTTCTGAGTATAATTAGATAAATATTCTACCTGCTGATCAACACAAGACTGCATTCATCTTTCAGTGGGGTAATTTTTCTTATAAAAAGCTCCCGTTCGCTTGAAGAACTCTGGAGCTACTTTCTAGCACGCTATGTCTTACGCGTTCCATGATATATGCCATATCGTTCAGCCTTATCTGGACGATTTTCCAGCTCACTCAGCTCAGCGACAGGATCATCCTGAACACCTCCGCCAGATTTTCCTTCGCTGTAGGCACTATAATATCCAGCTTAATCCTCATAAATGTGTCTTTTGCATGGATTATGGCTATCTCTTGGGGTTCATAGTCTCCAAGGATGGAATTCGTCTCGACCCTTTAAAGTTTGAGGCCATTGTCAATCTCCCATCACCCTCTTCGTTATATCAATTGCAGAGTCTACAGGGAAAAGCCAATTTCCTCCGACGCTTTATACCGAACTATGCGGAAGTGGCCAAAGGATTCACACGTCTTTTAAAGCAGAATGCTCCCTTTCATTGGGACGACATTTCTCAACAATCCTTTGAGAAGCTTAAGACGTTACTTGTTAATGCTCCATTGCTTCGTCCTCCAAACTATCACCGTGATTTCACTCTATACTTGGCTGTCACGTTTAGCACCATAGCTATGGTTCTGGTGCAAGATGACAATGATGGCAATGAACACGTTATTTATTATCTATCACAAAACCTTCTTGACACAGAAACGTGTTACGCTCACGTCGAGAAGTTGTCTTTAGCTGCAGTGCAAGCTGTGCAATGTTTCCGCCAGTACATCCTGCTGCGTTCTATAACCGTGGTTTCGGATTGCAACCCCATGACATATATTCTCTCTCAAAAATTACTGGGGGGAAAATAATCCAAGTGGATTGTTATCCTTTAGGAGTTTGACTTAGAATTTACCACTGCTAAGTCGACCAAATCACTAGTTTTTGTAGATCTCATTTGCTCCCTCCCGACAGATTCCACACCCCCTCACTTTGAAGATCATATCCCGGATGAAACCCTCTTCCTTATCAGTACTCACAAACCCTGGTACGACGACATTATTGTGTATCTTCAAACATCAACATTCCGATCTGAGTTGACCAAAGATGCCCGACGTCAGATTCGACATCACTCTTAACCCTAATGCATTGTAGGAGATACCTTATAGCGCATTGGAGTAGATTCGGTGCTCTGCCAGTGCTTAACACTGGAAGAGGCTAAAAAAGTCTTGAATGACTGTCACAGTGGCGCCTGTGGTGGTCACATGTCCAGAAATGCCACCGCCCAGAAGATTCTGCGTGCGGGCTACTTCTGGCCATCGATATTCAAAGACTGCATTGTCGCAGTCTGAAAATGTCATGCGTGTCAGGTTTTTCAGCGCAAGATGCGCGCGCCGCCTCTCCCTCTACATCCTATCATTACCATCCGCTCTTTTGCAAAATGGGGCATAGTTTTCATGATGTGTAACCCTCATTCGGTTGGGGGGCATGCATATATAATCGTCGCTGTCGACTACTTTACTAAGTGGGCCGAAGCGATGCCTACGCTAGCCGCCGATGGTAAGACAGCTGCCCATTTTATCTTCAACCACATTATCACACATTTCAGGGTCCCTTAGGCCATTTTTACCGATCATGGTACACACTTTCGAAATTAAATGATGGCCGAGATGACATCAAGATTGGGCTTACAACACGATAGCTCAACCACATATTACCCCCAGGCAAATGGCCAGGTTGAGGCTGTGAACAAGGTTTTGGTCACAATTGTTCAGCAAACAGTTGGAATTCATAAGTCCAATTGGAACCTCCAATTTTTCTCAACTCTATGGGCCTACCGGACGTCAGCAAAGAGTGCGACCGGATTCACACCATTCCAATTGGTGTATGGTCTGGAAGCAACTCTTTCGGTTGAGTGAAAAATTCCTTCTTTAAAGTTAGCTGTGGAACTTTTGCCCGACACTTCTCCCGAAGAAGAGTGTCTCTTTTATTTAGAACGGTTGGATGAAACCCATCGCTTGGCTGCCTTAGTCATTGAGGCACAGAAAAAGCGGGTCAAAGCGCACTTTGATCAATCTGTCTCTCCACGTTATTTTGTCAAAGGAGACCTTGTCCTCCTATATGAAGAAGCGCATGACAAACTTGGGACAGGAAATTTCCAACCCATGTGGCATGGGCCCTACATAGTGAAACGAGTATTGAAAAATGGGGCTTATGAGCTCATTGATTATGAAGGAGTTTCGTTGGCACAACCTAGAAATGGGTTGTACCTTAAGAAATACTATGCTTGAAGTCATTTTTAGTGTGGTATGTGTACATAGGTGTGTATATTCATTTGTGTGCATGTGTGGTGTGGTGTGCGATGTAAGCATATTTTTGCTGATCGGGTCTTCCTAATTGTGCAGATGTCCATTACTCCATTTGTGGGTTTCACGGATGGTGCCTCCCGCAGTACCAGGAATCTGTCTTCGGTAGCCTGGGTAATTTATGATCCTGTTGGTGAGTTGGTTAACCTGCAAAGTGTGTGTCTAGGTCCTGCTACAAATAATATCGCGGAATATAGTGTTGTATTGGAGTTATCAACCAAGGCTGTGGACCTCGGCATTCATGAATTACTTGTGTATCTACACTCACAACTTGTAGTATTACAACTTAACAGACATTATTCATTAAGAAATCCATCCATTTTACGTCTGTATCTACGTATTCATCTGCTAGAAATAAATTTTGATTATATTACATATCAACACATACCCAGACATATGAACACATTAACAGATGCAGTAGCTAATTTGGTTCTAGATAGACATTTGTACAATTTATAAACAAAACATCATCACATGTAAAAATATCCATCCAGAAATAGGTATGTATATATATATATGTGTCGAAATGTTTACCTAGTGTGCATGACATAAAATCAAAAAATATACATGTTCGTCTTAATACATCCGGAGACGACATTTCTCTCAAAAAATATGCATGAAAGAGGCCCTAGGTGTCTAATCCACATGGTGCTCGTGGTAACATGCTACCATGCGCACTAAGCATCTCAAAAGTCGGTGGAGGCGACTAGGCACTCCCACCGTATGTCTCTGATACGCCATCGGGACATCTGCCAACCAGGCGTAGTATAGAATCACTCGAGCAATCCCCTCAAGGTTATGGATCAAATCTCCTCCCTCATCACCCTCCGCCTGAGGGTCAGCTGCGGGCTAAGTTATCCGTGCAATAGGAGACATACCGGCAGGTCTCTTTGGGCCGACATCTGCATACATATAAAACTATTGTTAGAACGGACATGTATTACCAAAAAATCAGAAAACATAAAAGTAAAAAAGAGAGGTCATACCCAACTCCTCGTCCGAGTCATCCCCTTCTGGAAGTGGGAGATCTAGGTCTCGAGTGAAATCAGCCCCGGCGTAGGGCCAATCCTCAACCACGATCAACTGACACCGTAACCATCCAAAAAACCCTGGCCTCCAAGACATATGTTGGCCTCCTCCTAACCTGGGCATAAGTGCTGCCCAGCGAGCCATCCTTGGCTCTCTTGGTATCAGCTCAGCAACAATGGCCCCTTGTCCCTGAAAGATAGGTATTCGTTCTAGGATGAATGATACCAAAATGGAACCGTAGCCAAACTGCTTCAGTTTGACTTGCTTGCACCTTGTAAGCTGCCTCTTGATATTTGTTGTCACTGCAGTAGCCCAATAAAACAGTGTTGGACTCATACACTCAGCGGCTAGGAGGAGTTGGACCTTGCTCACCTCATGCGGTGCCTACGACCCCGCAGGCTGTGTGATGGTGTGTAGCACTACCCTCAGTGCTAGATTGCGGACAGTGTGGATATCCACCTTCCCGCTTCCTGATCCCAGTTATGCCCCTAGGCACACTCTCACCATCACCTGCTCCATCTTTTCCCCAGATGGTCTACTGCCTATCAATATGGGCACCGGACCTCTGCGCGACAGTCCAGTTATGAAATATACATCTAAAACCTCAAGTTCCAGCACTTGGTCCCGAAGTTTAAAAATTTCTTCATTTTCGTCCCATATGCTGACCAAGTACTGTAGCAGCTCTGGCTGAGCTCATAAACATGGTGTTAGGAAGAATTTTTTAAGACCACAGTTCTTAAGTACACTCATGCATGCTTCATTCTCCATAGCCAGTTCATCCTCTTCCCCATGCTCCCGATCCTTCCATTCGATAACCATTTTTCCTTTATATCTACATCAATACAATAAAAAATACATTGTTAGATCTCTGGAAAATTTGAAAATCCACATAGATAGCTCACATTTTCAAAATTTTGAGCTAAAAATTACGTTGCGCCATTGGTGCGACCTCTTTGTGAAGAAATGTCCATTGGCATGGGTCCGTGCCCGATACCCGCGCCAATGGAGCGAGCCCTAAAAATTCAAAATGGTTCGCCCAGAAGTCTAATGCACAATGGAAACATATAAAAAATGGATTGAAATGGAGCTTGAGGGAAGACCTTTTACCTGGAACAAATGTGGAGTTGAATGACGTCCCGGATCAGTCGCAATTACCATCAAAAAGTTTTCACACAAATGGACCACTGTTGCTCTCCAATGAGGTAAATAGTAAAAGTAAATTTTTTTTAACCATTTGAGACTTATTTATAACCTTTCGAAATCTAATTAGTTTTTAAAAGTCATTTTTTATCAATATTTTAATATATTTTGTCGAAAATGGATTTTACACTTGCCTTTATGTGCAGCAGCAGGTTTTTACACAACTGAAACGGTGGCATGAGTTTTATTTTATACTTTTTCGGACTCGGTAAATACACAAAAAAGTCATTTTGGATTCATCTTTCAGCTCTTTTCTGACTCTCTAAACATGAAAAGATTTCCGAGGCCCTTGTAGTTTCGATCTTGTTAAAGTGGCCATGAAACGACATCTACCCAGTATACGTTTACCCCTTTTTTGGGCTGGGATAGATTATTTACGAAAAAGGAATACCCTAGCCTATTGCGACTAGGATGTTTTCTCGGACAAATTTTTCTACCTTTTTGGATCTGAGAAACTATTTACGAAAAGGGACCTTTGGAGTTTACTTTTCTGCTATCTTTTCAAACTCTTTAAACATGAAAAGACGCCGAGTTCTTCCTTTTTCAGACTCATTAAACCCTGATGACATCGGATTCAGTTGTAATGACGCTATTCGAGTCTCTCCCTCCTAGTGCTCATTAAATGTACTAGGATGAGATTATACAGTAGGCATATGGTATCCTCTTCAAGCTTGTGTAAAAATAAAAAGGTACTTGCCAGAAATGGTGGGGAAAATAGAGCCAACATCATTGTCGTGTCGGAAGTATGTCGCTCTTCAACATGGCACTTGTCTGCATTCGTGTCGGGTTGGGGACATCTCATCTCGTTTTTCACTTGCCTTCATGGGTTTGGGTTATCCCTTTTGACCTCTCGTCTTCTCTTTGCCTCGTCATCATGACCTTTGATCTCTTGATGTCAAATACTGCCAAACTCACTGTTGTGCCGCCATATGTTCAAGAGAAGTTGACCTCTGCAAAGTTTCAACCTTCCTCTGATTCTCATCCGATCCTGATTCACAAAGACATTATGTTCCTATGTCTCGTGTTGATGATGTGGGAAACACTATGGCCCATCTTTGATCAAGGTCACTTCCCATCGACTTCAACTCATTATCTGGGAAGATGATCTAGAGACTCCCTTCTGGTACCTTGGAGCCTACATGCCTCAATGGTAGGTTCTTCACATTCGACGTGAGGTTTTCATCATTGGCCTCCGATCGAGTGATTCTACGGGTGTTCGACGCCAACTCATTCATTCACATGCCGTAGATTGTACCTATAGTACCTTGAGGTCCATTTTCATAATTGGTGGTACCTCTCGTGTCTGTTAACAACTTTCATCACTGGCTGGTAATCAAACGATGTTCTTGCATGTCGACTTCAGCTCACATGAACTTGTACTTTGTTCAGACCGAGATGGAGCGCAAGACCCTGGATTTTGTCTGTTGGAATCCAGGCTGTGATTTTGTGGATTATTATGATTGGTTACATGACTCATTCATTGGATGGCTGCGACCATACCCGAGTCTATTTATCGATCCTCACTGGATGGCTGTGTCCATGCTTCAGATCTGGATTATTACATACTCTGTTATGGATGGTTGTGCCCATACCACATATATATCATGTATTTGAGATATCAGTTGTACTTATCTACGCAGGTTTTCCGATGGTGGTGTTTTCAGTTGGAAACATTCTCGTAAAGCATTTCACCACTCTCTCTCTTTCGGGCCTCATGCTTTAGGGGGCATCTGTTACACAGCAATTTGTCACCGTCCCTGCAATTCCCCATCCCACACAATTGGAGGGCTAATTCCGTGACCTGTGAGCAATGACATGACTTGGAACCACTTTCATGACATCCCTCTGAACATAAGCTTTCATTGCCCTGAAGACAAATCCTTGTAAAAAACCCTAAAAAAACCCCTTTTTGCATTGGCGCGGGAAGCCAGTTGAGTACCCGCGCCAATGGGGGAAATCCTTCCAAGAGGGCACACCAATTGGCGCTCTGTCTCAGAGTCTCACTTGCACCAACAATTTTAAGGAGTGTTTTTTAAAAATAAATGGCGAAAGTTTCATCCTAACCAATCCATAAACTGGTTCCTAATTTGAGTTGGGAGGTTTGGCTCCGGATCTCCATGTAGAGGAAGTGGTTTGCCACCTCTCATGGAAGCTTCCTTGAGGATAGGGCCAATACCATGATTATAGGGATCCCAAATCCCCTTCCTCCATCTATAAAAGCTTGCTCATCTCCTTTGCAAGCTAGTCTCCAAGTTCCCAAGAGCCATCAGAGCCTTATGCTGCAAGAGCCTTGATTCATTCCCTTAAGGCTAAATCCAAGCAAGGAGATTATTGTTGAGACATCCGAAGATAGAGGCTTGTCCCATCTCCGATAGGATTTTTTGAGACGTGTTCTGCTGGCGACCCTCCGAAGGAGAATTCAGCGTCAGAGCCAGGTTTTATCCTCCTTTGACTGATTAATGATAAGTGACTATTGGTTATGGTTCCACTCTTGTTGTTGATTATGATGATGAGTTATGTCTTCTCTGACTGACATATAGTTGCATATATTGGATTTTATGCTTGTGTTTTTTTTGTTTCTTGTGTGTGTAGGTGTCCGATCATGGAGATCATGAGGATCATGATCTGTCAGAGCTAAGGAACGATAGTGCTACTTTCTCTACAAGTGACAGCATTGGATTCCAGGTAAGCCTTCATCGCTAGTTAGTTTATTTGCAATTAGGAACCTGTACTATAGCGTGTGACGATTGTTGCTAGACCCGGTCTGCGCTAGTAGGGATTGCCTCTGTCCGCATAGGGGATTTACCTCCAGAACAATTTTTAAATTCCTTACTGCATGATATTGCCCATAATATAAGAAAAGCTTAGCATGCAGACATGGTGGTTAGCCACCATTGCCTAATCAGATTAATAGTGAGTCGTAGTCTCATCCAACAACAGACCAACTGGGAAGAGTTGATATTCTCCATTGATGGAGGGTTAGCCTTACCTACCCCAAAACGGAAGAGAATGGCTGGCTCAATAGCTGAGCCATCAACTCAAAGACAGTCCCTCCGTTCAAAACAAAGTAGGGGGATGATTGAAGGACTTCGAGGAAGCAGTAGCCAGCCCCTAGAATTGCACAGCTCAAAGGATGAAAAATATCCATAATTGGAGGGAGGAAGTCCTTGTATTGATGAAGAAGAGGAAATGGAAGGAGAAATTCGTTACTCGGATGAAGAAGAAATAAGTCACCACACCAGTGGTGAGAAACAATCTAGTGTAGAGGAAGGAAATACGGAGGAAGAGGAAATTGAAGGATAAATTCGATATTCAGATGAGGAAGAAGGAAGTTATCATACCTCTGAGGAGGAAAAATATAATCATAGGAGCGAAAAAGAAGGAACAGAGCCTCCCGAAAATGCTACTGTAAGCTCTTTACAGGAAGACCAATTGGCCCAAATTCTGGCCAATATGAGTGACTATGTGCAGCCTCATAACCCTTTGGACCTTAACATTGATATTAATTAGTTACAGGAGCACTCTGCAGTCAACAAAGAAACATATGAAGAAATGTTGGATGTAACAGAAAACCCTACCGAAGTTAGGGTTGCTTCCCCTTAAAGGCATGAATAAGAAAAAGAGAACATCGAAGCAATATCTCAACCTAAAAGCCCTCAGGGGATTACAAAGTCAACCGAGGGTATGATTCCCGAAGAATTTATCCAAGGGCATATGAATGTTGAAGAAGAACCCCAAGTAGAAGACCAAGAAGAGATCCTAAATGAAGGCATGACTGATATGGACCAAAACCCTGTTGAGCAAATGGGTTCAGATAAAGGAACAACTATTCCGTTAAAAAAGAGGAGGAAAGTAAATGAGATTGAAAAGCTTTGGAGGGAACGAATGAAGATTCAAAGACTCATGGAATAGCTTAGACAAACCATTAGGGTTCTGAGAATGAAACAAATTCCTAAGCGAGCCCCCAAGAGAAGAAGCATAGCTACCAAGAAAATTTCAAAAAAGAGAAAAGTGACCGCTAATACGAACCCCCCAGTTGTAGAAGCCATGCATGAGCCTAATTATGGAGATATAGAGTAGCAAACAGCTATTCCAACACATGTTGTTCCAGAGGGACCCACTTCAAGTGAAAACATGCAAGCTAGTAGTCAGCATACTTTTAGTGACCCTACATTAGCTAGACTCCAAGAGGAGTTGGCATAGGCCCGACTAGAAAGGCAAAGGTTGGAAGTGGACACTGTCCCTAGGAAGAGATATCAGGAGTTGCAGAAACAGATGAAGATTATCCATGAAGCAGAAGTTGAAGCTCATGAAAAGTGTCGAAAAGAAGAGGAAAAGGTTGGCAAGGTAATGGACCAATTAAAACTAGCCTATAATCGAATGAACACTCTTTGTTCATTGTACACTGATGTCTTAGCCTGTAGATGCCCTACCAAAAACTATGCTTTATTTTTACTAGAAAGATATTTACAGCTAAAGATTAAGGCAGTTAGGGCAGGAAAATCTATAGAGCTAAAAGCTATAGATGACTTTGTATCATGCTGCAAACTTTATGGGATCAAAGTACATCGCCTTTTGTGTGAATTTTATTTACATAATCTAATACTTGGAAACGATTGTGAATCAAATCCTAGCCCTTTAGTGGGAGATGTCCAACATCAGGAATTTATTTCCTTTTTTGTAAATCAATTAAAATGGCTTAAAGCCAATAATGCTTTTCAAAGTCAGGAAAATGAATTAGATTTGTGGGTTAAGAGTGAACCTCAGAACCCATTTCAATTTTGGGCAAGGCAGAAAAGTTTGATGACAAAGAAAGGTGTTATCCAAGCATTGGGGCCTGTCCACACATCAATTATATTAAATGGGATATATTATTTCTTATCCATTAGAAACCAGGATTATATAGCAGCTAAAGTCCGGTGGAGAATTTTCAATTAGAATGTGGAAAATAGAGAACCATTTAATTATAAAAACTTTGGGCTAGCTGTAGACCGCTTGGTTTCTTATAGTCATCTCATTTTAAAAGAAGGGCCATTCTAGCTAGGATGTAGGTTTTGAAGCCCCATCGCATGGTATCTTGCTTCAGAAAACAAAGCCATTTACGAACTCCCCGAAGGACAGAGAAAACATGTTTTTGAGGAATTAGCTGCACTGCATGGTTTTAGGCCTTTTGATGACAAACCATATCCGGATTATTCTTTAACTACTCTCCATGTGAACTATAGTTTTCATGAGGACATGAAAAATATTAAGCAGGGGGGTATGTTGGGCAGTGAAAAAGGTATGAAATCACTGTGTATTTTCTCATTATTTTACTATAGACATACTCCTTTTTACCTGAAGAAGGTAATTTATTATAAGAATTATGGTTGAATTGGAAAGATGTATGTTTCTTGTAAAAATATGATTAAATATTGCCTTTTGTTGATAAAATCAGGAATTAGACGAAGTGGACATCTGTACCAAAGGCGAGGCTAAGATGAATGCAACTGCTGTTCCTCCAACGTTAAACCACATCCAGCCAAAGACAAGGAAATCTGAACGCATTGCCAAGAAAAGGGAAGGGACAGCTTGGCTTCAATCAAAGTAAACCATATGATAACCAAATGAAGAGAAGTGAATCCCTCGGGATCCTTCGATCCTGAGGGATCGCTGTTCAAACTCATTTTATTCCTCATCTTTTCCGTCAGGGTCTGATATATAAAGTAACATCTGTCGGAAAAATTTCTCATATTCAAACATTTCCTCTGTAATATTGTGTTTATTGACTCTCGGCTTTAAGATAGCACTCTCTATAATACTTTATGTTCGATTAATATCAAAGACACATTTAGTTTCATCTCTTAAGTTCTGAAGTAGCCTAGCAGTATTTCATTGGTGCTAAGGGCCCAACTCTGGTGGAATTACCTTGCTGTTTGTATTTTTAATCTTTTTTTACTGTTTTGTGAAGTTGTGTTTAAAGTTTATTTCGATTGCAGAGTTGATTGACTACCGTTGGATTGAATACAGACTCATTGTGATCATTAACGAATTGCATTGCTATTTTATCATCTGCAGGAAGTGCCTTCGCTATTTATTTACCTTGCCATCATTATAAAGCTTTGCTGTTCTATATTCAATTCTAAGTTGTTGTTCTATTAGTTTACGATTATTTATGATTGATCGTTTCATGGTATTGACTATCGACAATATTGAAGTATTGAGATTAGTTAACTTTATAATTGTTGTTCAATTTATGTTGCTGTTCCATTTCTGATTCATAGCTTCAGATTAGCAGATAGATTGGTTACAGTTTCTGTGAATGCATAGGAATTACGAGTTGCTATTGCTTTCTAGCCTTTGAAGTTCCTTTCAGTTATTTTTATCAGCAAGTAGTTTGAGTTTGATTTCATTTCTATTACTTTAAGAACAAGACCACCAACTGTAGACAACACTGGTTATTGCTTCCAAGTTCCCAGATTGGTTATCTTGCCTCAGTGTGATTTCAGTTGCATCGATTTCTAAGGGAAAGAGTTACTGCTACTGTATCCCTAATCGATGGTTTGCAGATTGATGTAGTTAAGATTTTAGAGCATTTTCATTTATGTTATTGTAATTAGATTTCTTTACAAGCATCTGTTTACTATTGTATTTAAGATTCTATACTACATCTTCAGAGCATTACTCTTAGTTAATTGTAGCCTCAGACAGAGTACACTCTTGAAATAAAAATTCGCTCCTGGATTGATAATTAATGTAGGCTAATTAGGTGTTTCAAAGATACCTCTTTATGACCCAACACCGTGATAGGCATGATTTATAATATTTACTATATATGTGCTATTTAATGTTTGCTTGTTTGTGACTGCAGGTTTATAAAGATAACTCCTTCAAGTGACCAAGGGACAAAAACTTTGAAAAAGCTTTGGATCTATGGTAAGACCTTAACACCTTTATAGTATTATTTTGTAAATCGCACATGTCTAGAGAAATATAGGTTTATTTGGCTGTTTGTTGCTAGATTACCTTTTGGTACTAGGTAGATCAATCTTGTCCGCAAGATTGATTTATCCGGTCAACAAATTGGCGACTTCGTTGGGGAAGGAGTCTTTTTTTTTGGTTTTCCTTTGTTTTGACTTGAGAAAATGATTTTTCTGGTTTTTGATTGATGGATACTTGCCTAGGTAGCTTAGGTTTACTTTTCTTTTAAAATTTTTGAAATATTTTGTATTTTTCTTGAACTTTTCTGGGGACCACACTTTGTTTTCTTGCACAGTGTGGGAAGTTTCACAACAATCCTTAAGTAACCAGTGCGGGACCACACCTGTTACTTCTGGGGCCTGTGGACCCTATTAAATTTTTTGAAAAACTCCAGATTTCTTCCTGCAGTTTATCTTTAATTTGATTTAGGGTTTCTAGTATCTGACCAGATTTGTATTGTTCCTGTCAAAAGCCTCTTGGGAGTGAGTTCCAACAATATTTTTGTTTTGGGTGTTTTTCTAGAAGTTTTGCATACTTGGATTGGTTTTCACTTGGTCTCTGTAGTGACTCAAAGATTGGAAGGTTGAAATACCTCAGATCACACTGGTCTTTTTGTCTTCTTGATGAGTCTGAATTGGTTGTGAAATCCATCCTCTCTTGAGAAATAGATCTAGTTGTCTCTTTGCAAATCTTTGAACAAACTTTGTTATAAGTTTTGAATTTATTTTTTACAAAAGGAAACATATCTGGATGTTTTTTGATTTGTTTTTTATTCTAGACAAATGAATCCTTAGTTTACTGAACAACTAAGTAGAAAATTCTAAAAAAAAAAATTAAAGCTTTTATTCAATTAGATTCTCAAAGTTTGTAGATCTCAAAATTAGTTTCTGTAGTTTTGAGCGCTTTTTAGAATTTGTAGATCTCTTTTGAAGGAAAGTTATTTTTTGTAGTTTCAAGTCTTGAAAGTGAAAGGGATTTCTTGTGAGCATTGATTATTTTTCTCGTTTTGAGTTCTTATTGAAAAAACAAAAAATATTTTCTTTCATTTATTCTTCATGTTCAAAGAAAGAATTGTCTCTTAAGAAGAATTGCATTCTTGAACTCTTTCTTTAGCTAGAATTTCATTGAAAGAAAAACGATTTGATTATAATTTTTAGGTGCATTTTTTAGTGTTTTTGGAAGTCGAGTCTTCACACCATCAAATTTTCATTTCCATACCTATTGGCTTAAAGAAAAACCCATAAAAAAAATGCTTAATTAAAATTGAACTAGTAATCTTTTCTATTTCTAGGGCTCTTATCACCAACATAACTTAGGCTAGTATCTTGGAGTAGGGAGTAATTAACTCTCCAAGATAGTAAAAAAAAATAAGTAGATAAATCTTGCGGTAGGAAATAAATCCAATTGTAATTGGTACAATCTGGGAAGCTTCTCTTAAAGGAGTTAATCACGAGATCATGTCCGAACCTTTGAGACAATCAATTCTGTTTCATTCGGAAAGATAGAAGATCTGCACGCATTACAAACGATAAAACTCAGATTAACCATTTTCGAGGAGCCTGGGGTCACTTTTCGGTAAACGTCAGACTGACCATGTCAAGGAGCCTTCAAGGGGATTGAGCTTTGTTACTCTGCCATTGCACGTGGAATCGGATCGTAGACTGTTCCCCAGTTGTATTTGTTACTGTTTGTAACCTTAGTGTCCATAAGCTTAAGATTATTTCCTAAGGTTATGGTGAAGGAAAGATCTCACTGTACCTGGAGCAGACGTCAACTAGACTCACTTGGACTCTCTGGGGGGTTATCTTCACTTGAGATGGTTTTGTGAAGAAACTTGTGCCAATCTATTTCATTAAGAAGGTTGTCGGGGTAACTGTTCCAACCACCCTTTCTGTATTAAATTTCTACTAAGTTGGATTTCATCACCAACTAGTGTTTTTAGTACGGGAAGTTACTGTTTGTGTGTGGTTTGAACTCTTAGATTTTTTAGGCGTGTGATTCAGCTATTTGATTATTTAGAGACTTTAGGTGTTTTTATTGAAATTTTCTTTGTTTGTCTGTGATTGATTAATATTTAATCGTGGCAGAATTACCGAGACAAGCCTAGAGACTTCAGGGGAAGCCCCCTGAGTATACACCAAGTCAGCTTAAAGGGCTGCATGCTCTAGTATCATCAAGTAGCAGTAGAATTAGATCAATAAAATTTTTAATTTCATCTATAGTTGTTCATCCTGATCATCAAATACCCACGACAGAACACATTCAAGAACCGATTTCAGTTTTCGAAGTTAATGGTAGTATTTCTCCTTCCAGTGAACTAGCTGACGAACCTAAAATTTCTGAGCCTGACACTGAATATTCTATTTTGGAAACATCCTCAGGATTTATTACTCCAACTTCTAGCGATCCTGGTTCACCTAGGGTAAGAAATATTGTTACTGAAGATCTTCCATCTGGCCTCATTTCCATTGAAGAACTTGCTAGTCCAGACAAAGAGGTATCTCTTCCCAAATCCCCTCATTCTTTGAATCTTAGGGAGCGTGAATCCATTTTCTACAGCCCTATTCGAAGTGACGCTTGGTATCTATCTTTGACAAATTTTTTAGAAAACCTAGGTCTTTCTTTTTCTCCACCTTGAATTTCGTTTCATCCTACGCCTAGAGGTTACTATCTTTCATCTATCATGGCAGGAGAGTCATCTATGTTTTCCCAATCACCGGAATTGTTTTTACACGGTGTTCCTTCTGTTATTTTAGGGGTACCAGGCTCTTTCTAGTAACTTCTCAGGAGCAGCTCCTCGACCGATTGAACAAGTATTATCATCTGGTCTTAATGGTATTAAAACTGAAACATTGAACGCAGAGAAAATATTTATGATGTCTGGTAATATTCCAAATCCTCAACCTTAAGGTGGTCAGTTACTGCCTAGGGGGAAACCTCAAGGTGGTCAGTTACCGCCTGGGGGGCATCCTCAAGGTAGTTAGTTATCGCCTGCGGGTCAAACTCAAGGCAGTCAATTACTGCCTGGGGGGAAACTACAAGGTAATTTTTTCCCAGGACAAACTGTAGGACAATATTATTTTGGAGAAAAACCTCAAGGACAATACATACCTCAAGGTTATCAACCTTCACGATAGTACATACCCCAAGGTCAACCCCAAACTCAGTATGTTCCTCAAGGTCCTTATCAACCCCAGATTCAGTACGTGCCTCAGGGTTATCAACCTCAAGGTCAGTACCCAACTCAAGGTTTTCAACTGCCTTCTGTTCAATCATTTGTACAAGAATTTGGAAATTTACCACTTAATTATCAACCCTATGTTCAACCAAGCTCTGGTCCTTCATATTTAAAACCTTCTACGGGACAATTCCCCAGAATGAACATGGTGTGGGATCCATCCCAAATTAAACAGAATATGCAACCTAATGTGCAGTTGTCTCCTCAACTTGGACAGCCTTTGGTTTCTGGTCCAACCTAGCAACCTGTCCAGCCTACTGTTCAAATCCCTGCACCTGGTTCTGTTTAGCAGTTTGGGCCTACTACACCTCAAACTCCACCTCAAACTGCTGCAATTGCTGCAACATCTGTTCAACCTATAACACCTGTTTCTGGAGTATTTGTAGCTCTGGTTTCTTCTATCCCTGCATCCGTGCAAATCCCTCAAGTCTCTGTACCCCAGTCAGGACCTACATTTCAAACTTTGGTCCAGATACCTGCAGGACAAGCTAGTACAAGTACGATTGTCACAAGTCAACCGCAATTCACATATCAACCATACCAGGGACAGTATCAATTTGGTCTTATTTCAAAAAACCCAGTTTATCAGTATCAACAGTACCCTGGCTATATTTATCAACAGCCTCAACAACCACAGTTTGTTTTGGTTAATCCTGGTTTCTCGGGGGGTTATACCATTCCTAATGAAAACTCGATTCCCAGCTATCCTGGGTATCCTCCTCCTGGAACTACTCTTGTTACTCAAGGCTTTCACAATCCTAAACGGCAGTTACCATTTATTGCAACTTTGGATTTACTTGATTTTTCACGCCTTACGAATGATCTAATTTTATACTATCTGTACTAGCCGCCAATGCCGCATAAGTTTCCCAGTGATATACCTAAATTAGAGGGTAAGTCAGGAAAGGATCCATAAAATCACGTTATGAATTATCACCTCTGGTGTTCGTCTGATTTGATAATTGATGATTCAATTCGCTTACGTCTTTTTCAATGAACTTTTATTGGTCTTGTAACCAAATGGTACATTGAGTTACCATGAGGCTCTTTTAATAATTTCAGTCAGTTAGCAACTGCGTTCTTAACTCATTTTTAGCTTCCTATCAGATACGAAAATGGCACGGAACTATTGACTTCACTAAAACAATTCACGTCCACATATATATCTAATCATATTCACGAATGTCGACGTAGAAGGCATTTAGTGAAAGTTTTCATTCCAGATCAAATTTTGGCGGAATGTTTTGTTAAATCATTATTACCCAAAATCACTAAAGATGTAGCTAAGGCAGGAGTTGTTACTGAGGAGCAAGTCATTTCTCAAGCTCAGTATCTTGACCTTGTCTATACGCAGTCAGGTACTTTACATGAAAAAATCCCCGATCTTCCAAAACAAGGTCAAATAACTGTAGCTCCTTCAGGGTCTCATGCCGTTGATGGTATGATTGGTACAATTAATACTAAAATCAAGAAGAAATCTTCAATAATTCTTCTCCTATAATAACTTTACCTGATTCCCCGAAAGGAGAATCTTCTGCTGAAATTTCTGCCAACATTCATGTCGTAGAGACATCTACGGCCAAATATAAATCTGGCAGTAAAAAGAAGGGAAAGAATAAAAAAAATAGAATTCAAAAGAAAAAACAGATAAAACTAAATCTAATGATGAAAAACACAAGCCTCACTATCCTTATTTCATTTTCGACGAGGATCATTTTACTAAAGAATGCCCAAATAGAGCAGAGGTTTCGAAATTCGTTAAAAGTTCTCAATAGCCTATTGTCTTGAAGGATCCTTTTCCCACTCACGACAGTAAGATGATTGGTTCCACCTTGAATGCCTCAGAAGAACCTATTATGATGATGTCTCATGTCAGGATTGTGACATGATTACAAGATTATGGTAGTAAAAGTCCTGTTGGAGGTAAAGAAGGAGAATCTTCTAATTCAAACACATCAACTACACCTCCTCCCCTTTCTGATCCACTACAAATCAAGAAACCCAATCCAGACTTAGTAATAAAACCACCTGCTAAAGGTGTACTTCGTAAATCAGCTTTCAATCCACATGCGAGAGCTGCTAAGAATTAGAACATTGTTGAGGACTTAGCTATTTCCCCTTCAGCAATGTCAGCTTTGGAAGTGCTACAATCGTGCCCAGCACAGCGTAAATTACTTTTTTCTACCATAGGAGCTATCAATATTTAGGATTCGAACCTTATAATCTTTGATTTAGAGAATAGTACACCCCACCTACCTCATCAAATGGCTTTCCAAATTCCAGTATTATTCAAAAACAGACCGATCTTTCAGACTGTGATTGATGAAGAGGCTTCTATGTGTATTATGTCGATCAAGTGTTGGAAATCACTTGGTTTTTCTACACTCAATCAGTCTTCGACAATTCTAAAGGCTTTTCATGGCCGAGGGTTCCATCCTTTTGCTATTTTGTAAGATTTACCTATAGGGGTCGAAAGTAAAACCGTAAATCTAGACGTGGAAGTGGTTTATGCCCCTCTAGATTACAACCTTCTCCTGGGTCATAGTTGGTATTATGCTATGAATATTGTTTTTTCATCGGTCTTTCGGCTTATCAAGTTTCCACATCAAGGAAAGATCGTTAGAATAGACCAGTTAACTTATTTCTCATCTGATCCAGCCTCTACAAAAACTATCCAGCACATTGGTAAAATGGCTATCCGTTACAAGGATGTTGGGGTAGGTTTGATTAAATATTCCAGTTTACTAGGAAATCTCTCCTTTCCTCCTCCTAACATATTGCCTTCTATCGAAAATATTCATATGATTTCATCAGATACTATTACTTTTGATGATCGTTGGATTGTACCTTCCGATTCTGAGTTGGATTCATTTGATGGCGCGATGCCTTTGAATCCCTTTGAAATTGCATATCAAGCTATACAGTCACTTTCCGATCCTTCTTCAAGTGAAACTAATCTAATGAATGGGATCCATGAGGAATCACTTTCTATATCTAGCTCAGCCACAATGACATTTCCTAATCTTGTTCAACTGATGAGAGAATTCATCAATTTTTTTCTGTTGACGATTTACCATGGGAAGATCTACATCATCGATCTTCATTTTTACTCTAGTTGGATCATTTTTAAAATGATTTCGCTTCTATTTTTACTGTTCAATATGTCAAAGAACCGCAGAATCCATTGCAAAATTCTGATTCTGAGTTAAATTTGGAAAATATCTCTCCAACGATTCCAATTGACATTTAAGTTAAGCCAAGAATAATTGAAAACATTCCTATAGGTGCTTGTTGTACAGACGATGAAATCCAAACTTATAAAGCCCTATTTCAAGAATTCTATGACGTGTTTGCCTGATCATATGAGGAAATGCCAGGAATCAATCCGTCAATTGTTGTACATGAAATCAAGACTTACCTGGATGCCAAACCTGTCTATCAACACTTACGTCAGATACATCCAAGAAAAGCTGCTGCTATCAAAGCCGAAGTTGAGAAATTACTTCGTGCAGGTTTCATTTATCCAATTCCTTTAACTGATTGGGTATCGAATATTGTTCCTCTTAACAAAAAACAAGGAACGATAAGAGTATGTATCGACTATAGGAATATTAATCAAGATTGTCCTAAAGACAATTATCCAACCCCCTATATCGGTCAAATCATTGATGATTGTGCCGGCAGTGAAATGTTCTCCTTTATGCTGGGTTTTCTCGGTTACAATCAAATAAACATACTCCCTGCAGATCAGCCAAAAACAACTTTCATTTTTCCATGGGGGACATTTTCTTATTGCAAACAACCCTTTGGATTGAAGAACATTGGGGCAACTTTTCAAAGGGCTATGTCTTACGCATTTCATGACATTAAGCACATTGTGCAACCTTATCTCGATAATTTACTTTCTCATTCATCGCGTAGGGCCGACCATCTCACTCATTTACGAGCTATCTTTACGAGATGTAGGCATTATCGAATTCGGATGAATCCACACAAATGTGTTTTATGTGTAGAATCGGGTCGCTTACTACGATTTGTTGTTTCGAAACCAGGCATTCGCGTTGATCCGTCGAAGGTCAAAGCTATTTTCAATCTACCTCCTCCTTCGACTCTACGCCAACTCCAAATTTTGCAAGGGAATGAAAACTTTTTACGTCGATTCATTCCTAACTACGCCGAGCTAACAAAGGGTTTTACCATGTTGTTAAAATAGAAAATTCCATTATTTTGGGATGAGATCGCTGATCGATCTTTTAATGCACTCAAACACACGTTGACCCATGTACCGTTGTTGCATCCTCCCAATTACAACCGGGATTATTTTTTGTACCTCGCCGCTTCTCATTCCACCATTTGGATGGTTTTAGTTCAGGAAGATGAATTCAAAAATGAAAATTTGATTTACTATCTTAGTTGAAATCTGCATCTGACTGAGATCAAATACACGCATGTGGAGAAATTGGCCTTGGCAGTTGTTCAAGCTATCCAAATATTTTGTCACTAAATATTATTACACAAAACCACAGTAATTTCTGACCGTAACCCTATGATGTACATCTTGACCAACCAATTACTAGGGGGCAAGTATTCCAAATGGGTAGTTATCCTGCAGGAATTTGACTTGGAATTTGAAAAATCCAAGGCAAATAAATCTTTGGTTTTTGCAGAACTCATGTGTGATTTCCCCTCTACTGATACTGAAGCTGTGGCGGAGCAGCCCATTGCGAACGAATCCTTATTTCTTATCAGTACCCTTGATCCACGGTATGGGGATATTATTGTTTATCTCTAAACCCAATCTTTTCGGCTTGAAATTTCATGATCTCAGCGACATAAAATACGTTTCCAATCTCAACAATACAATATTATTGGTGATACACTCTATCGTCGTGGAGTGGATTCTATTTTTTGACGGTGTCTTACTCATGAAGAAGCTGAGAAGGTTCTAAATGAGTGCCATTCTGGAGCATGTGGCGTTCATATGTTTGGGTATGCCACAGCCCAAAAGATATTTCGCGCTGGTTATTTTTGGTTGTTTTTATTCAACGATTGTATCTATGCAGTCCAGAAATGCCACAATTGTCAGTTCTTTGATCATAAAATGCATGCACCACCTGCTCCTCTTCACCCTATAATTGATGTCGGTCCTTTCGCAAAGTGGGTTATTGAATTTATTACATGTAACTCTCACTTGGCTGGGGGGCATGCATATATTATCCTAGCAGTAGATTATTTTACTAAGTGGGCCAAGGCGATACCTACATTTTCGGTAGATGGAAAGACTGCTGCAACTTTCATGTTCAATCATATAATTTCTAGATTTGGTGTTCCTCAAGCCATTATTACAGATCATGGAAGTCATTTTTGAAATATCATGTTGACTGAACTAATAGATCAACTTGGCCTGCGCCACAATAGTTCTACTCCATATTACCCGTAGGCTAATGGTCTAGTTGAAGCTATCAATAAATTTTTAGTCATTATGATCAAACAAATTATTGGTATTCATAAATTGAATTGACATTCCATGTCATTTTCAACACTTTGGGCATATCGGACCTCAGTAAAAACATCAACTGGTTTCACTCCCTTTCAACTGGTTTACGGTTTGGAAGCTATGTTGCCTATTGAATGCGAAATTCTGTCATTGAAATTAGCCATATAATTACTCCCAGCTACATTTGAAGAGGAGAAGCTTTTTTTGTACTTGGCTCAGCTAGATGAGAATCGATGAAATGCTACATTAGAAAACAAGGCTCATGTCAAACGAATAAAAGCTCAGTACGATAGAAATGTTACACCTCGTAATTTTTCAGAAGGAGAACTAGTTTTAGTGTACGATCAAGGCAATGATAAACTAGGGGCTGGAAAATTCGTGCCTATGTGGCATGGTCCTTTCATTGTTAAGAGAAAGCTGGCAAAAGGGGCCTATAAGTGAATAGATTTCGACGGTGTCCCTTTAGATAAACCCAGAAATGGGCTTTATTTGAAGATATATTATGCTTAAACTTGGTGTGGAGAATTTTAATTAGATTAGATTCTTTACTGCTGGTGTGTCTTAGATTAGAAAAGCGTGTCTAGTTTAGAGTGTGTTCTTATCACTATTCCTTCTTATCTGAGTTTTACTCTTGATATTGCAGATGTCGACGTCTCTTCAAACTTACATTGGTTTTGCTGATGGTGCTTTTCATAGTACATAGAACATTTCTTCCATAGCTTGGGTTATCTATTCACCCTCTGACGAGTTAGTATCAATGCATGGGGTCAACCTTGCTCAAACAACAAATAACATTGCATATTATAGTGCATTGATTGAGTTATTATCTGAATCCATATCGTTTGGAATTCGGAGTTTGATTGTTAGGTTGGATTCTGAACTTGTTGTATTACAGCTTAACATGGTTTATGCCATTATAAATCTAGTGTTATTATGGTTATTTTTAAGAGTTCGTCTCTTGGAACGTGAATTTGATTACATTGAATATCAGCATATTCCAAGACATTTAAATACATTAGCAGATGTAGTTTCTTCTAGTATGATAAATAGACATTTGCAATAATCAAAACAGTAAATTAAACAACATTCAATAATATGTACATAGATAGCCAGTAATAGTGATATATCATAGCATAAAAGTGTGTTTCAAAATATACATCGTCTTCGATCATCGGTTGAAATACACCTTATGATCAGCAAAAATGATAATACAAAAGGTCAAAAATGTTATGAGTCTACAAAATGATCATCCTATCCCTGATGATGATCACGATAAGAGACCACTACCTAGGCCACCCTACACAGGAACCTCCTAAAAGTTCTTGGGACACCAATCACATATCTCTGTAATCTGAGCATAATATAATCTATATTAGTCTCTAGAATGTCTAAAGTTAGGTGCTCTAGGTGATGCTCTAAATCAGACAAGATCTCTGCTGATTGGCCCTCTAGGGCTAGTGCTGCGGCAGCTGGATGCCTCCTATCATAAGGCTAGAGATTGGCTGGTCGCCCTGGGCCCACATCTGCATTTAAAATTTTGATTATTAGTTTTGAGATGATTAAAATACAAAAAAAATAGAACTTAGAAATTGTTGAAAATTATTTTTACCTGATTCATCCCACTGTTCCCCTGCTGGGAGAGCCATCTCTCAGTTGCCACGGAAATCTATCCCAGCTTAAGGAAAGTCCTCTATAACAAAAATTTGGCGTTCCAACCAACGAAAATATGAAGAAGAAAATCAAACAACCTCGATGCCCTTAGCATGACGGGCCATCAATGCAACCCAAAAAACCATCCTAGGTTCTCGAGGTCGACCAACATCAACAGGAATGTTCTGCGGAGCTAACATGGGGATCTTCTCTAGAGAAAAGGTGACTACAATGGATCCATATCCAAAGTTGTTTAGCTTTTCATTCTTTTCTCTGGTTATTTGGCCTTTTACATTGGCCAACATAGCTTCGCAACAGTTGAAAATGGTCCCTCGAAAACAGTCTACAACAATGCGCATCTGGGAATCGGTAGCCACATGCAACACTGCACAACCTATGCAACCTAATGTGCAATTGTCTACTCAACTTGGACAACCTTTGGTTTTTGGTCGAACCCAACAACCTGTCAAGCCTACTATTCAAATCCCTGCACTTGGTTCTATTCAGCCTTCTGGGCCTAGTACACCTCAAACTCTGCCTCAAACTGTTGCAACTACTACAACATATGTTCAACCTATAACACCTATTTCTGGAGTATCTGTAGCTCTGGTTTCTTCTATCCCTGCATCCATGCAAATCCCTCAAGTCTCTATACCCCAGTTAGGACCTACAGTTCAGACTTCGGTCTAGATACCTGCAGGACAAGATAGTACAAGTACGATTGTCACAAATCAACCGCAATTCACATATCAACCGTACCAGGGATAGTATCAATTCGGTCTCGTGTCACAAAACCCAGTTTATCAGTATCAACCGTACCCTGGCTATACTTATCAACAGCCTCAACAACCACAGTTTGGTTTGGTTAATCCTGGTTTCCCGAGGGGTTATACCATTCCTAATGAAAATCTGATTCCAAGCTATCCTGGGTATCCTCCTCCCAGAACTTTTCTTGTTACTCAAGGTTTTCGCGACCCTAACTGTTAGTTACCATTTATTGCAACTTTGGATTTACCTGATTTGTCACGCCTTACGAATGATCTAGTTTTCTATTATCCGTATTAGCTGCCAATGCCGTATAAGTTTCCCAGTGATATACCAAAATTAGAGGGTAAGTCAGGAGAGGAACCGTCAAATCACGTTATGACTTATCACCTTTGGTGTGCATCTAATTCGATAACTAATGATTCAATTCGCTTACGTCTTTTTCAATGAAATCTTATTGGTCTTGTCGCAAAATGGTACATTGAGTTACCATGAGGCTCTTTTAATAATTTTAGTCAGTTAGCAACTACTTTCTTAACTCATTTTCAGTTTCCTATCAAATACAACAATGGCACGGAACTATTGACTTCGCTAAAACAATTCACGTCTACATATATTTCTAATCATATTCACGAATGGCGATGTAGAAGGCGTTTAGTGAAAGTTTTCATTCCAGACTAAATATTGGTGGAATGGTTTGTTAAATCATTATTACCCAAAATCACTGAAGATGTAGCTAAGGAAGGAGTTGTTACTGAGGAGCAATTCATTTCTCAAGCTCAATATCTTGACCTCATCTATACACAGTTAGGTACTTTACATGAAAAAATACCCGATCTTCCAAAACAAGGTCAAATAACTACAACTCCTTCAGGGTCTCATGCCGCTGATGGTATGATTGGTATAGTTAATACTAAAAGAAAGAAGAAATATTCAAAGAATTCTTCTCCTATAATAATTTTACCTGATTCCCCGAAAGGAGAATCTTCCACTGAAATTTCTACCGACATTCACGTCGTAGAGACATCTATGGAAAAATCTAAATCTGGTGGGAAAAAGAAGGGGAAGAATAAAAAAAAAACAAAATTCAAAAGAAAACACAGATAAAACTGAATCTAATGATGAAAAACACAAGCCTCACTATCCTTGTTTCATTTGTGATGAGGATAATTTTACTAAAGAATGCCCACAACGAGCAGAGGTTTCGAAATTCGTTAAAGGTTCTCAACACCTTGCTGTCTTGAAGGATCCTTTTCCCACTCAAGATAGTAAGATGATTGGTTCCACCTCGAATGCCTCAGAAGAACCTATTATGATGATGTCTCATGTCAGGATTGTGACGCAATCGCAAGATTATGGTAGTAAAAGTCCTGTTGGTGGTAAAGAAGTAGAATCTTCTAATTCAAACACAACAACTACACCGCCTCCCATTTATGATCCGCTACAGATCGATAAAACCAATCCAGACTTAGTAATCAAACCACCTACTAAAGGTGTACTTCATAAATCAGCTTTCAATCCACAGGCGAGAGCTACTGAGAATTACAACATTGTTGAGGACTTAGCTATTTCCCCTTCAGCAATGTCAGCTTTGGAAGTGCTACAATTGTGCCCAGCACAACGTAAATTACTTTTGTATGCCATAGGAGTTGTGGATATTCAGGATTCGAACCTTATAATCTTCGATTTAGAGAATATTACACCTCGCCTACCCCATCAAATGGCTTTCCAGATTCCAGTATTAGTAAAAAACAAACCGATCTTTCAAACTGTGATTGATGAAGGGGCTTCTACATGTATTATGTCGATCCAGTGTTGGAAATCACTTGGTTCTCCTACACTCAATCAGTCTCTGAAAATTCTAAAGGCTTTTGATTACTGAGGGTTCCATCCTTTTGGTATTTTGGAGGATTTACCTATAGGGGTCGAAGGTAAAACCATAAATCTAGATGTGGAAGTGGTTGATGCCCCTCTAGATTACAACCTTTTCCTTGGTCGTAGTTGGTCTTATGCTATGACTGCTGTTGTTTCATCGGTCTTTTGGCTTATCAAGTATCCACATCAACGAAATATCGTTACAATAGACCAGTTAACTTATTTCTCATCCAATCCAGCCTCTACAGAAACTATCCAGAACATTGGTAAAATGGATATCCCTTACAAGAATGTTGGGATACGTTTGATTAAAGATTCTGGTTTACTAGGAATTTTTTCCTTTCCTCCTCCTAACGTATCGCCTTCTATCGCAAATATTCATATGATTTCATCGAATACTATTACTTTTGATGATTCTTGGATCATACCTTCCGATTCCGAGTTGGATTCATTTGATGGCACGATGCCTTTGAGTCCCTTTGAAATTGCATATCAAGCTGTACGGTCGCTTTCCTATCCTTCTTCAACCGAAACTGATCCAATGAATGGGATCCATGAGGAATCACTTTCTATATCTAGCTCAGCCACAATGAAATTTCCCGATCTTGTTCATACTAATGAGAAAATTTGTGAACTTTTGTCTGTTGACGATTTACCATGGGAAGATCTACATCACCAATCTTCGTTTTTACCTGAGCTGGATCATTTTGAAAATGATTTTGCTTCTATTTTTGCTGCTAAATATGTCAAAGAACCGAAAAATCCATTGCAAAATTCGGATTCTGAGTTAAATTTGGAAAATATCAATCGAAGGATTCCAATTGACATTTCAGTTAAGCCAAGAATAATTGAAAAAATTCATATAGGTGCTTGCTATACGGACGATGAAATCAAAACTTATAAAGCCCTATTTCAAGAATTTTGTGACGTGTTTGCCTAGTAATATGAGGAAATGCCAGGAATCGATCCGTCAATTGCTGTACATGAAATCAAGACTTACCCGGATGCCAAACCTGTCCATCAACGCTTACGTCAGATACATCTATGAAAAGTTGCTGCTATCAAAGCTGAAGTTTAGAAATTACTTTGTGTAGGTTTCATTCATCCAATTCCTTTAACCGATTGGGTATAGAATATTGTTCATGTTAACAAAAAACAAGGAACGATAAGAGTATGTATCGAATATAGGGATATTAATCGAGCTTGTCCTAAGGACAATTATCCAACCCCTTATATCAATCAAATCATTGATGATTGTGCCGACAGTGTGTTGACGGGAAAATTTGTCCGGCCAACAGTAGGGGATCTCCCCGGTAGAAAGTCCCAATTAGACCTTAAACCGTTTGGAGTAGGGATCCCGTCCGGGGTGTGGGTCCGGCTACCACTTAAGATGACTTCTCTTCGGTCTCGAACATGAATCAAACACTATGTGTAGCAATATTATAGATAAAGCACATACACCTCAAGAGATGTCATTAGCAACACATCTTTTGTGGGGTAATGCTTGTACGGTAGTCTGATCACAAAAGAAATAGTTCTTTATGATAAGATACCTCTTCACTTCCTGAAAGATGAAACGAAATGCTAACAAAATAGTTCATTAACATTCATTAATAGAACAGATAATAAAATGAACATCATTGATACAACACGGATAACCATGACGCATAAACGATGACATGAAAAGAGCAGCTTCATTAATCATAGGATATTCTGAAACTATACAAGGAAATACACAAAGTGTTTACACATCAAAACACATCATAACCATAGCGTGTTTTAACAAGATTCTATATTCATATGTTCAAGTGTCAGATCTTTCAATACAATGCCTGTACCTCCTGAGTTTCCAAAAAAGAAAAGCCCTTTTACAAGCTCCCGTAGGAGTATTTATAATGCCAAAACTGTCCGTTGGGTTTCCTTGACTGTTCGCCTTCTTGACCGTTGGGTTACCTTGCGACCCACTCCTTCTGCGACCTGGGTAGGTGATGCGACCTGCGACCTAGGTAGGAGATGCGACCTGCGACCTGTCCTGTTGGTGCGATTTGCGACCTGGTTCTTCTTGTTGCTCAGGACTTGCTGCTGCCGGGACGCGAAATGTTAATGTCAGGGATGTCAACCTGTTGTTCCCTGAGGAAATCCTGCCATGCCTGGTATTCTGCCGCTATGGGGGACACCAGAGGTACCTCCTCTTTCAGCCTATGCACACATTCCAAAGCGTTTGGTACTAAGGTCTCCCTTTTCTGTCCGATCTGATTTGAGAGCGACGCAAGCTTGGTATAAATCCGCGCTGGAGCGGTGATGAATTGACTGAGATGCTCTTGAGATGCGGAAGGCTCTGGATCAGCTGCGGCCTACTTGATAGGTTGCAAGAATGTTTGAATATCCTGGTTTACTTGTTCCCAGGTTTTCTCCTCTTCTAATGCTCCAAGCGATGGGATGTGATGCAACGTATGCATTGAGTCGATACCACTAATCAGGTGGTCGTACGAGGACATCACTTTGTCCAGGTCTTTAGACAATTTGTCTCCAGATTGCATCGCTATGCGGAGTTGAACTTTTGCATCCTGCGTGTGGATCCAGTCCCTCTTAGGAAAATTTTCAGGTACCTGAGGGTACTGTATGGTCCAACCCATCATCCTGTCCAAAGCCTGTGAAGCCTCTTTGAGCTGATCTTGTCTTTGCCTGGTTTCCATTCGTGCTCTTGCCAGAGGAGAGACTGTTTGTTTGATGGTGAACATTTTACCATATACCTGTCTCATAGTCATTTCCAACACCTCACACTCCTTGAAAATGGCAAGCGAGACTTCATTTGATGGTAGAGCTTGGTTTCGAAGTTGCTGGACTTCTGCTTGCAATGCTGCTTTCTCCTTCTCTGCTATCTTTTCGCGTTGCTCAGCTGCGTGCAGTCTGTTTTGTAGAGATACTATTTCTCTACTCATCCGGGTTACATTCTCTTCCGTAGCCGCAGCGAAGGCAGTACCTGCTGACGCTATCATTACCGGATTAGTCCTAGTATCCAAAACTATATCCTTGCCTGTGGATACTGCGGATGATGCAGAGGGACTATGTGCCAACGACCTCCTCTTCTCTTGACGGATTTTGAACGAAAACTGATCAAATGTGAGTCTGGTCAGGTCGAACACATATTCTTCCTGTCTCTGGGGCGATCTAACATCAGAGAGTTGTGTACGGCCCAAAGGTATGTCGAGAGGAGTTACCTCAAGATCATCTAGCGTGTCATCCTCTCTTTCCTCTGTGTTCTTCTCTTCTTCTTCCTTCCTCCACCGTTCAGCTTCTGCTGCTGCTTCTATCTCGGCCCTCTTCTTCTGTTCAGCTGCAGCAGCCTGCTCGGCTTTCTTTTGGCGTTCAGCCTCTGCTGCTGCTTCTATTTCGGCCCTCTTCTTCTGTTCAGCTGCAGCGCCTGCTCGGCTTTCTTTTGGCGTTCAGCCTCTGCCTTGTCCAGCTCTGTTTTAAGCGCCTGTTCCGCTGCAGCTTGCGCCTCTTTATCTTCCTTTTCTTTCCTGGCCTCTTTGGCCAGCTTCTTCTTTTGTGTTGCTGTTGCACTCTTTTGACGTGCCTCCTCATCTTCTTTTAGCTTTTTCTCCCTTTCCTGCTGGGCTTTTGCCTCTGCCTCCTTTGGTTTGATGGATGGAGTTGGCCCTATGTTGATTCGGGATTTCTGGAGTATGGATGAAGAGGAACCTCCTAACTGACGTCTTCTGTCTTCTAAGTTCTGATCATCTGAGTCTTCCTGGACCACGTCAATTCCCGGAGCAAGTTGTCTTTCAGCATTATACCAGTTTCTTCTCTCATCTTCCGCTGGGCGCTCAAGATGCTGATAAGTCCACTTGAGGTTGGCTCTCCGGCAGTGTTCAGGGACTAATCTCTCTGGGTCATAGTTTCGGTGTTCAAGTGCCCCCAGTTGATAACTTCTCATTTCTTCTGCCTCTGCTAGTACTTCCTTGAAGTCTTTAACTGTGAATGCACCAATAGTGAGGGGCAGAGTGGGCCATGGCTTCTTTTTGCCCTTAGACAGGATGTTGGAGAATCCATGTGACATCTGAAAGCACACCTCCTGCATCAGCATTTTGTCCGTCACGAAGCAAGGCATAGCATGTGGCGCTTTGTAAGTTCCAAAGACTCGGATGAAGGTGTACCCAGGGAAAGGGAACCAGTGCGCCACTTTAACCAGAGTCTCCTTGGCCCACCATGACATGCAAGGGGCGTCTTGGCCAAATAAATGTCTGTACAGAGAAGGAACAAATACTTGGGAGATCTGATCTATATCCTGTTTGTATTTGGACTCCCAAAAGACCTTGAGTTGTAGATGGATTGCGCGCGTGTTCTCGGAGTCCCAGTTGTGCTCCCATCCATCAAACTCTACTCGGGCGCAAACCGCATCTAGTAGGTATGAAGCCATGTAAAATTCAGCAGGCATTCCTTCATCCGGGGCCAATGCCGAGTTCAAGTTGGTCTGCATCGACGTCATCATTATGCCGGCCCAGTTAAAACGGGTGCCCTGTGTTGTCACATACTCCATAATAGTGGCCCAACTGCCGTTGAAAGTGGAGCAATCTGGGCGCCCGTAAAGCCTGCAGAGCATGGCAGCAACCAATTTGTAAACTTTTCTTAGGCTCGCCACTGGGTATTCCTGGTTCTTTTTTAACTTGAACTTCTCGGGCTCCTCCCACCATTGTTTAATAGTATCAACTATCGGGACGGCATGAGTAGCAGCCCATTCTCGAGTGAAATGCTGGTTTGGGCGAGGCAGTGAATAATAAATGTGTGCATCCGAGCCTACCAGCGTAGTGAAAGCTCTGCCTTGGGAATCCCTGATCACAAACTTTTCGGGGTCTGTCTTTTGTATGATCCAGTATATGATCTCCGGACATGGGAATATGGCTGGATGCGCTCCTGCCAGATGTAGTTTGGACCTCTTTACCGCCAAGTATACTTCTCGGTCTGGGAGATCTTCTGGAAATTCTTCTGGCAGTTTGGCGAACTCCTGATAAATCTGGTACCATCTCATGTTGTCGTCTTTCGAAAAAGTACATAATGTATCTCGGAATATTGGGGGTGGGGACACCACCACCAACTCATCAATCTCTTCCACTATTCTCTTGTCCTTTCTCCGAGATAGCGGGGGCGCCATGTCACTAGAATTTGAGAGCACAGGTATGCACTCTATGTCTTCACCTGTCAAATTCAGAAAGGAGTCCCACGATAAGAACGACATGGCGATAAAAACCAGTTACAATTTAGTGATGAAACCTAACTGCGTTAATGCAAAACTGGACTGGTGAGTCGCTGGGTCGCGGATCACACAAACAGGGCCCGGGCGCGACCTTGCGACCTTGCGACCTGGCGACCTGGGGTCGCTGGGTCGCTAGGTCGCAGATCTACGAAAACAATGGAAAGTGCGACCTAGCGACCTGGCGACTAGGTCGCTGGGTCACAGGGTCGCAAATCCCGAAAACTGAAGAGAATGCGACTCTGCGACCTCGCGACTAGGTCGCTGGGTCGCAGGTCGCAGACTGGCTTGCCGGGGGTTTGGTGCGCGCGGCCTTGAACTTTTTTGCCCCCCTTTTCTTGGGAATTTGCAAGGTTTCTGGGCCCAGGGAGAGTTGTGGCATGATTTTAAAGGTAAAGGGATGATGCCATGGGGTGAAACAGCAAACAGTGAGGTTTTGGGCAATTTATGCAATATGTAATTTGCAAAACCTCAGAAAACATTAAAGCATGGCCAAAAGACAATTTAAAGGCTACAGGGGTGATGGGTTTAGTAAGAAAATCATTAAAACGGAAACAGCAGGAAGAAATGGCAACTTACCCGGGAAAAACTCATCAGTTGAGCTGTCAGAGGCGTTTTCCTTACAAATCGCTGAATGTAAAAAATGCGACCTGCGACCTCCCTTTTATAGAAAGTCGCACGTGCGGGCAATTAATGCAGGTCGCTAGGTCGCAGATTTGTCAAACTTTGAGTTTTGCGACCCGGCGACCTTGCGACCTGGCGACCTGGGGTCGCTGGGTCGCAAGGTCGCTAAGTCGCGATTTTCTGAAAATTACCAAATTGCGACCTGGCGACCTGGCGACCTGGCGACCCGAGGTCGCTAGGTCGCAAGGTCGCATTTTTCATAAGTTTAGGGGATATGCGACCTGGCGACCTGGCGACCTGAGGTCGCGGAGTCGCGAGGTCGCTAGGTCGCGGTTTTCATGAATTGTTTACTTTTGCGACTTAGTGACCTAGTAATTTCTCTTTGTTTCTAAGGGGCTCCGAAAATTTGAAATGGTAGTCAAAATTTTGGAGGGTGTTGTAGAGACTGCAACAAATGGCGATTCACTGGACGAACTCAGAGTCTCTGCTGATGGTTAGTCTTTGCGGGGGGAGGGAGGGGCTTATGCTGACCGTCCTCTTTACCTCGTGGTTGCCATTTCCTAGCCTTCGGCACCTAGCTGGGTCGCTCAACCTGTTGGTCTGGTTGGGCGTCATTCAAACAAATTCCTTCTTCAGGTCTCCGGACTGGAAGGGTTGGAGAACTCCAGGCGGCCACAGGGTCTGGTACGATTATTTTGTCCTCATCGTGTTGCTCCGCTGCCAGCGAACCTCCCGGTCCCGGCGGAGTCACTGCCTAGGAATCGTGAACGTTGCTCCGCTGCCAGCGACCCTGGTCAGTACCCCGACGGAGTCGTTACATCACCTCTCTGCGCAGGAAGCCTTTCTCAATCCTTTACCCTTATTTGTGTGCTATTGCACTTATTTTGAATGTGCCTGAGGCACTTATTTAGATGTGCTTATGGCACTTATTTGAAATGGCCATTTGGCCTGGGCGGATGAGGGATCCCGACTTATTTTGCTTGCAGAGAGGTTGTTCCTGGTCCGGTATGAGGACTTTGGTTTTTCCCAGACGCCCTATCGTAGCTTAGAGTATCTCTCTTCCCTTCTGGTCCGGTTACCATTTACACTGCATTTTCTTTTGTGGACACCCTCTCAGACTGGCGAGGTAAGTTCCCCTGCTTGACGACTTGTGCTTGGTAATGTGCTACCTCTAGGTGTAGAGGGCAAACAACTTTCGCCGCCTTTGAGTTTATCGGGAAAGGCTTTCCATCAGCGGAGAACCTGCTGCAGTATGTCAATCTGCGTAGCTCTAACAAATCCTTCCTTAGGTTTTTATTCTATTTTATTTATATATATATATATATTTATTTATTTTTATTTATTTATTTTATTATATATATATATATATATATATATATTTATTTTTTTTTTATTTTTTTTTAAACAAACAAAAGACAAGGAACTATGGTACAAAACCAGACAGCCCTCGAAGGGATGTTAAGTGAAATAGTGTTTGAGGTCATGCCCGTTTACCGGGAGGACCTCGACTCGTCCATCAAGGGTTTGTAATCTGAATGTGTGTGATCCTATCTTTTCATTAATTTGGAAAGGGCCTGTCCAAAGTGCTTGGAACTTAGCATGCTTCCCCTTTTCCTCATGGGCTTTATCCCACTTAAGGACCAGGTCTCCTACTTCAAAAATTTTATTTCCCGCGGACTTTTTATCAAACCATATTTTGATTCGGCTCTGATGGATGGCAAACTTTTCCCGGGTCTTTTGCCTTTCTTCCTCCAATTTCAGCAAGGTGTCGATTCGGTTCTGCAAGGTGGGACACGGGGTGCCATGACATTCTTGGGACATCTGGAGGGCCGGGAGAGATAGATGAGAAGGTAGAACAGCTTCTTTTCCATACACGAGGAAAAATGGGGAGGTGCCTAAAGAGGACTTTGGAGTAATACGGTCAGCCCACAGTGCATTGTGAAGGGCATTGTGCCAGTTACGCTGGTGGGATAGAAGGGTCTTCTTAATAATCCAGATGAGGTTCTTGTTAGTGGACTCAGCTAATCCATTTCCCTGGGGATAGTAGTTTGCAGAATGTTTCAAAATAATTCCATTTTCCAGCGCAAAATCATATAACTTAAAAGATGAGAAATAAGTCGCATTATCAAAAACTAAAGAAGTTGGAACGCCAAACCTGGTCATGATGGAATGCGTGAGGAATTCTATTACCTCTTGATCGTTGATTCGGCGTAACGGTGTTGCCTCGACCCACCTGGTGAAGTAATCAGTGGCCGTAAGGATATACCGATGTTGTTTAGAAGAGTGAGGTAGGATTTCCCCAATTACGTCCAAACCCCATTGTTGGAAAGGTTCCTCTACTGCTACTGAGAGTAGTGGTGCGGCTGGCCGTGCTTCTCGGTTGGCGAACTTCTGGCACTGAATGCATTTCCGAACATATGCATGCGCGTCTCTGAAAAGAGTAGGCCAATAGTATCCTGCACGCATTATCTTATGGGCAGTGGTATCTCCGGAAAAATGACCTCCAGCGGGTCCGTCATGTAACTCAGTTAAGATTTTCTGTGCTTCGTCAGTTTCCAAGCAGCGTAACAGGACCCCATCGTGGTGTTTCTTGAATAACTTACCTTGGACCAGTTGGTGAGATGCGGCTTTTAATCTTATTGCGCGCTTCTGTCAGGCAGTAAGAGCAGGGTCCATCGTGTCTTGGGCCAGATATCTTGAAATATCAGAATACCAAGAAGGGCTATTTTGCTGAGGTACATGGTCGCTCTGATACATGTCGATCTCTTGTTCCCAACATTCTTCTTCCATCTCACGAGTACTTGCAGCCTCTGCGGCCATTTGACATAAGCCCTGTCCTTTAACGGTATGTGCTGGTTTGAACTCTAAATCGTATTCTTGTAAACATGCCATCCAGTTGCCCCGCCTTTCGCCTAGTTCTTGCTGTACGAAGAGTGAACGGACTGCTGGGTGCGGTACAAAAACCATGACGTGACTTTTCAAGATGTAGGGCCTAAAATGTTTTACGGCCTTGTAAACCGCATAGGCTTGCTTTTCAATTTCTGGATAGTTTAATTCAGCTCCCTGTAGACCGGTGCTCATAAAAGAAATGGGCCGTTCATCGTTGTTATTATCTTTCTGCGTGAGGACAGTCGCCAGCGAGGAATCTGAAGCGAAAGTGTATAGGATGAAACCTTTATCAAAATCTGGACTTTGGAGGGAAGGAGTTTCAGCTATAGCCCTTTTGATTTTGTCGAAGGCCTCTTTCTCTGAGGGATTCCATTTGAATGCAGCATTCTTTTTAATCATTCCCTGCAGTGGCCTGACAGTTTGCGCGAAATCTAAAATGAATTTACGGACAAAATTAATCTTCCCCAGGAAGGATTGCATTGCTTTCTTGTTGTTTGGGGGCGGAATCTGAGCGATGGCTTTAGCCCGTTCCGGATCAACCACAATGCCCTGTTTAGTGATAATGTGGCCTAGCAAATTTCCCTCTACCACAGAAAAAACGCTCTTTTTAGGATTGAGCGATATTCCATACCTCCTGCATCTCTCGAAGATTTGCTTAAGGTGGCGTAAATGATCGCCCCTGCATTTTGAAAATACAGTAACATCGTCCAAATAAACCACCACGCTCTGCCCTATTAGACCGCGGAAGGCTATGTCCATAGCTCGTTGGAAGGTGGCTCCTGCATTGATCAATCCAAAGGGCATGCGTCTGAAAGCAAAGGTTCCCCATTTTGTCCGGAATGTGGTTTTCAATTTGTCCGGTTCAGCTACCAGCACTTGGTTATAGCCGGAGAAGCCGTCCAATAGGGAGAACATCTCAGATCCAGACACAGCTTGTAATATCTGTTCCATGGGAGGCACCGGGTAGTTGTCTTTGTTTGAGGACCGATTCAGATTGCGAAAATCTACACACAAGCGAATCTCACCAGACTTCTTTCGCACAGGTACCAGATTCGACACCCACGTGGAGTGACGAACTTTGAAAATGATGCGAGCATCTAAAAGCTTCTTAAGTTCTTTTAGAATCATTGGCTCCAAAGCTGGATGTATTTTTCTGAGTTTCTGTAGGAAGGGTTTAACGCCTTCCCTCATGGGTATTACATGTTGAATGATACGAGTATCGTATGTACGTAGATCTTCATATGTCCAGGCAAATACATCACGATACTTCCGGAATAACTGGGTGAAAGCCAGTGCCTCTTCATCACTGCAGTCTTTGCCAAGGTTAACGAACTTAGGGTTCTCATCTGACCCCAAGTTGACTTGCCGATGTGCCAATATGGAACTTTGCACTTTGGTGTTCGGAGGCCTGCGGAATCGGTTTTGCAGATCAAACATTTTTTCTAGTGATACCACCCCCTTGGGCATAATGTTCTCTTTCTGTTCATCATTCTTTTTCTGTAACGTACTCTCATGTTCTTCCTCATCGATTTCCGTGTCCTTGAATACTTCAGTATTGCACATAAAGTCCAAAATTTGTTGATCATCATTAAAAACGCGTAAATTAGAAATATTGTCTGGCACAGAGGGCCTATATACAATTTCAATAGAAAAGCCGTCCCTCAAAGGGGTGAATCTAGCAGCAGCGTTGGCCAGAGTATCTGCTGCTGCGTTGTGCATCCTAAGGACAGATTTAATTCCAAATGCATCAAAACCAGAAATCAAACGCCATACCTCTTGTTGATACGCCTTTAAATGTGGAGATAAACAGTGAATAGTGTTGTGTACCTGGCGGGTGATGATCTCGGAATCTCCAATGACCTGCAAACATTTTACCTTCAAGTCCAGTGCCTTTTTAAGTCCGAGGATTAATGCCTCGTACTCAGCAGAGTTGTTGGTGCACTGGAACTCTAGCCGGCATGAGATCAAGTATTTATTCTTGTGCGGGTCAAGCAATATGCAACCAGCACCAGCTCCGTCATTAGTCTTGGATCCATCATAATACAAGGTCCATAGGTCACTTTCTGGCTCCTTCAGGGCACTAGGTTGTGAAGGGGTCTCTGCTGGTGGTAAGTCAGGAATTACTTGTTCTTCAGTGACAAAGGCTACTTCAGATTGAACCTCGGGGCCTATAGGAGACTGGGGGGGTTGGTAGCATCCAAATATTTCTTCCAAAAAACACATGCTGAGCTCTTCTTGTGCAAAGCTGATGGGTTCATTAACGGCATCCAGATCAGTGACGGTGTGTTTCATATAGGGTTCACTCTCTACTCTGATCTGATTATTTCGCCCTTTGTAAGGAAGCCACAAGTGGGACCAATCAGTGGCGAAGTAGCCTTGTAATTTGCTGGACCAATCTCTACTGAGAAATAGACCGTATGCTTCCGGGATATCGACAACCACAATGTCAATGCATTGATGAACCCTAGAGTCTGATGACAAGCGGATGATGACATTGTTCAATTCTCCTATGGCGGGTACTTGTGATCTATCGAGTTGTATGATTTTGGCATCAGTCTTCTCCGGGCGAATGTTAAGTTTCTTACAGACAGACAAAGGCATGACGTTTGTAGAGGCACCGGAGTCGACCAGACAGTTGTGGACATTGAAGTTGAAAATCTCGAAGGACAAAAGGAAAGGGGGTGTGGATCCTCTAGAGTTTGTATTAATGGCGTTTACTATGGATTGCACATCTGGTCCGGCTTGCGCAGACGTGTTGCTCACAGTCTTCGTAGCTGAAGTATTTGCGAAAGCCTTAAGAATGAGCTCCTTGTGATTAGTAATGCGGGCCAACTCATAGAGAGAAATGTTTGCTCTTGTTTTCTTCATATCTTCAACAATGTTATAGCTGGGCTCTGGTTGAGGGCTAGGCTCAGCGGAAGTCTTAGAGGATTCTGTCGGAAGTTTGCTCTTTTGACTCGCTCGGGTAGTGTTGTTGGGAAGTTTTTCCGGGACAGATTGTTTTCCGTTCCCTGGGGGCAGGATTTTCCTTAGGAAAGCCCTTTTCTTGTCTTCATAAGACTGTTCGGGAACAGGTCCTTTGCTTCTGAGGCTATAATTCCGCACGGGCCGATCCTTGGGAGCATCTGCCATGTAAATATCGATAGGGGTAAGGTTTTCTCCACCTCGGATTATGTCAAAAGCAAGGATAGAGGATCCTGGTTCTTCATTTGAGGGCGGATCTTCATCGTGATCTGAAACCTCATCCTCCATCACATCCCCTGGAGTTTGATCATCTAAAAGCTGATTAACTACTGCTGTCATGCTGCCAATCCATTGAGGGCATGTTTTCTCGGAATGGGCAGCTTGGTGGAAAGAACAGAAATTATCTTTCCCTATCTCTTCCACATTGAGAGCAGTATTTGTGTTGGACAGAGGTCTGTTAGTATTGAGATTACTTTTTCTGAAAAAAGGTTTTGGTGGTCTACTACTAGTCGTGGCTTCTGCGCCCTTTCTCCTGAGGTCAGTGACTTCATTTGTTAAATGCTTGAGCGTTTTGGCCATGCTTTCAAAGTCAAAAGCATCTCTATCCCTATCAGTAGTCTTAGGAGTGGAGGACTGACCTCTTTCTGTGTTAGGCTTGTGATCATCTCTCCCTTCATGATCGATGGCTCCTATCGAAAGCATGTATTTTTCCACAGTGAGAGCAGCCTCATAATTAGCCGTAAGGTTAGCGCGGGCTTCACGTTTCACGAAAACTGCAATATCTCTAGGTAGGGCTTTGGTGTAGTAGTCAATAGTGATTGAGTCATCCAATGCTAAGTTTGGAGGAAATTTCTGCAGTATGGTAGCAAAGCATTGGTTGAAGTCCTTAACCTTTTCCTTTTTTTGACACTTGATGGTGCTCAGTTCAGTTAGAAGCATGGAGGGAGTTTTATCTTCCGAAAACTTATGCAGGAAAATGCGACGGAATTGTTCCCATGAAGTGATGGAGGCACTGGGGAGAGAGCGGTACCAAGTGGCTGCCTTGTTTTCAAGGGTATGGGGAAACAGTCGACATGCGACATCATCGGACTGGACTCTCATGATTTGCAGAGACAAATAGAAGCTGCTGATATGATCTTCAGCTAAGGTGCCCTTCTCAGGGTCGAACTTAGGGAGATGTTTCTCTAGATGTCTAGGCAGATCTTGGAGCGGGCCTAAAAGGTTTAACGGGGATTGAGCCATCCAGGCCAGGGGTTGCACTCTTCTCGCCCGCTGGTGTTGCCTAAACTGATGTTCAGATTCACCTTCCGAACCTGAGACCGATGCTTCTGACTCGTGACGGGAGTGTTCGTCTTGGTGTCTCCCACGGTGCAGAAAATCTCTAAGATATCCCAAGTTGTTTACAGGAGGCCTTACTGGGTTTGGGTGGTGGTTGCGAGCTTGGTTTCCTTGGCCTCGACCTCTATCTCCTCTACCTCCGGCCCCTCGGCCTCTATTCCTATCTCCTTCATTTCTACGAGCTCTATTTCCCCCATCTATGTTTCCTCGGCCTCTGCCTCCCTCACCATCCCCGGGTGGGGGGTGTGCCTGGTTGTTGTTTTGTCGAGTCTGGTTAGGCTGGGCATCAGGGAAAGGCTCGGTGTCAGCAAACTCTTCGCCCTCTTAGAGGATAGGATCATTTTCTTCAACGGCATTTGCGAGGTCTTCCAACATGAGATTTACGAGCTCGGGTATGGTACTAGCGATGGCACCATTACGGGTGATGTTCTCGGGTGGAGTTCTAGTATGGGCAAGGTATTCCATGATTGGAGTGAACCGTAAATGGTTGACGAGATCTCGGGCAGCTGGGCGTAAGGCTCTCAGCTGCTCCCTAGTGATTTCATAATATCGAAGCTCCCTCCCTGGAATATCTTCTGGAAGAGGAGGGTTAGTTTCATTGTTTATGACCTCCCCTTGGGGAGTTTGCGATGGGATGTTTGTTGTGTGCTGGGAGGCTGCCATTCGGCCCTCCTTCTAGTGCCAATTCTGTTGACGGGAAAATTTGTCCGGCCAACAGTAGGGGATCTCCCCGGTAGAAAGTCCCAATTAGACCTTAAACCGTTTGGAGTAGGGATCCCGTCCGGGGTGTGGGTCCGGCTACCATTTAAGATGACTTCCCTTCGGTCTCAAAAGAACCTGTTCGAACCTGCGGACATACACTCATTCACATGATACAGAATACAAGATTAATGTGTTAAGCACGAATCAAACACTATGCGTAGCAAGATTATAGATAAAGCACACACACCTCAAGAGATGTCATTAGCAACACATATTTTGTGGGGTAATGCTTGTTCGGTAGTCCAATCACAAAAGAAATAGTTCTTTATGATAAGATACCTCACCACTTACTGAAAGATGAAACGAAATGCTAACAAAATAGTTCATTAACATTCATTAATAGAACAGATAATGAAATGAAGATCATTGATACAACACGGATAGCCATGACGCATAAATGATGACATGAATAATGCAGCTTCATTAATCATAGGATATTCTGAAACTGTACAAAGAATACGCAAAGTGTTCATACAGCAAAACACATCATAACCATAGGGTATTTTAACAAGACTCTATATTCATATGCTCAAATGTAGGATCTTTCAATACAAATGCATGTAGCTCTTGAGTTTTCCCAAAAAAGAAAAGCCCTATTACAATGTCCCGTAGGAGTATTTATAATGCCAAAATTGTCCGTTGGGTTTCCTTGACTGTTCGCCTTCTTGACCTTTGGGTTACCTTGCGACCCACTCCTTCTGCGACCTCGGTAGGAGATGCGACCTGCGACCTAGGTAGGAGATGCGACCTGCGACCTGTCCTGTTGGTGCGATTTGCGACCTGGTTCTTCTTGCTGCTCAGGACTTGCTGCTGCCGGGACGCGAAATGTTAATGTCAGGGATGTCAACCTGTTGTTCCCTGAGGAAATCCTACCATGCCTGGTATTCTGCCGCTATGGGGGACACCAGAGGTACCTCCTCTTTCAGCCTATGCACACATTCCAAAGCGTTTGGTACTAACGTCTCCCTTTTCTGTCCGATCTGATTTGAGAGCGACGCAAGCTTGGTATAAATCCGCGCTGGAGCGGCGATGAATTGACTGAGATGCTCTTGAGATGCGGGGGGCTCTGGATCAGTTGCGGCCTGCTTGATAGGTTGCAAGAACGATTGAATGTCCTGGTTTACTTGTTCCCAGGTTTTCTCCTCTTCTAATGCCCCAAGCGATGGGATGTGATGCAGCGTATGCATTGAGTCGATACCACTAATCAGGTGGTCATACGAGGACATCACTTTGTCCAGGTCTTTAGACAATTTGTCTCCAGATTGCATCGCTATGCGGAGTTGAACTTTTGCATCCTGCGTGTGGATCCAGTCCCTCTTAGGCAAATTTTCAGGTGCCTGAGGGTACTGTATGGTCCAACCCATCATCTTGTCCAAAGCCTGTGAAGCCTCTTTGAGCTGATCTTGTCTTTGCCTGGTTTCCATTCGTGCTCTTGCCAGAGGAGCGACTGTTTGTTTGATGGTGAACATTTCACCATATACCTGTCTCATAGTCATTTCCAACACCTCACACTCCTTGAAAATGGCAAGCGAGACTTCATTTGCTTGTAGAGCTTGGTTTCGAAGTTGCTGGACTTCTGCTTGCAATGCTGCTTTCTCCTGCTCTGCTATCTTTTCGCGTTGCTCAGCTGCGTGCAGTCTGTTTTGTAGAGATACTATTTCTCTACTCATCCGGGTTACATTCTCTTCCGTAGCCGCAGCGAAGGAAGTACCTGCTGACGCTATCATTACCGGATTAGTCCTGGTATCCAAAACTATATCCTTGCCTGTGGATACTGCAGATGATGCAGAGGGACTATGTGCCAACGACCTCCTCTTCTCTTGACGGATTTTGAATGAAAACTGATCAAATGTGAGTCTGGTCAGGTCGAACACATCTTCTTCCTGTCTCTGGGGTGATCTAACATCAGAGAGTTGTGTACGGCCCAAAGGTATGTCGAGAGGAGTTACCTCAAGATCATCTAGCGTGTCATCCTCTCTTTCCTCTGTGTTCTTCTCTTCTTCTTCCTTCCTCCGCCGTTCGGGCCGTCGTCTCTTCATCTCGCCCTCTCCTTCCGTCTCGACCGCGCCACCCCCGCCCGCCCGCGTTCGTGCCCTCCGTCGCTTCTATTTCGGCCCTCTTCTTCTGTTCAGCTGCAGCGCCTGCTCGGCTTTCTTTTGGCGTTCAGCCTCTGCCTTGTCCAGCTCTGTTTTAAGCGCCTGTTCCGCTGCAGCTTGCGCCTCTTTATCTTCCTTTTCTTTCCTGGCCTCTTTGGCCAGCTTCTTCTTTTGTGTTGCTGTTGCACTCTTTTGACGTGCCTCCTCATCTTCTTTTAGCTTTTTCTCCCTTTCCTGCTGGGCTTTTGCCTCTGCCTCCTTTGGTTTGATGGATGGAGTTGGCCCTATGTTGATTCGGGATTTCTGGAGTATGGATGAAGAGGAACCTCCTAACTGACGTCTTCTGTCTTCTAAGTTCTGATCATCTGAGTCTTCCTGGACCACGTCAATTCCCGGAGCAAGTTGTCTTTCAGCATTATACCAGTTTCTTCTCTCATCTTCCGCTGGGCGCTCAAGATGCTGATAAGTCCACTTGAGGTTGGCTCTCCGGCAGTGTTCAGGGACTAATCTCTCTGGGTCATAGTTTCGGTGTTCAAGTGCCCCCAGTTGATAACTTCTCATTTCTTCTGCCTCTGCTAGTACTTCCTTGAAGTCTTTAACTGTGAATGCACCAATAGTGAGGGGCAGAGTGGGCCATGGCTTCTTTTTGCCCTTAGACAGGATGTTGGAGAATCCATGTGACATCTGAAAGCACACCTCCTGCATCAGCATTTTGTCCGTCACGAAGCAAGGCATAGCATGTGGCGCTTTGTAAGTTCCAAAGACTCGGATGAAGGTGTACCCAGGGAAAGGGAACCAGTGCGCCACTTTAACCAGAGTCTCCTTGGCCCACCATGACATGCAAGGGGCGTCTTGACCAAATAAATGTCTGTACAGAGAAGGAAAAAATACTTGGGAGATCTGATCTATATCCTGTTTGTATTTGGACTCCCAAAATACTTTGAGTTGTAGATGGATTGCGCGCGTGTTCTCGGAGTCCCAGTTGTGCTCCCATCCATCAAACTCTACTCGGGCGCAAACCGCATCTAGTAGGTATGAAGCCATGTAAAATTCAGCAGGCATTCCTTCATCCGGGGCCAATGCCGAGTTCAAGTTGGTCTGCATCGACGTCATCATTATGCCGGCCCAGTTAAAACGGGTGCCCTGTGTTGTCACATACTCCATAATAGTGGCCCAACTGCCGTTGAAAGTGGAGCAATCTGGGCGCCCGTAAAGCCTGCAGAGCATGGCAGCAACCAATTTGTAAACTTTTCTTAGGCTCGCCACTGGGTATTCCTGGTTCTTTTTTAACTTGAACTTCTCGGGCTCCTCCCACCATTGTTTAATAGTATCAACTATCGGGACGGCATGAGTAGCAGCCCATTCTCGAGTGAAATGCTGGTTTGGGCGAGGCAGTGAATAATAAATGTGTGCATCCGAGCCTACCAGCGTAGTGAAAGCTCTGCCTTGGGAATCCCTGATCACAAACTTTTCGGGGTCTGTCTTTTGTATGATCCAGTCTATGATCTCCGGACATGGGAATATGGCTGGATGCGCTCCTGCCAGATGTAGTTTGGACCTCTTTACCGCCAAGTATACTTCTCGGTCTGGGAGATCTTCTGGAAATTCTTCTGGCAGTTTGGCGAACTCCTGATAAATCTGGTACCATCTCATGTTGTCGTCTTTCGAAAAAGTACATAATGTATCTCGGAATATTGGGGGTGGGGACACCACCACCAACTCATCAATCTCTTCCACTATTCTCTTGTCCTTTCTCCGAGATAGCGGGGGCGCCATGTCACTAGAATTTGAGAGCACAGGTATGCACTCTATGTCTTCACCTGTCAAATTCAGAAAGGAGTCCCACGATAAGAACGACATGGCGATAAAAACCAGTTACAATTTAGTGATGAAACCTAACTGCGTTAATGCAAAACTGGACTGGTGAGTCGCTGGGTCGCGGATCACACAAACAGGGCCCGGGCGCGACCTTGCGACCTTGCGACCTGGCGACCTGGGGTCGCTGGGTCGCTAGGTCGCAGATCTACGAAAACAATGGAAAGTGCGACCTAGCGACCTGGCGACTAGGTCGCTGGGTCACAGGGTCGCAAATCCCGAAAACTGAAGAGAATGCGACTCTGCGACCTCGCGACTAGGTCGCTGGGTCGCAGGTCGCAGACTGGCTTGCCGGGGGTTTGGTGCGCGCGGCCTTGAACTTTTTTGCCCCCCTTTTCTTGGGAATTTGCAAGGTTTCTGGGCCCAGGGAGAGTTGTGGCATGATTTTAAAGGTAAAGGGATGATGCCATGGGGTGAAACAGCAAACAGTGAGGTTTTGGGCAATTTATGCAATATGTAATTTGCAAAACCTCAGAAAACATTAAAGCATGGCCAAAAGACAATTTAAAGGCTACAGGGGTGATGGGTTTAGTAAGAAAATCATTAAAACGGAAACAGCAGGAAGAAATGGCAACTTACCCGGGAAAAACTCATCAGTTTAGCTGTCAGAGGCGTTTTCCTTACAAATCGCTGAATGTGAAAAATGCGACCTGCGACCTCCCTTTTATAGAAAGTCACACGTGCGGGCAATTAATGCAGGTCGCTGGGTCGCAGATTTGTAAAATTTTGAGTTTTGCGACCTGGCGACCTTGCGACCTGGCGACCTGGGGTCGCTGGGTCGCAAGGTCGCTAAGTCGCGCTTTTCTGAAAAATGACAAAATTGCGACCTGGCGACCTAGCGACCTGGCGACCTAGGGTCGCTAGGTCGCAAGGTCGCATGTTTCATCAGTTTCTGGGATATGCGACCTGGCGACCTGGCGACCTGAGGTCGCGGGGTCGCTAGGTCGCTAGGTCGCAGTTTTCATGAATTGTTTACTTTTGCGACTTAGTGATTTAGCAATTTCTCTTTGTTTCTAAGGGGCTCCAAAAATTTGAAATGGTGATCAAAATTTTGGAGGGTGTTGTAGAATGAAATCCAAATTTATAAAGCCCTATTTCAAGAATTTCGTGACGTGTTTTCCTGGTCATATGAAGAAATGCCACAGATCGATCCGTCAATTATTGTGCATGAAATCAAGACTTACCCGGATGCCAAACCTGTCCGTCAACGTTTACGTCAGATACATCCGAGAAAAGTTGTTGCTATCAAAGCCGAAGTTGAGAAATTACTTCATGCAGGTTTCATTTATCCAATTCCTTTAACCGATTGGGTATCAAATATTATACCTGTTAACAAAAAACAAGGAACGATAAGAGTATGTATCGATTATAGGGATATTAATCGAGCTTGTCCTAAAGACAATTATCCAACCCCCTATATCGATCAAATTATCGATGATTGTGCCGGTAATGAAATGTTTTCCTTTATGGATGGTTTTTCTGGTTACAATCAAATAAACATACTCCCTGCTGATCAGCCTAAAACAGCTTTCATTTCTCCGTAGGGAACATTTGCTTATTGCAAACTAACTTTTGGATTGAAGAACGTTGGGGAAACTTTTCAAAGGGCTATGTCTTACGCATTTCATGACATTAAGCACATTGTGCAGCCTTATCTCGATGATTTACCTGCTCACTCATCGCGTAGGGCCGACCATCTCACTCATTTACGAGCAATCTATGAGATGTAGGCATTATCGAATTCGGCTGAATCCACACAAATGTGTTTTTTGTGTAGAATCGGGTCACTTACTGGGATTTATTGTTTCAAAAGAAGGCATTTGCGTTGATCCGTCGAAGGTCGAAGCTATTGTTAATCTGCCTCCTCCTTCGACTCTGCGCCAACTCCAAAGTTTGCAAGGGAAAGAAAACTTTTTACGTCGGTTCATTCCTAACTACGCCGAGTTAACAAAGGGTTTTACCAAGTTGTTAAAACAGAACGTTCCATTCTTTTGGGATGAGATCGCTAATCGATCTTTTGATGCACTCAAACACGCGTTGACCCATGCACCATTACTACATCCTCTCAATTACAACCAGGACTATTTTTTGTACCTCGCCGCCTCTCATTCCACCATTGGGATGGTTTTAGTTTAGGAAGATGAATTCAAAAACGAACATGTGATTTACTATCTTAGTCGAAATTTGCATCCGACTGAGATCAAATACACACATGTGGATAAATTGGCCTTGGCAGCTGTTCAAGTTGTCCAAAGATTTCGACACTACATCTTATTACGCAAAACCACAGTAATTTTGACTATAACCCTATGATGTACATCTTGACCAAACAATTGCTAGGGGGCAAGTATTCCAAATGGATAGTTATCCTGCAGGAATTTGACTTTGAATTTGAAAAATCCAAGGCAAAAAAATCTTTGGTTTTTGCCGAACTAATGTGTGATTTTCCCTCTATTGATACTGAAACTGTGGCAGAGCAGCCCATTGCAGAGGAATCCTTGTTTCTTATCAGTACACTTGATCATTGGTATGGGGATATTATTGTTTATCTCCAAACCCAATCTTTTTGGCCTGAAATCTCACGATCTCAACGACAGAAAATACGTTTCCAATCCCAACAATACAATATTATTGGTGATACACTCTATCGTCGTGGAGCGGATTATGTTTTCCAACGTTGTCTTACTCATGAAGAAGATGAGAAGGTTCTAAATGACTGCCATTTTGGAGCATGTGGCGGTCATATGTCTGGGTATGCCACAGCCCAAAAGATATTGCGCGCTGGTTATTTTTGGCCGTCGTTATTCAAAAATTGTATCTATGAAGTCTGGAAATGCCACAATTGTGAGGTCTTTGATCGTAAAATGCGTGCACCACCCGCTCCTCTTCACCCTATAATTGTTGTCGGTCCTTTCACAAAATGGGGTATTGGCTTTATTACATGTAACCCTCACTCGGTCGGGGGGCATGCGTATATTATCCTAGCGGTAGATTATTTTACTAAGTGGGTCGAGGTGATGCCTACATTTTCGGCAGACGACAAGACTGCTGCAACTTTCATGTTCAATCATATAATTGCTAAATTCGGTATTCCTCAAGCCATTATTACTGATCATGGAAGTCATTTTCGAAATATCATGATGACTGAATTGACAGATCAACTTGGCTTGCGCCACGATAGTTCTACTCCATATTATCCGCAGGCTAATGGTTTGGTTGAAGCTATCAATAAATTTTTAGTCACTATGATTAAACGAATTATTGATATTCATAAGTCGAATTGGCATTCTATGTTATTTTCATCACTTTGGGCATATCAGACCTCAGTAAAAACATCAACTAGTTTCACTCCCTTTCAATTGGTTTACAGTTTGGCAGCTGTGTTGCCTATTGAATGCGAAATTCCGTCATTGAAATTAGCCATAGAATTACTTCCAGCTACGTCTGAAGAGAAGAATCGCTTTTTGTACTTGGCTCAGTTAGATGAGAATCGAAAAAATTATGCATTAGCAAACGAGGCTCATGTCAAGCGAATAAAGGCTTAGTACGATAGAAATGTTACCCCTCGTAATTTTTCAGAAGGACACCTAGTCTTAGTATACGATCAAGCCAACGATAAACTAGGGGCTGGAAAATTTGTGCCCATGTGGCATGGTCCTTTCATTTTTAAGCGGAAGCTGGCAAAAGGGGCCTATGCGCTGATAGATTTCGACGGTGTCCCTTTAGATAAACCCAGAAACGGGCTTTATCTAAAGAGATATTATGCTTAATTTTGATGTGGAGATTTTTTATTAGATTAGATTTCTTTACTGCTAGTGTGTCTTAGATTAGAAAAGCGTGCCTAGTATAGAGTGTGTTTTTATCACTATTCCTGCTTATCTAAGTTTTACTCTTGATATTGCAGATGTCGACATCTCTTCAAACCTACATTGGTTTTGCTGATGGTGCTTGTCGTAGTACACGGAACATTTCTTCCACAGCTTTGGTTATCTATTCACCCTTTGACGAGTTAGTATCCATGCATGGGGTAAGCCTCGGTCAAACAACAAATAACATTGCAGAGTATAGTGCAGTGATTGAGTTATTATCTGAATCCATATCGTTTGGAATTCGGAGTTTGATTGTTAGGTTGGATTTTGAACTTGTTGTATTACAGCTTAACATGGTTTATGCCATTAGAAATCCAGTGTTATTACGGTTATTTTTAAGAGTTCATCTCTTGGAACGTGAATTTGATTACATTGAATATCAGCATATTCCAAGACATTTAAATACATTAGCAGATGCAGTTGTTTCTAGTATGATAAATCAACATTTGCAATAATCAAAATAGTAAATTAAATAAACATTCAATAACATGTACACAAATAGCCGGTAATAGTGATATATCATAGCATAGAGTTTGTTTCAAAAATATACTTCGTCTTCGATCATAGGTTGAAAACACCTTATGATCAGAAAAAATGATATACAAAAGGTCAAAAATATGAGTCTACAACACGATCATCCTATCACTGATGATGATCACGATAAGAGACCACTGCCCGGGCCACCCTACATAGGAACCTCCTAAAAGGTCATGGGACACCAATCACATATCTCTATAATCTGAGCAGGATATCATCTATGTCGGTCTCTGGAATTTCTAGAGTTAGACGCTCTAGGTGATGCTCTAAATCAGACAGAATATCTGTTGATTGGCCCTCTGGGGCTGGTGCTGCAACAGCTGGATGCCTCCTCTCATAAGGCTGGAGATGGGTTGGTCGTCGTGGGCCCACATCTGCATTTAAAACTTTTGATTGTTAGTTTTGAGACGATTAAAATACAAAAAAAAAATAGAACTTAGAAATTGTTGAAAATGATTTTGACCTGATTCATGCCATTGTTCCCCTGATGGGAGAGCCATCTCTCGATCGCCGCGGAAATCTATCCCGGCGTATGGAAAGTCTTGTATGACAAAAATTTAGCGTTCCAGCCAACGAAAATATGTAGAAGGAAATCAAACAACCTCGACGCCCTCAGCAGCATGACGGGCCATTAATGCAACCCAACGAACCATCCTAGGTTCTCGAGGTCGACCAGCATCAACAGGAATGTTCTGCGGCGCTAACATGGGGATCCTCTCTAGAGCAAAGGTGACTACAATGGATCCATATCCAAAGTTTTTTAGCTTTTCGTTCTTTGTTCTGGTTAGTTGGCCTTTTACATTGGCCAACACAGCTCCGCACCAGTTGAAAATGGTGTCTCGAAAACAATCTACAGCAATGCGCATCTGGGAACCAGTAGCCACATGAAATGATGCTCTCCCACACAGTCTGGTGACAGTAAATGCAATAAATTTAAGTTCGGGACGGATGATAGTTTTTATGTCAATCCGTTTGTCCCGGGGGTCTGCCTGATCATTTCATAACTCTAGTCGAAGACTAGCGAGAGACTGGCCACCTGGCCTAGTCCCAAACAAAGAAATTTGTTGGCCCCTCTTGGACAAACCAGTCAAAAAATAGATATCCTCCAACTCAATTTCAAGCCGGTGGCCACCAATAATGAAACACTGGTCCTGTACATTCCGTCTGTTCACCAGCCACGTTAGGAGGTCTACCTGTGCCCTCATGCTCTGAATGGCCCAGAATTTATACAAACCGCCTGCTCTTAATGCATGCATTGTAGGCAAATGAAGCATTGCGGCGTCATCTACGTCTTCATGCTCATGTTCTCTTAAAATTAGCATCTTGTATATCCTACAATGCATAAAAATATATATTAGAACAATCTAGTTTAAAAAATTTTAGGCGGAATTAAAGAAATTTAAGTTTGAAATTTAATTGCGCGGGGTCCGCACTCTATTCTCATACACAGTGCGTAGGAACACACGGGTGCTGTGAGATAGGTGCGGACCCACGACTTTTTTCTATGTAGAAAAAAGTCGGGGTCTGCAGGGCCCGCGTGTTGCACTTGCGAACCCCTGCGGGCGATTTTTTGAACATATTTTTCCCTTAAAAACGAAATCTAAAGCTTAAAAATGAAATGTAAACAGATAAAATGCAAGATAAGGAGATCGTGGATTACCTGGACCTGACGGTTCTCGATTTCGTCGGACGGATTTTCCAGAATCTTCACAGGAACTTTTTTATCCAAAAGCTTTTACTTTTCACTCTGAACTCAAATGGTAAAAATGAAGTTAGAAAAGTCCTTTTTATAAGTTTTTTTGAATAAATGAATTTTTAATTTATTTATTTTTCACTTTAAAAATGTTATTTTTTAAAGCATTTTTATTTATCTTAAACAGATATGTGTAATGTTTCGAGTTTTTGTGCAGAAATTGGATTTTTTGGGAAAATTGATCGTTTTTAACAAAGAGCATACTTTTATCACTTTTTCGGACATTTTCAAAAAATTTACGAAAAAGAAAAAACTTGGAGTCCTCTTTTAAGCTCTTTTCAGACTCTCGAAAATTGAAAAGATTGCCGAGTACTTGAATATTCAAACTCGTTAAAATAAATGAATGATCGTCTCTTCAGTATAAGTTTACCCCTTTTACGGACTGAAATGGACTATTTATGAAAAAGGTATACGTTGACTAATTATGGTCAATGGAGTTCTCTCCCACATTATTTATCATTTTTCAGGGTCGAGAAACTAAATTTACGAAAAAGTACCCCCATGGAATCTTCTTACTTTTTTTCTTCTGACTCCCTAAAATTGAAAAAACGTCGAGTTTCTCCTATACTGGACTCGTTAAAATTTAACAATAAAGGACCTGTTCAAATTCAAAACAGGAACGAACCACTCCTTCTTAGGGTTCGAATCTTAAACTAAGTTGGACTCATCCGAAGGATGAGCTTATAAACAAGAAAATGTTATCCTCCTCAAGCTTGTCAAAAATAAAGAAGTACTTGCAAGAAATGGTGGGGGAAAAGAGAGAAAAATGAACTTGTTTGTTGTATTTTGATTATTCTAAAAGTCGTTAACCACTCTTGAACACGACACTTTTTTTTCACCTGAGTTGGGAAATCCTTTGCCTAATAGTTAATCAAACCATTTTGAAAGTCTTCAGCCGGTTTCTGGATATTAGATTTGGGTCAATTGTCACCAAACCATCTGCAGTGTCGTTATGTGTTCAAGAGGACAGTTCAAACAAACCATTCATCTGGAAAATATCTGTCATCCATTTTGACCATCCCTGAGTCAGTCCTTGCCAATATATTTCTTCAAAACTTGATCTATGATTTCGTGTTGTGGGCTTGCCTACGACGGATCACTTCCTATCGACAACAGCTCATTATCTAGGAAGTTGATCTAAAAATCGTCAGTACCTTGAAATTTGCATGCCTCAATGGCGGGTTTCTCGCCTTCGACGACAGGTTGCATCATTGACCTTCGATCGAATGATTCCGTGACATGTTCAACTTCAGCTCATTCATTCACATCTCATGGATTGTACTGAGTACTTTGAGAGCCATTGACATTACTGGTGGTTACTCTCACACTTGTTAACAGTTTATATCATTGACTGGTAATCAAGTGGTTTCTACCATGATCGACTTCGACACATTCATTCACATGGATAGAATCATACTAGTTTGAGAAGCAGAAATCAAGACCCTTGATCTAGTTTCTACCATCCAGGCTACGAGGAATTTTGTTATCATTTATACTGTAGAATATTCATAAACAGATGGTTGCGTCCATACTGTGTCTACACATGTCTATATTGTTGATGTATTGAAAATCATTCCTATATCAGAACAGTTTAAATCAGTTTCTAGTTAATTTTGATCTGAGTATGGGAATGCCTACCTCAGCGATGATATGTCTACATATATATATTTTGCATTGAATGTTTTTACAGGTTCTGACTGGGGTGTCCATAGGATGATCCTTGAAACGATAAAGTACTGCACTCTTCATATATGACAGACTTCAGCTTCATCTATTCCAGACTTTGCACTTTAGGGGGCAATCTGTTGCACTGAAAATTGTCATCCTGACATTCTGCTATATGTATGAGCTCATTATCACTCATACTTCCTCCTTTGCAAGTCTAACATATCATTTCTTCATGTCAAGCCTTGAAAATAAGAGAAAAGTTCTTAAAAATCTCCTTAACTCTGGTATCGCACTTTCTCTTCATCTTGCCTACGGTCCCGCACCTAATGTTCATAACTCCTGCATACCTGAACACATTTTCTCTGTGTTATGGGTGCGGACCCCTGTAAAAGATTATAAAAGCGCAAGTAAACTCAAAAATCTCACTTTCAGTAAATTCTAGAACCCTCTAGAAAGAATCTTGCGGTGGCAGAACCGCTCTTTTGAGGTTCATGTATCCCTTGCCTTAAGGAGCTAACCTCTTGATGTTAGGAGCTTATCCCTTTGAAGGAGGATTCTATCCCTTCATAGTTGGAACTGAAACCTCATCTTTTGCACTATAAAAAGAGGCATTGGGTAGCCTCAAGGGGAGTTCAAGCTTTAGAATTATTTGAGGTTAAGTGTTGTTGGGATTCAAACTCATTTAACTGAGATTTTTGTGAGGAGAGATCACATACCTCTATCTGTCTCGGTTAGAAGAGTGCAAGGCTTGTCAGAGTAGAGAAGATTCCTACTTCGGACCTCGGGAAGCCCTGTTCAACATGAAGGCTAAGGTTGTAAGGTTTTCTTTATTCAAAGTTAATACAAATGAATTCATTTTTCTCAACAAGTTGTTAATTAACTGTTTATTTCATGGATTCCTTGATCACCATGATAGGCATGATTTATAATATTCACTATACATGTGCTATTTAATGTTTGCTTGTTTGTGACTGCAGGTCTATAAGGATAACTCCTTCAAGTGATCGAGGCACAACTACTTCGAACAAGCATTGGATCTACGGTAAGTCTTTAACACCTTTATAGTATTCTTTTGTAAATCGCATATGTCCTGAGGAAGATAGATTTATTTGGATGTTTGTTGCTAGATTAATTTTTGGTACTAGGGAGATCGATCTTCTCCACAAGATTGATTTATCCGCCTAACAGTCTTCCAACCTTTTTCAAGTGCCATTAACAATCGTGGTCATTCATTAGTGTATGACATCATCAATGGCATCAAGAGTTATCCTAACATCTTCGTGGATTGACCAACCAAGGGTTATGGTGTCATCATCTGGAACCAGGCATCTGAAGAATATTGACATCTTAGTCAATGCCATATTGACATCAATGACAACCTTGATTAACAAAAGATTGGAAGTCACTTACAGATTTACTATGAAAAGTAAAAAGGCAGAAAGATAAAAGAGAAAACAGTTTACTGATTTGCAGTCAAAACAAATTTTTATTATAGCAGTAAACATGTTTTACATTGGTCAAAGAGTATCAGAGATTAAAGAGAATTAGTGAAAGAGTATAAAATAAAGCAGATCAGATTTCAAAACCAATTCGAAATATCTAAAGCCAGCAAGGAAGACACCAAGGCAACCAGTTGCACCTTATCTATAATCAGTTTCTATTTTATTTGGATAAATAGGACAGCTTTTTGATTTATTAAGCAGTTGTCTCTATTTTTGTTATAAAGATATTTTATTTTCCTTAAATAATTCCTAGAAGCATTCTAGGATATTTGTAAACAATTATTTATAAATACTTCACTCTTTGAAGTATTCTTGTGGAATAAATTGCTAATGATTTCTATAGTCATTTTTGTGGACTTAAAGGCTTTTGTGTTTCAAATTTCAAGTAGCAGACTGAATCGAACCAACTAGCATCATATTTCAGGATTCATGTGATGAGCTATTGAAGTGAAGTATCTTCTAGTTGTCATTGTTATATTTATTTGTTATATGAATCTATATATGTGTTCTAAATTTGAATGAATGAATAGGAGGATTACTTCAGGATTTGTTAAAAGCACCATGTCTTAACTATTTGTCATTTCTATGTGTTATGTTGATTTCCAGAGTAGGAAACCCTTAATTGCTCCCTCTTTCATTTGACCTCTGCCTACTACTTCCCTTTTCTGGATCAAAGAACCCTTCATTGCTCTTTATCCCGATCATATCACCTCACAAAACAACTTTCCAAGATCTTCAAGGGTTATATATATTTCTCTAAAAACATTTGACTTTTTGGCCTTGATCCTAGTTCTGTCTGTCTGACTTTTGACTCCTTAGCCCAATGGACAAATAGATTTCCCACTATCCATCTCTTTAAATTATTTTTCCCACCAAATCAATCAAACCAAAACCAAATTGCACAATCATAACTAACCTAATATCTTATAATTAAAACAAAGTTAAATTTTATAAAGAGAGCCCTCTCTGAACCCTAGGAAGGCTAGATCCTAGAGTTTAAAAGCTGGTCTGTGGTTACCTCTAGTTTTCTTAACTAAAAACCAAAATCTCACAACTAAAGAATTACTAGAGTGATAACAAACTGGCGACCATACTGGGGACTTAACCAATCCTCAGTTTTAAATCAATCTTAAAGGAAATCATTTTTATTATCATTTTGCCTTTAAGATTGTTTGACTAGTTGTGAGTTTTAAAGGATTGTAATTTTGGCTTCTAGGAAAGTTTATTATACCAGGTCTAATCCGGGTCCTAAACCTGCTGTTATAGTGGACAACCCAGACAGAATTAAGAAAAAGAAAAAACAGATAGGAGATTTAGATGCTAAAGTTTCATTAATAAGAGTCAATTTATTACCCCAAGAATTAGTAAGTTTGCAGGATACAGAGTTTGATTTAGAATTTGAACATTCTTTATTCAGGACCAAATCTGAAAATAATTTAAGTATTGTTGTTTTAGATCCTGTTTTTATTTCATTTTTTGAAACAAAACAGAAAAATATTAAAGCAGATTCTGAATTAAAGAAAGTTAGAATCAAAACAAACTTGAAGAGATTAATGCTACTTTTCTTAAGGAAATTGATGAGGCAATTGAATTAGCTCAGTTATTAGCATATACATTTAAATTTTATATTCCTCATTTAGATGCCACTACATCATCTATAGTTTCTACTACCATTCAATCTACAGATCCATTTAGTTCTAGATTACCATTACAGCCTAGAATATTATTTCCTTCATCCCCCACATCCACTTCATCCACTATTTCACCTTCTATTTCTTCAAACACTTCATTCTCATTTCCTAGTAGTTCCATATATATTCCAGTTTCACTTCCTAGTACCTCCACTTCAGTTTTTAGTTCATCTACTGCTTTTTCTAGTTCTGCACATTATATTCAAGTTTCATCAGCCACTACTTCTAGTTCAGCTCCTAACACTTCTACTTTACCTCCTAGCCAAGCTAGAATTCAAGCTATGGCTGCTAGGTATGCTCCCCTTGTCCTTCCAGTGCAGCTTCATGATATGCCCCAATATTATCAAAGTAAGATACCACAGTTTTATGTTACAACTCATTACATAGCTCAACAACACATTAATAAAATGACATATTACTTTGAACTCCATGAGATAGATGAATCTGATGTACAAATGAGGCTCTTTGCACAAACTTTAACAGGGGAAGTCAAGAAATGGTTTAAAGGTCTTGTTGCTGGTAGTATAACTGATTTAGCTATTTTTCATAGATTGTTTTTAAATAAATGGGAAAAGAAGAAAAATCCACTTCAAATACTGTCTGAATTTGATGCAATGAAAAGAGCCCCTAATGAATCTGTACAAGACTACTGCACTAGATATAACAGTGTTTACAATTCAATTCCTGTAAATCTCAAACCCACTCTTGACTCTGTCTTACTCAAATTCCCAGATGGATTTGGCACTGACATGGCATATCAGTTAAGAGAGAAATGCAGAAACATTGGAAATAATGCAAACAGATGTTGTAGGTGTAGAAGTAAACATTCTAGCTAAAAAGGTCTGATTAAGAAATGATAGGAGAGTAACCATGAAAGACGAAGCCTCTAGTTCATACACAAAAATAGATATGTTAGCTAAAACTTTAGAGAGGATGATGGATAGATTAGACAACATAGAAAAAATACCTCAATGGGATAACCAACAGCAAATCATAAATCCCAACTTTAGAAAAAATACAAATTCAGGAAAAACAAAAGAATCAGCACCAGACCAAACAATAAGACCTCCCTTTCAGGAGAACTATGCTGAGAGTTCTCAAAACAATGATGATGATGAGGATACCATAAATTTAATGGGAATAGATGATAATAACACTATCTTTCTCACACAAGAAGATCAAGAGTTATTTGAACTCCAACAACTCCAATTAGATTCAGTGGAATCCTTTGATTACAAACGAGGTTATGACTTTGCTATTAACGAAGTACACAGTCAGTATAATCTAAGAAGTAAGAAAAACAATGAATCTTCTACTAAGAAAACTTCCCAAACATAGAATAATAAAACAGTAGAAGCTCCCAAAAAGAAAGTTCTACAAATTCTCCCTAGGGAAAATAAGAAAAACTCTAGTTCTTCCCAAAATATTTACAGTCCTAAGATTTCACCAAGCCCTAAGATTGTTGACATAACTGATGAAGTTACTAAAGCTACAAAATATTCACAAAAATCTAATGCTGCTAAAGCATCTAATTCTGATAAAACAGCAAACTTAGATCCTGAAATACCCAATGTTGATCCTAAATCAGCAGATCCAAAAGCTGCCTCTGAAAAAACAAATTTTGATAAATCCAAAGCTGAGAAAACATCTATTGCTTCACAAACCATTCCTGAAAAGAAAAGAAAAAGAAGTAAGACACAAGACACTCAAACTAAAACTGAAAAGATAGCTGTAGAAAATCAAGATAAACCAACCTAAACTACAGTTACCAAAGAAGAATTGATTCAAATACGTAAATCACAACCTTCATTCAACATACAGTCTGAAATTGGAAAGCTAAAAATACCAATTCCTCTAACAGAATTGGTAAAACATAACTTGTATAAATCAAATATTACTGAAACATTAAGCATAAATGATGGAGAAGATTCCATAAACTTAAATGATGATCATCCAGAGTTGATTTTTGGCCCAGAGGTGAATGGAAAGCATTTAGATGGATTAGTTCCTCCATTTTACATTATTTTAACCATTCATGATCAAATTTTACACAATGCAATGCTAGACTTAGGAGCTTCACATAATCTAATGCCCAAAGCTATAATGGAAACCCTGAACTTAGATGTTACAAGGCCCTACAAAGATTTATTTTCATTTGACTCAAGCAAAGTAAAATGTCCAGGTTTAATCAAAGATTTAGATGTAACATTAGTTCAATATCCTGGTAAGAGTATACTAATGGACATTGTAGTAGCTGATATCCCACCCAAATATGGAATGTTATTATCTCGCTCATGGGGAGCAAAGTTACAGAGATCTCTACAATTGGACATGTCATATACTATTATATCAGTTTTTGGTCAGCCAGAGAATTTATATAGGGAAACCTTAATGAAATATATGGTGAGTAGTGCAGATAGATCAATAAATTACCCAATTTACACTACACCTACTGACCTAGATTCATTCATCCTATGTAATGCTGAAACTGATAGTGAAATCAAGACTGAACTAAGAGAAGAAAATAAAACTCAAAACAATGACAATATTTTTCATGAATCTTTATGGCATTTAGACTTCAATGGTTCAGTAAATAAGTTAGGAGCAGGAGCAGGAGTATGGATAACTAATATAGAGAAAAATCATGCAGAAGGCCATGCTTTCAGACAACAATATGGCTAAGTATGAAGCCCTCATATTAGGACTCCAGATAATCAAAAACTTAGGAGGTAAAAGAATAGAAATAATGGGAGATTATGAGTTGATAGTAAAGCAAAATAATGGAGAATATTCAGTTTAAAATCCTAGACTAAGCCGATATAGAGAGACTGTATTATATTTGATTAATGATTTATTGGAATGTAATTTTTCTGTAATACCAAGAAAGAAAAATTTACAAACACACTCATTAGCAACTTTTGCTAGTACTTGTAATTTACCTTTTCAGCCTAATCACATGTATACTGCAGAAGTAAAATATAGACCAGTAATTCCAAACAACCTCAAATATTAGCAAATTTTCTCACAAGACCAACAAATTTACCATTTTCTGAATAATCAAGGTGATTTTCATAACTATAAAATAGACACTAATTGTACCATAGATCAAGATTTAGATAGTGAAATTGATTTGAATAATGTAGATGTAAATAAAGTAAAATTTGATAAACCCACTAGATTTAGTCAATCAGATATAGATAAATTAGAAAGAGTAGAAATAGATGAGATAATTGATGAAGAATCTGACATATTAAATCTCAAAGACAATTTCTTACCAAAAGGATTAACTCCTTTAGAAGATCTATTTGACTCAAATGATGTAGCTAGAAAACCCAAAATGGAGCCAGTTAGATCTGATATAGAAGAATGCAATATTGGTACAGAGTTAAAACCCAAAATGATCAAACTTTCAAAATCCTTACCTCAACAAGAAAAGGAAAAATATATTACTCTTTTCAAAGAATTTCAAGATGTTTTTGATTGGAGTTATGAGGACCTAAATTCCTATGACAACAATATAATTCAACATAAAATCCCTATCAAAGAAGATCAAAATCCCTTTAGACAAAAGTTGAGAAGAATTAACCCTGTTTTATTGCCTTTTATAGAAAAAGAAGTGAAAATAATGTATGGTGCACAGATAATTGCGCCAATCAGATATTCTGATCGGGTTTCCAACTTAGTTCCAACCAGGAAAAAGACAGGAAAGATTAGATTATGTGTCGACTTTAGGAATCTAAACAAAGTATCCTTGAAATATAATTATCCTTTACCAAAGATGGATCACATATTACAAATGGTAGTTGGTTCTTCTAGGATTTCATTGTTAGATGTTTTTTCAGGACACAGCCAGATTTTAGTTCAAAAAGAGGATAAAGCCAAAACAGCCTTTACTACTCCTTAGGGCACTTTTATGTATGTAAAAATGCATTTTGGTTTAATGAATGCAGGCACAACCTTTCAAAGAGCTATGGATATAGCCTTTGCAAAGGAAATACATTATTTCTTAGTAATTTACTTAGATGACATAACTATATTTTTCTAAAACTGATAATGAAAACTTGGATCATCTGAGACAAGTTTTTATTAAATGCAGAAAGTTTGGAATCTCTTTAAACCCTAAGAAAATCTTATTTGGATTAGAAGAAGGCAAGTTACTTGGACACATAATATCTAAGGAAGGAATCAGAATAGATCCTGCTAGGATAGAAGCAATTTTTAACATCAGTGCACCAAGAAGCATAAAAGAGTTACAAGCCTTTCTAGGTAAGATTAATTTTTTAAGAAGATTCATATCCAACTTAGCTGAAATAATTAGAGAACTAAATAACATGCTTAAAAAAGATTTAGTTCTTAAATAAACTATTGAGGCCAAACAGTCATTTGAATCCATCAAACAGGCCTTAACCAAAACTCCAGTCCTTATAAGTCTTGACTTTAAAAAGGATTTCATCATTTTTTCATTTGCTTCAGAGCACACCATTGTTGCAGTTTTACTGTAGAAAAAATGACCTAAGTTATGAACAACCCATAGCTTTCTTTATCAGAACACTTAGAGATGCATCTTTGAAGTACAATATCATAGAGAAACAATCCTTAGCTTTGGTAAAGGCCATTAAAGACTTCAGAGTTTACATTCTCTATTCTCACATCATTGCCTATGTCCCAAATGTTGTAGTAAAAGATATTCTTACTCAGGATGGTCCTGATGGAAGAAGAGGTAAGTGGATTGCCACTATCTTAGAATATGACATAGAAATAAAACCCACAAATATTATCAAAGGTCAAGGTTTAGCCAGACTCATGGCTGAATCAAATTGTAATGCCTTAGACATAAATTTTATTGCCCAAGTAGATGATCAGGAAGAGATGGTGACTCCAGAGATCAGTGTAGCCTTTTTAGACTCACCATGGTATGCAAATATCATATTTGTATTACTTAACTTACAAGCTCCTCCTGGATTGTCAAGAACCAAAGTTAGATTTTTAAAGCTGAAGGCAGTAATATTTTGTATTTTAGACAATGTACTTTTTTGGAGAGATCATAGTGGGATTTTATTAAACTGTTTGTTAAAAGAAGAAGCTGACAAAATACTAGAAGAATTTCATGCACGTGATTATGAAGGGCATCTCTACTGGAAGACTACTGTAGATAAAATCATGAGTTGGTTTTTACCGGCCTACTTTGTTTGTAGATGTAAAAAGATATGTGATCTCCTGTCACAAGTGCCAAATTTTTTAGGGTAAGAAAACGCTGTTACCCCTGCCCTTAAAGCCCATCTCTACAGAAATGTCATTTCAACAATGGGGTCTCGACTTCATTGGATAAATTCACCCCCATCATCAACCCAACACAAGTGGATTCTGATAGCCACTGACTATTTTACCAAGTGGATTGAAGCCATACCCTCTAGGCAAGCCATAGATACGGTCATTATCTCCTTCCTAGAAAGTAACATTCTTTCAAGATTTGGATGTCCCCAAAAGATAATCACTGACAATGCAGCTGCATTCAAATCTAGAAAATTGATTGACTTTTGCCATAAATACCATATTACCCTAGGCCACTCTACTGTATATTACTCTCAAGGTAATGGTCTAGCTGAATCTTCAAATAAGAGCCTTGTAAACATCATCAAAAAGTTACTTGAAGATAATAAAAAGACTTGGAATAAGAAGTTAGCCAATGTCTTATGGGAAAATAGACTTACTACTAAAAAATCCATTGGTACCTCACCTTACCAAATTATTTATGGAATGGATGTTGTTTTTCCATCTTCCTTAGGAGTACCAGTGATGAAGATTATCCAAGAGTTACAAGTTGAAACAAATGACATTCAAAGAAGGATCAATCAAACTATTCACTTGCAACAAACAAGGGAAGGAGTTTATATCAAGTCTCAAGTTATCCAAGATAAGATAAAGAAATTTTTTGACAAAAAGAGTAAAGAAGATAATTTCTACATTGAAGATAAAGTGTTAAAATGGGATTCAAGAAGGGAAAACAAAGGAAAACATGGAAAATTTGATTTTCTATGGAGAGGATCTTATGTTATTTATGGTTACAGAGGTAACAATGCTTTATTTTTCAGAGAAATGGATGGGTCAGAGATGTGAGATGGAGCAGTAAATGGCAGAATGCTTAAGCACTACTACACCCCTAAGATAACAAATAGTTAGGTTCATTTACTTTGATCATTGTACATATACATTGAAAAATTTTTAGATTGGATTGGATGTTTTCCTAACAAAGATGAAGCCCAGAGAGAAGACCCTAAGCTTTGAGAGGTAAAATATCATAAGTACGAATAATTGCAGAAATCAGAAGATACTTGCAGAGTCATCACAGTCAAATTTCATAGGCTACTAGTCTTAAAGTTCTTGACATTTCACCAGGAAATGCCATCCCTAAGTAGAGCCACTGTTAGGGTCCTATAATAATAGGGTTCATAATTTTTTAATTGACTTTGATAGTCTTGTAAATATGTACATACCTTGCTTTCTACAAGTTGTTTTCCCATATTTTGAAAAATAAAAAATAATAAAAAGTGAAGAGGGTACAAGTCCTAAAAGAAATATCAAAGGACTTAGAAAAGATATACCCCAAAAGAAAAAGAGATAAAAATAGCAAGTCAAAATGCCACTACTATTTACTTTTACTGCAAGAATAATGATTATGTGCAGATTGTCAATAAATGTCATAATCCATGATCAGTTAAACTATTTAATCTTAACTTTTTATGCTTTGAATTTCATGTTTTAGATAGAGAATAAATATATGTCAAAAAGTTTAAACTTGAAAAATCAGTAGATAGTTAGATAATAGAAAAGAAACTCAACAGTTTAATCTGAGCCCTCGGATGAAATAAGGTTAGATTTAGATAGTTTTTATGTTTTGAAAGAAAAATTGATTTAGAGTTGCAAGCCTAAATGCACCCATGAAAATGAAGTAAAAATTGTTAGAAATAAAGATGGGTAGGTATAAAGCAGTTGTGCAAACATGTAATAAAGCATCATCGGGCAATAAAATCACTAATTTCCCCTTCCCTACAAATTCTTCAGTATTCTAAACCTTCAGTTAAAGAGGGTCAGAGCTTTTCTCTGAATTCTGTTGGAACCGAACCCAAGGCTCGATAACTGATTGGTTAAAAATATTGTATTCCTACACAAAACCCACATTCATCAGCATTTATTCTTCATCCATTAATCATAATCTCTTTTTCCTAAGTAAAAACCCATTTTTACTTAGTAAAAGTAAAACCCTAAATAACTAATTTCATTCCCTTTCAAATCATTCAAAAACCCATAAAAATGCATTTAACCTAAGTTAAAGTGTGAAAAAATACAACAAAGACAAGCTATGCTTATTTTCACTTTACTTAGAGTCAAAACATGTATTTTTATTCATTATATACATTATCCCTTTATTTTCATATTAACTTCTAATTTATTTATTAACTCCCTAAAACTACACCCTCCCGTATAGTATTAAATCCATTTTATTTTAAATAACCCACAAACCCTTTATTTTACGTTTAACCCAATGTTTAAATATCCCACGTGATGAATTTTAACCCCACCCCTATTCCATTGGTTTAAACCTATCAATAAAACTAAATACCCCGCCCCCTATGGTTTTAAAACAAATATCAAAGGTTTTAAAACTATATAATAAGCCTGCGCCCGCATATTGTTGAAACATTTCTTAAATGTTTTAATTAAAACATATATAAGTCTTATCCCCCCCACTCTACCATATAATATATAGTTTTAAACTTTAATAAATATATATTTATAAAGTTTAAACTCATTCCCTGCCATCGTATAACTTAAGGTTTGAGACTTTAATAAATGATTATTTATAAAGTTAAAACTACCCTGTCGCATTAATAAAACCTGGCCCCATTACCATATCCCAATGCAGCTTTTACAATAGATCTGGGTCGTTCGCAATTGAACCCCACGATCCAACGGCAGAAAATCCATATCGCAAATAAACTTGCACGATAACCACCATTTCATTTCTATGCGAAATGGGTGGTATGTTGACTTTCTCTCTCCTTGACGTGCCACCTTTCCACTTAATCGCATTCGATCCGTCTAAAACCATTTACCACCAGAATGGCGCGCGATAACCACCACCGGTTTTGAACCTTTGAGCCCGAAAACCACCATTTTTTATATGACCATCATTTATTGCATGCGCCAATTATCCTAATTTGCCCAATAAACTCTGAAAAATGCATTGTTATCCTCCCTTTCTGCGCGTATTGACTGTACTGTTCATCCCGACGCACAGAACAAGCCTGTATATGATTTTCGTGGCCAGAACCTGCAAAAATTTTGCATGTACCTATCAAAGATTGTAGAGGAGCTTTGAGTTGCTCCAGAGATCATAAAGACGCCACTGAAACCGTTCAAAAAACCCTTAGACACATCCTCAAAGCCCTGTACCTACGCATAACAAGTATTCCTCCAGAATTAAGCCTGTTTTGATTTGAAAGGACCTTTTAAAAAGAACAAATTACATTCATAGTTCAAATTTACCCAAAAAAACCTGCCAAAATATCCAAAAACAGGCCAAACCCTGTCCAAATCTCTGAAAAAACCTCGTTTATTCTGCGCACTGTTTTAAACTCCAAATTTAGACCAGAAATCCTCTGAAGGTAGCCAAAACTTTTGTGTCTAATCTTAAAGTACTTTTAGCCCAATTACTCATTGAAAAAGGCTCAATAAACCCCTGTTTCTTGTTTCTAACCAGTAAAAAGTCTGTAAATCTTATTGAGAATCCAAAATTGAAGAATAAATCCAAGAAAGAGACCATACTTTGCCTATTTTCATCCAAGAAACCTCTGTTAAAGTAAAAAATACTTCTGCAAACTGTTTAATCTTGTAGAAGTAGCCAAAATGCCTAAAAGTAGAGTTCTAACAATCCTGAAGGTTCCAAAGTGCCAAAATCAACTCCAACCATGACTTCTAAGACTGCCATTATTGTGAATCCTCTACAACCCCCTATTGTAGATATTGAGCAAATTCCATTAACTGATGTTGACTACAAGATAGCAGACCCTATTGTTGAATTTAATCTGCTAGAACTTCAAAATTAGAGTTTTGAGAAATCTTTAGATAATGTTAAAGAAGTTAAAATTTGGGAATCACATTTACCCAAATATGTTGTTCCAGTAACTCATCCATGTCAAGAAGTCATTAGGTTATGTCAACAGTATTATGTGCCTGAGCAAAGAGCAATAGTCAATGTCAACAAAGAAGTATTTTTTACCATCACTACAAAGTCCATAACCAAATGCTACAGCTCCAGCCTGATCCTCAAGCAGTCCCTTTATCCATAGAGGCCCTTACCAACCTATATATTGGCCTTGATTTTCCTAAAAGATTCCAAATATTCCAAGTATTCATGCCCATGCATGTAGAAATTCCTCAAATCAATCCCCCATATTCTTCCTCAAAGTTCCCAGAAGGTTCAAGGCATATCATTTCAATGCGTTCATTTATTCTAGGGTATTTTACTGATGAATCCATTTTAGGTTTTTTATCCACTTTTACCCCAGGTCAACCTCCATCTGTTATCTTTGAATATGTTGGGTATATTGATAATTGATTAAGTTGACATATTATATATTATCCATGACCAATTGATTATATATTATATGGGTATATTATATATTATCTAGGTATATATTATCCATGACCAATTGATTAAGTTCCAATTGAAAGAGTGTTCAGATATACATCCTTCCTCTTCCACATGTTCTTGTATTTTCAAGCAGATAATTTTCCATTAACTCTTCAAAGACTTGAAATAGAGGGAAATCCTCTTTCAGTTATTTTATGGATCTCTTTAATCAAGAAAGAGTCCACAAAGTTCACATATGCAGAGTTTTCAGATTCATTCATCCATCCATTGATCAAAATGTTAACAAATGCAGAACAGAAAAGGATAAATGATGAGATGAAAAATATTTTACAGTTATCAGAACAGACTAAGACTGGTGATTGGTACTTGTATGAAAAGCATACTGAGATTAGAGTTTTTGGATCCAATTTGTTGCCTTACAAGTTACCCAAACATGTATCAATGAGGATTTTTGCTTTGGATCGGGAAAATATTAAACTATGATTCTATCAATTTCCTAGCAGCAAAGAAGAAAACATAGTTTAAATTGAAGAATCAAGTAGGCCCATTCATTTGCAATCATAGAGATGCAAAGGCAAAAGCAGCGAAACAACTATTGGAGTACAGATTTGAAGAGAGCTTTTCCTGGAATTATGATTCCCAAGGAATCCTAAGTAAAATGAGAGTTAAGTGTAAGCTAACACCCTTGATTCATGAGAAAAAACCAGAGATAGAGAAATATGCCAATCAGGCTAAGTGGACAGAGAATACTTTAATAGATGTAGTAAAGAAAAGTGATACTAGTCACACTTTACAAACCACAGATCAAACTGAGAAAGCCACCAAGAGAGTAAGAGAAGAAGGTACCTATGTCGCTGAAACCACTACTGAAACTAGGTTCAAATTGAGATATAATAAAAAGCCTAAGTTAAATCCAGTAGGAGAAAAAGTAACCATTGAGGTAGAAGATGCAGATATGCCAGAGACAAATGTTGACACTGCCATAGTCATCATCAATGAGACAGTTACTGAGAATCAGGATGAAGAACAAGTTGAGAATTCAAATGCACAAATGGAAGAAAAACCACAGAACATGGAAGCTTCATCCTCACAGACAGCGGAATAAAATGATTTAGATATCAGAGAAAAGTACAAACAAATAAATTTAAAGAATGAAGAGATTAAAAATGAGATTTACTCTCAATATCTCAAGCAAACACCCAGTATTCAAAATAGACTTATTTCAATAAAAAGTTGATCATGTCATTATTACAGCCTACAGTGAAAACACCAAAGACAAGTGCAGATTATAAGAATATTGATATTGAAGTGCCAACAGAAAGCATACATGCACTTGACCAAATAGAGTTTCACAGACAAAGTTCAGAAATGGTGTATTCCACTGTTACAACTAAAGCCATGAGTGTTCAGAAACTTCAGAACATCATTACAAATATGAAGGATCAAATGAAACTGGACAAAGCATCCTTGTATGCTAAAGCTCTAAGAATCAAATCTTTAGAAGAGTTGGTAATACAGGTTGAACTTGACCCAGCAAATGTCAAAGCAGCAGAACAAGTAATAAAGAAAAAGAATGAGGACATTGCATCATTGAGGAAACAGCTTAAACTTCCTTCAAGTGAACATCCTCGGGCCAAAGAACTTTTACAAGGACAGAATGAAAAAGATGAAATGATGAACATAATATTTCAACTTACTGCACAGATAAAAGAAATGGAGATTCATATGAACAAACTTTTCCATGAAAAAGAAGCAGAAAATACACAGAAATCACCTACAGTCATCCCTATGGTTACCACAGTTGTGCCTTCAACTCTAGCAGAAGAGTTGGCACCCAAAGTTCCACCAGCTACTGCAGTGCCAGTTACTTCAGCTACAACATCAGCTACAGAGTCATCTACAACAACAGCTCACCCTATAGATGAGGCCAACAAACTAGTGAAAGCTATGGAATAAATGTCTCTTCAGACAAGTGAAATTAAAAAATTGAAACAGATGATTGAAAAACTTGAAGATCAAAAGAGATTGGCTCAAATTAATGCAAAAACTCATGAGAAAAAGGCTAATAGGCTAAATGAAGAAATGAAGAAGCTTCAAAAGGATTTGACTTTAAAAGAGCCCATATCATATGTAAAAAATCAACTATGGAACAACATCATTAAAGCCATCAATGATGTATGGCCTTCAATTCAGGGAAATCTTTGAACAGAGAGATTTGCTAGTAGCAACCCAAGCAGAAATCCAGAAGATTAAAGAAAAACTAGGCAACAAACCTGAGCAAACTTTAGAACTGATAAAGTTTCTAAATAGCAAAAACAGATAAGAGCTAGAAGAGATTGAAATTGTTGACAGGACTGAAACTATCCTTGAAATAAGGAAATTTATCACCAAAAAGAACTTAATGAAGCAACTTGAGGAGAAGTGTGAAAATATGAACTTAGCAATAACCAGATTCATGGTTAAATTTGAGAAATTGAGACAAAGAAGTCTCCCTACCATTTTGGTCATCAATGACAAACTTATGCCTCAGGAAGACTACAGCAAAAAGATCAGAGAATATGCAAAGGAACATGTAAACATGACACAAGGACAAGGAGTTCTCACTGGAAAAGTTTTACTTAGAAGCTTTGAAGACTTATTCTATCTGCAGCATGAAATAAGACATTTATTTGTCATAAAGCCAACTTTTACCAAATATACTGAAGCAGATGAAAACTTCAGGAAGTTAAAGAAAATACAAATTCCCAACGAGGAAGATTGGTAGTCACTTACAGATTTACTGTGAAAAGTAAAAACTCAGAAAGATAAAAGAGAAAACAGTTTACTGATTTGCAATTAAAACAGATTTTTATTATAGCAGTAAACATGTTTTACATTGTTCAAAGAGTATCAGAGATTAAAGAGAACCAAGTATAAGATAAAGCAGATCAGGTTTCAAAACCAATTCGAATTATCTAAAGCCAGCAAGGAGGACACCAAGGCAGCCAGCTGCACCTTATTCATAATCAGTTTCTATTTTATTTGGATAAATAGGACATGTTGCTGATTTGTTAAGCAGTTGTCTCTATTTTTGTTGTAAAAATATTTTATTTTCCTTAGATAATTCCTAGAAGCATTCTAGGATATTTTGTAAAAAATTATGTATAAATACTTTACTCTTTGAAGTATTCTTGTGAAATAAATTGCTGAATATTTTTATAGTCATTTTTGTGGACTTGAAGGCTTTTTGTGTTTCAAATTTCGAGTAGCAGACTGGATCGAACCACCTAGCATCATATTTTAGGATTCATGTGATGAGCTATTGAAGTGAAGTATCTTCTACTTGTCATTCTTATCTTTATTTGTTACATGCATCTATATATGTGTTCTAAATTTGAATGAATGAATAGGAGGATTACTTCAGGATTTGTTAAAAGCACCATGTCTTAACTATTTGTCATTTCTATGTTTTCCACTGATTTCCAGAGTAGGAAACCCTTAATTGCTCCCTCTTTTGTTTGACCTCTGCCTACTACTTCCATTTTCTAGATCAAAGAACCCTTCATTGTTCTTTATCCCGATCATATCACCTCACAAAACAACTTTCCAAGATCTTCAAGGGTTATCTATCTTGCCCTAAAAACATTTGACTTTTTGGCCTTGATCCTAGCTCTGTATGCCTGACTTTTGACTCCTTAGCCCAATGGACAAATAGATTTCCCACTATCCATCTCTTTAAGTGAGTTTTCCCACCAAATCAATCAAACCAAAACCAAAGTGCACAATCATAACTAGCCTAATATCTTATAATTAAAACAAAGTTAAATTTTATAGAGAGAGCCGTCTCTGAACCCTAGGAAGGCTAGATCCTAGAGTTTAAAAGCTGGTTTGTGGTTGCCTCTAGTTTTCTTAACTAAAAACCAAAATCTCACAACTAAAGAATTACTAGAGTGATAACAGGAGGATTGAGAGAGGTTTGACCAAACTGATGGTTGTAATCTTCCTTCATTCAATATAATAGAATTGCCTCTATTTTATCCACTTGGTGTCTTGTTATTGCATCTATTGAGTTATTTGTTAGATATACATGTTATAAGTGGATTATACTTATATGATTTCTTGTTTGATTATATGCTTCTCTTCGATTGTTTATTTTGATAACACTGTGAAGATTACTAGTTCGTTGTTTGCTTGCAGGATTCAGACTTGGAGTTGGTGAGGCGGACTTCCACCACACTGCATTGAGCTCTCCAACAGATCGGCACTACACAATGAGGTAATCCTTCTCTACTTCACCTTGTCCATCAAACACTTGTATGAAGGTGCATATATTGTCTTTGTGAATGTTGTAGCTAATCTGACTGTCTTCCTTGGGTCTCGGGAAGGCCCGAGAGGGATCCTACTCCAGCTACCACTTGTGCATTTTACCCCTAAGAAAAACCACACACACACAGTGTGTGTGATTTAATTCAAAATCATCTTAACGTTATATAATAGGGCAGGTTCGCTTGTTATTTATATGAAATGGTAGCAGTTATAACCATAACATAAATATGGTTTAAAATAAAATATTGAAGCTGCGAGGTACTGAACCCTTGACATATTTCCAACCATATGCCATTATTAACCACAGACTAACAAACTTTATCAGCCAACAAGCTTTTATATGTATGTCGTCAGCTTATTACTTAAGGTGTGTCATTTCATTTGAGAACGTAGGACAGAGCGCACGGAACTCGGAGCTAGCACGCAAATTGAGGTGAAACTTTGACGCAAGGGAATCATGAGAAATTTGAAAGATCCCCTTGTGTTATCACTCTGTAATTTCTTAGGTTGAGGAAGAAACTACAAAGGTAACCACAATCCTACTTTTAAAGTTGGGATCTAGCCCTTCCAGCTTCAGAGAGGGCTCCCTCTATGTGGTTTAGATTTCTGCTTCAAATTTTAGGCTAGATATTCAAGTTTGGGATGGGTTTTTCAAAGGTTTGGTTGAAAAATGAAGGGAAAGTCCATTGGGCATGTTGTCATAAATATTTCGGTGATCAAACACAAAAATGACAAAGCAGTGGTAACAGGGCAAGATAGACAAACTTTTGGATCTTATAAAATGTTTTTGAGGTGAAAATATGAATATGATTTAAGTTCAACTAAATATAGAGCATGTTGAGATGAATTCTATACTTAACATCAGAATGAACACATTGATTATTGTTTACAAGCCAGAGTAGAGTACACTCAAGCAATTTCAGCCCTTATTCTTCTTGAAACAATAAAGAGAGAAACATATGGAAAACTAAGAAAATAAACAATTTCACATGAGAAAGTACATCACCAATTACTTGACACTGAAATCCTAGAACAAAACTCTATTTATTATTGTAAATTGATCACTTCAGTACAACGCCCAACTTACATCGAAATAAAATTCCTTTCTTCATACAAGTTCCAACCTTTTCAAAATATTATTACAATATATTTATAAACTTTATATTGAACTAACTTTGGATTCCAAAATAGGAACTGATTACAAAATAATATCTGCTAAAGATACAGATATTTCAGAAATAGAATAAGAAAATAGGAAAAATAGACTGTTGGAAATATTGAGAGGGGGGTGAATCAGTATTTCTTTTCAATTGTTAATTATTCCCAGTTAGATTCTTCACAATTAAAGACAGAGAAGTGTATAATGATAATATTAAGGATTAATAATAATTTCAATCCCCTTTCTAAAAATAGTATACAATAGATGAGTGAGGGCACCAACCCTTTTAATGAAACAGGCACCAACATGTTTCCAAGCACCAAATTGGACTTTGATGAGGCTCCGACCTCCAAGGCTTTGACCCTATCTTCTCGAGGCACCAACCTTGTGTTTAAGAGCTCCTACTCCAAGGACACCAATCCTTCCTTGCTTAGTTTAATATAGAATGTGAATAGTGCTTACTTGAATGTTCTTGACATATTCATCACTGTATTATTTCTTCCAAAATTCTTCACTGACTTCATTGTCCCCTTATCTTCATCACTATTCAAGTCTTCAAATAGTTCATACCTCTAATATCAAGTATGTGAACACTGTTTTGAGTCCCTCAAGGTCACAAGTCTAAGGTACTAGTCCATCCACTGCACCGACCTGTTGTGACTGTCAAGGATGCCACAAGTATCTTCAAATCATTGCTACAATAATCTGCTCCCCAAACTGTTCTTAATGGTGACTGCTCTTAATTAAAATTCTACTGCTATAGGTCCGGGCTCCACAAGTATGCCTTCAAGGCGCTGTTGTCTGATCTTCTAAAAAAAAGGAGCTACCACAAGTCTGAGTATAGCCCTCTGCAACAGCCTCACTATAGGTCCGAAAGCCTGAAGCTATTCAAGAAGAATCCATTGTCTTATTAACCTCAAACCCAAATCAGATATATCTCTCCCTTCTTCAATGTTCACGAATTGTGAACAGTGGTATTAATTCTGTGATTATCACCGAATTTCTGTGTTCAAAATGAAGACCGAAAACCTTGTATATATAGTCTTATTTCCATGCTAAATGAAAATACATGTCTCCACACATAGGCCGACAAGGGATGGCTAGGACAGGTCGGCTCCAAGACCAAAATAATTTCCTTAACTTCAAAAATTCATATCTCCCAAACCGCTTGGAGTTTTGGGGCGTGTAAGGGCTCATTAGAAAGGGAAAGTTATGCTCTAAAGGATGGTGAAGGTCTCACAAAGAAATTCTGCTTCTAAAATCGTGAAACATATTTTTCTTTGTGATTGTCCTTAAATTTTATGCATAAAAAGATTGGGACAACATGAGGAATGTTTGGGGCAATGTGGCTTCTACATTCTTTGGTTTCTTCATTGTTATTAATGCCATGTAGCATCATGTATCAACAATGTCATCATATACTAATGCAATGATATGTCATAGTGCAGCCTTCATCTCAATCAAAATCATATTGACATCAATGACATTCTAAATTAACAATCTCCCCCTTTGTCATTGATGGCAATATTCTTTCCCTTCCAACATTCTCTCCCCCTTTGTCATCAAAGGCAAATGGGGTGCCCAAGTACTCCCCCTATCAAGATGCTCCCCCTAACATATTGTACTCCTGACATGCTCCGTGATTTAATGTGATGCAAGAGAAACGACTCCTATCTTTTGGCGAAGATACTCAAATGCTTCTTGTGGAAGGGGTTTTGTAAAGATATCAACAATTCTCTTTTGTATTGACTTATTCCAACCTGTTATTGTGTTTAGCAACTTGTTCACGGAGAAAGTGGTATTTGATTGGAATATGTTTGGTCCTTGAGTGCATCACCAGATTCTCTGAAAGACTGATGGCGCTAGTATTGTCACAAAAAATAGTAACTGGTTGCTTAGTTTCTATGTTGACATCCTTCAAGGCTTCCTTCATCCATAGAATTTGTGTACAACAATCAGCAGCAGCAATATATTTGGCTTCAGATGTAGAAAGGGATATAGATGATTGTTTTTCGCTGAGCCAAGATACAAGACAATCTCTCATAAAGAATAAATTTCCACTGGTACTTTTTCGATCATCCACGCTTCCGGCCCAATCAGCATCAGAGTAAGTTGTCACAATAAGAGTTGAACTCTTAGGATACCAAAGACCAAAATCAATCGTTCCTTTCAAATATCTGAGAATTCTCTTCACAACGGCTAGATGGGATTGTTTAGGACTTGACTGAAATCTTGCTACCATTCCTACTGCTTGCATAATATCTGGTCTTGTAGTAGTTAAGTATAGGAGAGCTCCAATTATTGATCTGTAAAGAGTTGCATCTATGAGAGGGGTACATCATCTTTGCTTAATTTACAATATGTGGTCATCGGTGTGCTCATAGGTGCACAATCTTCCATCCCATATCTTTTGAGCATGTCTTTAAGATATTTTTCTTGAGATATAAACATGCCTGCAGAGGTTTGAGATATTTGTAGCCCAAGAAAGTAAGACAACTCACCAATCATTGACATCTCGAATTTTTCGGACATATTTAGAGCAAATTCATGGCTCATTTCTTCATTATTGCTAGCAAAGATTAGATCATCAACGTAAACAAGAGTGATCAGAAGTTTTTCCTTGTCCATCTTCATGTAGAGATTGCTACCTGCCACTCCCTTTTTGAAACCCCTCTTGTTGCAAATAATGATCCAACTTTGCATACCATGCTCTAGGGGCTTGTTTTAATCCATACAAGGCCTTTTTTAGTTTGCATACAAAGTCTTTTCCTTCAGCAAGATCAAATCCTTCTAGTTGCTCTATGTAAACTTCTTCCTTGATATCTCCATTTAGGAATGTTGATTTTACATCCATTTGATAAACCTTGAATCCTTTTGAGCAAATAAATGTTAAAAACATTCTTATGGCTTCCATTCAAGCTACTGGTGCAAAGGTTTCTTCGAAGTCAATTCCTTCGATTTGCGAGTATCCTTTGCAGACAAGTCTGGCTTTTTTTATGATGATTTTTCCATCTTCATTCATATTGTTTTTTAATACCCATTTTGTTCCAATTACATTTTTATCTTTTGGGCGAGGTACCAGTTCCCAACTCTTATTTTTTTTCGATTTGAGACATTTCTTCTTCCATGGACTTTATCCAATAAGGATCTTTGCTTGCTTGAGAAAAAAATTCAGGTTCTATTAAAGATAATAGAGCCACATCATCTTTTCTTAGGGTGCTTATCATCCTTCTTCGAATTTGGATTCCTTCATCCATATTTCCGATGACTTGTTCTTCCGGATGATATCTTTGAACAAACTTGATCGATGAGGGAGTTTGTGAAGATTCATTTTGAGGTTCACTTTGAGGTTCTTCATTCTCCTCTTCTTTTTCAGGTTCTTCTTCTTCACTTTGTTCAAAGAAAGGCAACTTCATGATCTTCAATTCTCTTTTCTTGAAAACCTTCATCAATCTTCACATCAATGCTTTCCACTATTCTTCGTAGACGATTGTTGTAACATTTGTAAGCTTTGCTCCTAGTGGAGTATCCAAGAAATATTCCTTCGTCAACTCTAGAATCAAATTTTCCTGGTGAGTCATCATTTATTTTTATGAAGCATTTGCTTCCAAAAACCCTGAAATATTTTAATGAAGCAGGTATTCCTTTCCATAATTCATAAGGAGTCTTTTCATTATTAGGTCTTAGTTGAGTTCGATTTAAGGTATAAATTGCGGTCCCAACTGCTTCTCTCCAAAATTTTGGTTGCAAATCAGCTACTAGTAGCATTGTCCTTGCCATTTCTTGAATGGTTCGGTTCCTTCTTTCAACTATACTCCATTTTGTTGGGGTGTCCTAGCAGTAGAGAGTTCTCTTTCGATTCCATGCTCTTTACAGAATTCATCAAATTCTTTTGAGGTGAATTCTCCTCCTCTATCCATTCTAAGACATTTAATCTTAGAATCTCTCATTCTCAATGAGAGCCTTAAGATGCTTAAAACATTCAAATGCTTCGAACTTGTATTTTATGAAATATATCCACATCATTCTAGTATAGTCATCAACAAATAGAGCAAAGTACCTTTCACCTTGAAGAGCTAGAGTTCTAGTTGGCCCACACAAATCTGCATGAATGATTTCCAAAGGTTTTGATGTTGAGAACTCCTTAGTTTTGTGGCTAGTTCTGGTTTGCTTTCCATGTTGGCATGGGCCACATACAACTTGATTTGGCTTGCACATTTTAGGAATGTCCCTTACTGCTTTAATTTTGTTGATGTTGACTAGGTTATCAAAACCTGTATGCCGCAATCATTTGTGCCATAACCAATTTTCATCTGTTTGACTTAAGTAACATGTATCTTCTTGGATTTTACTGAAAATGTAAACATTATTTGGTGTTCTTACTCCTTTCGCCACAAGTTCTCCTGAGGATGAATCTCTTATTTCACAATTTTTTGTACTAAAGACAACATTATGTCCTTGGTCACAAATCTAGCTAACACTTAAGAGATTGTGTTTGAGCCCTTCTACCAGCAAGGTATTTTGAGCCTTTCCTTGTCCATTGACAAGGGTAGCAGTTCCTTTTCCAGTGATTTTAGCGGATCCACTTCCAAAGGATACATTTCCATTTTTCTTGTTTAATGAGATAAACTTTTTTTGGCCACCTGTCATATGTCTTGAACATCCACTATCCACGAACCAATGATTTTCTTCACTATGAGCACATAGAGCTAAGCCACATTTATCAATTTTGAGATTTACGTTTTTAGCTTTTTCCCTTTTGAGAGGGAAATTTTGTTCATTATGATCATAATTATCACATAATGAGCAAGACGAATCAAACTTAGCCAAAGGATCAAAGGAATTGTAAGTTTTGATTTGTCCTTGCTCTTTAGGGCGTTTGTTTGATCATTCAATCTTGGTGCTTCATTCTTATGAGCCTTCCAATGCTTAGCTTGATGCCCAAAGTTTTTACAATTGTAACAATGCCCAAGAAAAATAGTTTGATACCTGTTGTAGTATCCATAGCTTGAACCATCATTCTTCCTTGGAGTTTATCTTTCTTCAATTCTTGGTTTTGAGATGTGAATTTTTTTCTGACAAGATGACTTTTCTTCTTTTGGATGGCAAGAGAGTACATCAGCATAACTTCTGGCATTATTCTTTGTACTTGATTATTCTCCTTTGAAACCAATTCCAGACTTGTCATGTTGAGGTCTTTGAGTATTAAGAATGTTGTCAATAGCTAGAGAGTTTTGCTAACTCCTTTTGACTTGTTCTAATTCCTTTCTTAAAGATACTATTTCAGCTTCACGTTTTTCACAGATATCATCCTTCTCTTTTAACTTAATGTTCAAGAAGTCTTCCCTTCTTTTTGATTCCTCTCTTTCTATTTTGAGAGAAATTGTCTTCTTTTGTAGATTCTCATTTTCTTCAATGGCACTCATTAGCAAACTATTTATGTTTCTTAAATCTTCTAATTTTGAGTCATCATCATTTGTAAATGCATGAATAACGTTTCTTTGCTTCCAACATAATTACTTTCCTCATCTAATTCATCATCGCTTTCTTTGTAATGACGCACATTTCTAGTTGATTTCATTTTTATGACTACAAATTCATCTTCATCAGACTTATCTTTTTTGGAGAAGAATTTCTTCTTATTAAACCCTTTCTTTTTGTACATCATTCTTTTAGAGTCCTTTTCATCATCACTATCATGTTTATGAGGACATTTTGCAGCATAATGACCTATTCTTCCACAATTGAAACAAATAAGAGGGTACTTACCTTTTAGCTTAGATCCCCTTTTTAGTCTTCGTACAAATTGAGCTAATTCGTTTTCAGTATCAGATTCATCGTTGTTGCAATTCCATCATTTTCCTTCTTTTGTAGATCTTGAGGCTTTGAAAGTTGCTTCTTTGAAATTTGGGATCCCTTTCCTCATCTCATAGGAAATAAGAATTCCATGAAGTTCATCCATCTTGAGAGTATCTAGGTCCTTCATTTCTTCTATGGCACTTACTTTGGAGTCAAATCTGTCAGGAAGCCATCTCAGGATTTTTTGAACAATGGTGCTTTCTTCAATATTTTCCCCTAGTCCTTTAAGAGAGTTAACCACTTCAACTACTCTGAGGAAGTATGATGCAATATCTTCTTCATCATCCATTTTCAGAGTCTCGAATTGTCCTCTATAGGTTTGAAGCTTTGCCTTCTTAACTTTGGAGTCCCCATCATATAGAGAAACCAATTTATCCCATACTTCTTTGGCTAAGTCACAGTTCATGACTTTCGTAAATTCGGAATCGGTGATTCCACTAGTGATGGAATTCAAAGCTTTGGCATTAGCAATATAGGCTTTTCTTTCATCTTGATCAATTGGAAGACCGACGGGAGCTTTGTACCCATCCAAAACAGAGTGCCATACTTCAGGGACAAGAGACATTAGATAGTAGGACATCCTCTTTTTCCAAAAACTAAAATTTGTTTCATCAAAGATAGGCAGTTTTCCTGTTACTTCCATTTTCTTCATTGTGCCTAAGAATCCTTCTTCCAGCTGTTAGGTTGATAATGAAGATGTTTGTTCTGATACCAATTGTTGGAAATGTTGAGGGGGGTGAATCAGTGTTTCTTTTCAATTGTTAATTATTTCCAGTTAGATTCTTCACAATTAAAGACAGAGGTGTATAATGATAATATTAAGGATTAATAAGAATTTCAATCCCCTTTCTAATAATAGTATACAATAGATGAGTGAGGGCACCAACCCTTTTAATGAAACAGGGACCAACCTGTTTCCAAAAACCAACTTGGACTTTGATGAGGCTCCGACCTCTAGGGATTTGATTCTATCTTCTCAAGGCACCAATCTTGTGTTTAGGAGCTCTTACTCCAAGGACATCAATCCTTCTTTGCTTGGTTTAATAGAGAATGTGAATAGTGCTTCCTTGAATGTTCTTGACATATTCGTCACTGTATTATTTCTTCCAAAATTCTTCATTGACTTCACTGTCCACTTGTCTTCATCACTATTCAAGTCTTCAAATAGTTCATACCTCTAATATCAAGTATGTGATCATTGTTTCGAGTCCCTCAAGGTCACAGGTCTGAGGTACTAGTCCATCCACTGCACCGACCTATTGTGACTGTCAAGGATGCCACAGGTATTTTCAAATCATTGCTACAATAATCTGCTCCCCAAACTATTCTTAATGGTGACTGCTCTTAATTAAAATTATGCTGTTATAGGTCCAGGCTCCACAAGTATGCCTTCAAGGTGCTGTTGTCCGAGCTTCTAAAAAAAAAAGGAGTTGCCACAGGTCCGAGTATAGCCCTCTGCAATAGCCTCACTACAGGTCTGAAAGTCTGAAGTTGTTCAAGAAGAATCTGTTGCCTTATTAACCTCAAACCCAAATCAGATATATCTCTCCCTTCTTCAATGTTCACGAGTTGTGAACAGTGGTATTAATTCTGTGATTATCACCGAATTTCTGTGTTTTAAATGAAGACTGAAAACCTTGTATATATAGTCTTATTTCCATGCTAAATGAAAAGACATGTCTCCACACGTAGGCCGACAAGGGATGGCTAGGACAGGTCGGCTCCAAGACCAAAAATAATTTCCTTAACTTCAAAAATTCATATCTCCCAAATTGCTTGGAGTTTTGGGGCGTGTAAAGGCTCATTAGAAAGGGAAAGTTATGCTCTAAAGGATGGTGAAGGTCTCACAAAGAAATTTTGCTTCTAAAATCGTGAAACATATTTTTCTTTGTGACTGTCCTTAAATTTTATGCATAAAAAGATTGGGACAGCATGAGGAATGTTTGGGGCAGCGTGGCTTCTACATTCTTTGGTTTCTTCATTGTTATTAATGACATGTAGCATCATGTATCAACAATGTCATCATATACTAATGCAGTGATATTTCATAGTGCAGCGTTCATCTCAATCAAAGTCATATTGACATCAATGACAATCTAAATTAACATAGACAAAATCTGTTGCGTTATTGAAATTTTGGAGGAAATTTGTTGCTGACTATAGCTATTTCCTTGCTCCTCTTATTTGTTTGTTGCCAAAATTTTAGCTCTCTTGTTGTGCTTACTCGATCATTTCTAGTAACTTGTCCCACCTTTCTTCACTTGGGATAGAATAATTTACCATATTCCTGAATCTTTCATCTACATCCATGTAAGTTTAAAAAGTTGGTTTGTTGACAAAAAGGTGGTGGATCTCATGTTTAATACAGAGATCAAATAGAATACCTTCCAAAAATTCTTCTCCACTGATAACTCCCTTTTCCTTGGCAAAATTAGAAACATCTTGAGCAATGTTGCACAACTACTCTTGATAGGTTTATACTGGAGTGAATTTTCCAATAGAGTTTTTGAGAGGTGGAAGTCCCTTTTCCTATAGCAAGGAAAACGGTTTATTAAACCTTTTGACTTGTAGCTCTAGTTTTTTGCACTTGCTTTCTAACTATACCATTAGGTTTTTTTTATGGAAAAACTCTTTTGACTTCCATTACTGTTTCTGTCATGTCCTGAATATTCATCTCCTCAAGTTCATCCCTGGATTGGGAGTTCAGCGTTCTTATAATTTTATGTACCTCCTCTGGCCTATGCTCAATGTCAATCTTGGTGTCTTCCACTGTTGTTTTAACTCTCTGCGCCAATTCTTCTTTTTCAAAAATGATTTGAATGGATGGCCACAAATATGTAATATTAGCATTAATATTTTTCCAAATGTTGTGTTTGGCTTCTGTCAACATTTGAATTGTAAAGCATTGATCTTGATATTTTTTAATCTGTTGCATTAGTTTAAAGTTATTATGTACCTCTGCCAAATAAGCATTTTCTTCTTTGATTTTGTTTTCCTCCAACCTGTTGAGTACTTCTGTCAACTTCTCTTTTTCTTTATTTGTCAATGATAATTCTCCTAAAGCTTTGGTTAGCTTTTTTGAAGAATCTGAAGTTGATGCTTCTTCTGATGTATCTGTTGCTGATGTGCCTACTGTTGATGTTCCTGCTATTGATGTTCCAGATGATTCTCACTATTCTTTTTCCTTCAGTAATGTCTCCATGTCTTGTTCCATTTTTTGAATTTGAGCATTTTGCTCCACTATTATAGTGAACAACGTTTCTTTCTCCATCTCTAAATTGGTGACTTCTTTAGATTGAGGATGTTCTGTAGATGGGAGTTTAAGCTGCTTTCTGAGTGCTTGAATATATGCATTCTTACTGTTTATTATTTCTTCTGTTGTCTTGACATCACTACAATCATGTCCTAGCTTAATAATAAAATCTTCCAAAGACTTAATTATGGTGTCTTTGGCTAGAGAAGACATTTTCTCAATCTTCAACTGTGAGAGCATATTATTCAATGAAGACTGCAAATTAGAAATAGACATAGTTCAGTCGGTTAATGAAGAATAGATCATTTCACTTGCATGTTTATGAAAATCGATCTGATTGATTGCATGAACCTTGTCAATTGAAAATATTGATGCCTTATAATCTTCAGTAGTTTTGGGAGCTTGTACAGTGGGCTCCAAAAAGGCCATTTGAAACTGCCCTTTTTCTGAATCAAAACCAAACAGTGATCTACGTTGTGTTGTGGTAGTTTGCTTCCAAAATTCTAAGTATGTTGAAGCTTTGACAGCTTCATTCTTCAATTTGATTTCTCTGTATCTTGAAAATATACTTTGATGTTGTGTAGGTACCTGAGATGATGATGACACAGGAGACTATGTTATGTCTTTAATATTAGTGAAGGGGGTCAATGAACCTGACAAGATTATTGTTTCTTGATCTTGGGCTTCCTTTTCCTCTGATGAATCCTATGCAATATTGTTTTGTGCATCATCTTGCATCTCAATGATGATTTTATCGTGAAGGTTCATCTTCTTTCTTCTTTTGAAAACTCGAAAATCCAGTGACCCTAAATCAGTAGGAGACATGCTTTCTCTTAACATCTTTGTATCTTTATCCTTCAAATGTGGAGTCTACAAATAAGTATGTCTGACAATGTTAAATTTAGATAACCATAGTGTTCTATGCTTGATGCAATTTTACTTCAATCTTTCTTAGGTCCGATACAAAATAGCAATCACATAAACATGAAAGTAAAATGTTGATAGAACATAACAATAGATTGACAGAAGACAAGCCAATAATATATATTAGATTCATAATTCCTTTTATCCAGCAAAGATATGAGATATTGTGCGTTACAGCAGTCAACGGGATGCTTCAGCCAACAAAGTCTTTCTCGGTCAGCCAATCCTCCAAGTGTCACACCCACAACCCTCAAAAATAACTCATCCCAAGTCAACGTTGGTCAAATCAAAGTCAACGCAAGACAGCGACAAAGAGTCAACGCTGCAGATTATGGCTTTGGTCAAACATCTTTGATTTCCTTGATTTTAGTGCCCAGCAGTACGACCTCTCAAAATCGGAATTTTGGCAGAGTTTTGAGGTCAAACGACCAAGGGATGACCACGGTCAACGTTGGTCAACGCTGCAGCAAACAAGCCCTAAACAGATCCGCAAATTTCAGACTTCAGCTCTGCACGTGTTAAGGGAAGAAGGCCTCCAAAGGCTATCGAGCCAATCATATCACAATGAGAGAATGTGTGATGAGTTGATGATGAAAATGACCTCCAAGTCTCTCCAATTTATATCCATCAGTGAGGTTGTGTGACACAACTATTAGGCATGTGATCCTACATTAAAAATCTGGTCGACCTTGCACACGTGTGGAAAATAAATTCAAAATATATGTTATGCTCATCCAAACAAGATGATCTTTAGATCAATCTTGCACCTCTCCGAAAGAGGAATCCAACAAAAATATGACCATCTTCATATGAGCAGTGCAACATGGAGTTTGGATGTAGTTTCCCAAAATTAACACTCCCTCTCAACTAGGGAGAACTCCATTTGTCCACAGGTGCCATCCATCAGCGCCATCGTGTACTTTCACCAAACATCGTGCATCATCATGTCGTAACTTGCTTTGTTGGCACTTTCTCAAATAAAACAAAAGGTGAGTCACAAAGGCATCACACTTAGCTGACCCAAAGTCAGCTTAGAGGTTAAAACCTCTCTTGGACTCAAAAAAAGAGTCGCATGCTAACCCGAAGTTAGTTTACTGACGCGAAGTCAGTTTTAGAGGATAAAACCTCAATAGACCAAAAGAATCACATATCAACCCAAAGTTAGTTTACTGACCCGAAGTCAGTTTAGAGGTAAGAACCTCATCATACTTGATCCCAGATCAAGGTGTTGGACACGTGCCATCCTAGACATAGATAGTACCGCAATATCTTATGCATCCATCGGTCTTGCTATTGGTCTCTATTCACATTTCCCACCTCATTGGCCAAATGAGAGGTACTCCCCGTGAGTCTGAAACTCCATGGGTAGGATGTGTGCGGGACACATATCAAAGAGAGGTGAACCAACTCAATATCATAACGGTGGAGCAGAAGCACAACAAGGTTCAACAAGCCTAGCCCCATGTGTGCTTATAGCTCCAAGAAGCTATCCCCAAGCCCCCCTGGAGCTCCCAGAGCTCATAGTCCAACCCAAGAAAGACCCTCAAAATAGGGTATTTACATGATTCCAAGCTTCTCACGGAAGGTTAGGAACTTGACCTTCCCCAAGGGCTGTGTGAGAATATCTGCGACCTACTCATTAGTTCTTATATGATCGAGCCTTACGGTGTCTCGTTGTACCATGTCCTAGACAAAGTGGTACCTGATATCAATATGCTTGGATCGATTGTGGAACAAGGGATTCTCAGAAATACGAATCCTACTATGGTTATCACAAAGGATAACAGTGGTATCTAGCACATGCCTAAACAACTCACTGAAGAGTTTTCGCAACCAAACAGCTTAACAAAAGGCCATACTCACTGCAATGTATTCGGCCTCAGCAGTGCTCCAAGTCACCGACTTCTGCTTCATGCTCATCCAAGATATCGAAGCAGAACCAGGTGAAGCAACATCCATATGTGCTCTTGCGATCCACCACACTACCAGCCCAATCGGCATCAGTATATCCATGGAGTCTCAAACTCTCGGCAATGTATCTCAGCCCATGGTTGATTGTGCCCCGAAGATATCTTAATGGATTCTTGGCACCAATCCAGTGAATGTGATGAGGATCAACCATATGTTGACTCAAAGGGTTCACTACAAAACATACGTCCGGACGAGAGTTCACTAGGAACATTAGGGCCCACATGAGTTGTCAATACTCAATAGGATTTGCTAGCACGGGCCCATCAGCGTTTCTACACAACTTCTTAAATTTGAGTTCCATCGGTGTCGACATAGATTTACAGTCCACCATACCAAATCAGTCCAGCAGCTTCACGACACATTTTCCTTGAGAAATGAAAAACTCGCCTAGCCTCTGCCAGACCTCCAAGCCTAGGAAGTAATCCATCTGTCCTAGGTCTTTCATCTCAAACTCGGAAGTTAGCTCCCTCTTACACTGATGAATGAGAGGGTCAGCACCTGTCAGGAAGAGATCGTCCACATAGAGAACCAAAATGAGAGGCCTTTCTCTATCAACCTTAAAATAAAGGTTCGGATCAGCGTTACTTCGAGTGAAGCCCAACTTCAGCAAGTAGATATATATCCTCTCATACCAAGCCTATTGGGAATACTGAGAGGGGGGTGAATCAGTATTTCTTTTCAATTGTTATTTTTTTTTACCAGTTAGATTATTCACAATTAAAACAAAGAAGTGTATAATAATAATATTATTAAGGATCAAATAGAACTTCAATCCTTTTTCAAATAATTTAGTACAATAATTATGTGAGGGCACCAACCATTTATGCTTCAAGCACCAATCTGTTGCCATGCACCAACTTGGACTTTGATGAGGCTCCAACCTCTAGGGCTTCGACCCTATATTCTCAAGGCACCAACATTGTGTTTAGGAGCTCCTACTCCAAGTACACCAATCCTTCTTTGCTTCGTTATCGGATGATTGATTCAAAGATGCTCCATAGCACCAATTTGCACCAAACTGCACCAGTTATTCTATATCATACTTCTTTATCAATTTTGTGCTTGTACCAAGACTTCTGCATTGTACCAAGATTTTAATACCAGACTAAAACAGCAACACACCACCCCACAGCCAGCACCAATTTCAAGCTAGAACAAGTCCGAAATATAGCACAGAAAACACTGCACTGTAATATAGGTTAAGTCATTAACCACTTCAATTCACAAACAGATTTGAGCTACACTATTGGTCACCGCAATTCCAGGTCAAGTGATTGTTCGAAGTCAAAGGTTTAGAGGATCCGAGATGTAATATATGGAGACAGATCCGAGAATTTATCTGAGTTGTGAGATAAGGAGACAGACCCGAGCCAACGATTTTATCTTAGCTGCATTGTGAGACAGGTCCGAGCTTCTGGAGATTTCTGTAACATAATTCAACTTTGAGGGTCTGC